>JAJOZX010007196.1:0-228935 GCA_023014485.1 Bathynomus jamesi
CAGTGTACTCTCTCTCAGCTATATTAAGCAACGTTAATTCTGGTCAATAGTTGGATGAGAGATCATCTTCAGTGTACAGATAATGTGACGACCAATGGTTGAGTTTTCGTTTCTGTACAACATTTAGCCTTATAAACACACTTATTTTTACATGTATTTTGTTTATTTTATATTTTCTTTCATAAAAGCAATAAAAACTTTGGTTTATCGGTATTTATAAACTACCTTAAAGCAATTTTTTAGTCTTTGACTTTAGATGCAAGATGGATATAACACATTTTACACTCTTTTTAACAAGAAATTAGTTGTAAGTATTCAGTAAAACCTGATTTTTAGGAGTCTAATTACTTAAGGTGTAAGATTCATTGTCATGAACTTCATATTTAACATGTAATTCAAATGAACTGGTTTGCTAAGTGAGTTTTATGTAAAATATATATATATATATATATATATATATATAATATATATATATATATATATTATATATATATACACACACACACATATATATATATATATATATATATATATATATTATAACTGCAAACACGCAGTATAATTAACGTAAAGAACGACGCTTTGTATAGGAAATTATCCGCGCAAGATGAGAGCGAAAGAACGAAACATGAAAAAATGAGGTACCCACCCGGGAATCGAACCCGGGATCTTCCGATTGCCGGTCAGATATGATAACCACTACACAACAGGCCTCACCCATACAAATGTCGTAATTCCTCTACATACGCGCAGAAACCAATGCCCCAAAGGGCACCTCCCACATGCCATAACATTATATACATTATAACTGCAAACACGCAGTATAATTAACGTAAAGAACGACGCTTTGTATAGGAGAATTATCCGCGCAAGATGAGAGCGAAAGAACGAAACAAATTAAAAAATGAGGTTCCCACCCGTGAATCGAACCCGGGATCTTCCGATTGCCGGTCAGATATGTGGTTATTGTGTAGTGGTTATCATATCTGACCGGCATTCGGAAGATCCCGGGTTCGATTCACGGGTGGGTACCTCATTTTTTCATGTTTCGTTCTTTCGCTCTCATCTTGCGCGGATAATATAATTCTCCTATACAAAGCGTCGTTCTTTACGTTATATATATATATATATATATATATATATATATATATATATATATATATATATATGTGTGGATCTTTTCGGTTTGGTGGACTTGATCAACCTTGTTTTGTTTCGTGCGTTGGTCTCTTTTCACACGGAGATCAAGCTGGTGGCCCCGCCTCTAGGTCTGGCTTGAAGGAGGAGCGAGTTGCTTATGCTCTCTACTTTGCATAGCCAGGTACACCCGGCTGATCTGGTACCGTCCTTGGTCAGACATCGTTTTCTTTTGAAGACCAACTTTGACCCCTGTAACGTTTGTGAGGTCCTTTGAAAGCAATCAGATCGCATGTGGCTCAATTAGAGTGGAGAACAGTTTTAGAGAATAAAGCAACTGAAGAAGTGCTAACTTTGGAATAAAAAATGCCGAGAATTTTAGAAAAATATGCTCCGAAATCACATCCAAAATGAAAGAGGACCTGGCTAGAGAGGCAAAAGAGAAGACTATTCCGCAAAAGAAAGAGTGGAGGCGAAGTTAGGCAACTGCGGAGATAATGCCAGGAAAGTAATGTAAGAAAAACTGGAGGGTATCGATAGGAAAATACAAGCCCTGATTAAGGACCATACAGAGAGGGAAGAGGAAAAGGCGGTAGAAGCAATAAAGGAAAATCCAAATTCCTTCTATAGCTATGCGAAAAGAAAAACAAAAACGCGCAACGCTATTGGACCGTTAATGAAGAGAAATAATGAACTATCCGACGATCCAAAAGAAATATCCGAAACATTGAGAGCCAATAGGAATCAGATTTCAGTACCCAAAACGTGACAAAGCGCTACCTGACATAGATGCATTATTTGAAGAGAAATTGTATGGAGTGTGTATAACAGACTTTGATTTTACCAGATGTAGCGAGAGCTATAGGACAAATGAAACCACATTCAGCTGCAGGTCTGGACAAATGGAACATATTATTGATTAAAAACTGTAAAAATGAAATAGCTGCACCTTCGTACTGGATATGGAGGAGGTCCCTAGACACTGGGGAAATACCGAGCATCTTGAAAAGAGCAAACATTGCCCCTATGTATAAAGGAGGGAACAGATCTCAAGCAAAGAACTATAGACCAGTGTCATTGGCGTCCCACCTCAACAAAGTAATTGAAAGAATAGTTAAAGAGAAAATTTATGATTTCTTGGAGACACTGGAAAGATTCGACGAAAATCAGCACGGATTCTGATCAGGTAGATCATGCCAATCACAACTAATAGAATCCTACAACAATATCCTATATGCAATGGAAGGCCATGACAACTACGATGTCATATACATAGATTTCACTAAAGCTTTCGACAAATGTGATCACGGTATAATAGCACATAAAATGAAATATAGGGAATAACAGGCAAAGTGGAAAAATGGATCTACAACTTCCTCAGAGAACATCTACAGGTGGTCAAAATTCAAGGTATATCATCATCAGAATTGGAAGTACGCATCTCAGTACCACAAGGGTCAGTACTGGACCCACTCTTGTTCATTATCATGCTAACAGACAGACAGTGGAGTAAACAGCAACAGTATAGTAACATTCTTTGCAAATGATACAAAGATCAGCAGAAAAATCAGCGTTGTAAATTATGTGGAGTCCTTGCAGAGTGACACGAATAAAATATACAAATGGTCAGAAGAAAACAACATGTCATTTAGCACAGAGAAATTTCAGCTCTTGAGATATGGTAGAAAAGAAGAACTTAAGCAGACTGCATATTATGCTCCAGATAGACAGGAAATTCAGAGAAGCACGAAAGCGATCGATCTGGGTAATAATAACCGATGATGCGAAATTCGAAGCACAAAATCAGATAGCGATAAATAAGGCAAAGAGTCGCGGTACAGGTACTAAGAACGTTCAAAAGAAGGGACAGGACAGTAATGAATCCCCTGCTAAAAACACTGAATATAACAAAACTTGAATACTGCTCAGTTTTGACATCCCCATATAAAAAGGAAGTAACTAATAAACTAGAAGAAACGTAAAAACATTTCACAGCCAAGAATGATGGCTGCAAAGGACTCAACTACTAAGAAAGACTACGTAAACTAATTCTGTACTCTCTGGAAACAAGAAGAGAGGTACACCATAATCTACATATGGAAAATGATCGAAAAACTGGTACCAAACTTAAAAGGCTAAAACTAAACCCAATTATCATTCAAACAACACTCAAAATAGGAAATGTCGAATGTGTAGTGATCCCAAATTAAAGGCCCGACAAGGGATCTCAACAATGAAGGAAAATAGCTTCTTTGGCAAGAGGCAAAGACTCTTCAACCAGCTTCCAAAGGACCTGAGAAACGTTGCAGGGGTCAAAGTTGAAGTCTTCAAGAGAAGACGATGCCTGGCTGAGGACGGTACCAGATGAGTCGGGTGTATCTGGCTATGTACGGTGGAGAGCACAAGCAACTCGCTCCTCCACCAAGCCAGACCTAGAGGCCAGGCCACCAGCTTGATCTCCGTGTGGAGAGAGACCAACGCACGAAACAGAAACAAAGTTAATGAAGTCCGCCAAACCGAAAAGATCCATATATATATATATATATATATATATATATATATATATATATATATATATAATATATAAATATATAATATATATATATATCTTTTACACAAAACTCACTTACCAAACCAGTTCATTTGAATTACATGTTAAATATGAGGTTCATGACAATGAATCTTACACCTTAAGTAATTTAGACTCCTAAAATCAGGTTTCACTGAATACTTACAACTAATTTCTTGTTAAAAAGAGCGTAAAATGTGTTATATCCATCTTGCATCTAAAATCAAAGACTAAAAAATTGCTTTAAGGTAGTTGATAAATACCGATAAACCAAAGTTTTTGTTGCTTTTACGAAAGAAAATATAAAATAAACAAAATATATGTAAAGATAAGTGTGCTTATAAGGCTAAATGTTGTACAGAAACGAAAACTCAACCATAGGTCGTCACATTACCTGTACACTGAAGATGATCTCCCATCCAACTAATGACCAGAATTAACGTTGCTTAATATCGCTGAGAGTACACTGCGTTTTGAAAAATGTAAATGTTTTTGACTTTGCATCTTTGACGATTTCGACCCGTGTAAGTACTGAATAGATTCATATATATATATATTAGTCGTAAGTCATTTTTTATGGATCAAGTAAAGATAAGCACCCCCAGCCTTCTTTAATTAGCCTTATAAGGCTAACTAACGAAAATATCACGACCTAACCTTAGTGATGTGAGTCGTTTTTTATTGTGTCGTTTTTTTTGTCGTTTTTTTTGTTTAAAACGAAGGTAGTCCGTTTTTTTTGTTTTTTTTGTTTTTTATTGTTTTAAGCATTCCATATTTTTCTTCCTTTAATCTAATAAGTATATTAGTATTACCTATAATTTACTATACTACCATGCTTATACGGTTATACCTAGTATATGTATATAGTCATCTTTTAGAAAAATTGAATCACGCAAAAAGTATATAATAGAAAGGAAAAACAAACCCTCATTTTTTATATGTATATATATTTTTTAACTAGAACATAAAACATTCTTCCTCGTTTCAAACAATATACATAATTGTGATTGGCAAGAGTGCCAGTATATATATTCCAGATAGAAAAGGAAAATATTTCACTTTTTTTAACCTTTTTGTTAACCTAATGTTGTTTAACCTTCATTTCCATGGAAGAATCATCACTAGATTGGGTAGAGCATATATGCTAGTTTCAATATCACAGGTACTGGTATAATATACATAATAAAAAATACATAATACTGGTATAAAACAATATATATAATTGTGATTGGCAAGAATACCAGTGTGTATATATATATATATTCCAAATAGAAAAATAAAAAAAATAAAAATATTCATCTCTTTCTTTAACCTTTGTGTTAACCTAATGCTGTTTAACTTTCATTATCTGATTCTATTTCCATTGAAGAATCATTATCACTAGATTGATTAGAGCATATAGTTTCAATATCACAGGTACTGGTACTTATTGCAGATTTGGATGTTGACGAAGCCAATGTAGCACCATGTTTTACTTCACTTTCTTGGAATTTTGCATTTTGGGATATAAATACTAGCTTTGCTGCTCTGTCTGTGCTTAATCAGTTTCTTTTGGCTGTATGGATATTACTGTATGTGCTAAATGATCTCGGAGGTAATGAAAGGGCGAAATAGAGGTGTATGAGTTTGTGTAGGTATATATGTGAGTATGCGTGCGTATGTATCTGGAATTCTGGATGTATGCGTATTGCGTATGTATGGGGTATATAATAGATATAAATATGTGTATATAAGTATTTATGTATATATTGGTATATATGTATATGGGTGTATGTGTATGTATATATATGGATGGTCTCGGGGGAAAATATGTCATCGCGGGTCTAAAGGATAGTTAAGTGGGAGATTCAAAATCCGAGGCATGGATGGGAGAGTCCTGGAAAGGTTGGACAATGGGCAGTCAGCTCCCAGCCAGTGTTCTCGCAAGTTTAACGGATCTCAAGATACAAGACTTTCAGTGCAAGAAAGAGGCCATTTTTTTCTGTAAATAGGCTGAAAAGGCCATTCTATACTGGTACCATATGGCCTATTTTATTATTTATTTATTTATTTTTATAATATATATCATTGCAAAAGTATACCTTATAATTAAATTGGCAATATCTATATTTAAAAAAAAAAAAAAAAACAAAAAACAAAAAAAAAACAAAAAAAAAAAAAAAAACATGACATAAAAAAACCGGTTTTTTAACATCACTACCTAACCTAAGCAATCATTAAGTCAACTGTACGCCCTTGACGATTGGTTAGGTTAGATCGTGATATTTTCGTTAGTTAGCCTTATAAGGCTAATTAAAGAAGGCTGGGGGTGCTTATCTTTACTTGATCCTTTTTTATATACTGTATATATATGCCCACAAACATATTAAGACAATGAATTCTCACACATATATATTATTAAAATTAACTTTAATGAGGTATGATTAGTCTTTGTAGGAGAAAGATATAAGCTCCGCTCCCCTGTATGTTCGATCAATAGTCACGTGACTGCTGCTACTACCTGGGCATATCTCTATCCTGCATGCTCAGTTGACCGTTGCAAGCCCTGATTCTCAGACGTGTATTTTCCCACGTACACGAAAAATAGTAATGGCTCCCTTTAATATTGTGTGTTCAACTTTATGAAGTGGTATTCAGCAAAGTGTAAAGATGTGGTGGATACTGAAACTCCCTATTCCACCCTCCTTTGATACTTTTAAGGCTACATTCAATCGTGTGAAGCTTGATGAACAAGAGGTACAAATACTCTACGGCTATTCTGGCGAGGACATTACAAGATTTCGTGGTACAAACGATGTATTGAACTATGTTGTAGGACTAAACTTTATAAAAGCTTACATATACTGTGAAGTGAAAGAAACAACGCTGCAGAAGAGAAGCAACGGTTATGGCTAGTGAGTCTTCTTGATGAATGGTGTGACAAGCGATATTATGTCATGTTACATCATACCGAGTACTCGTACCCTGCGGTTGAGAATGTAAATTTTGTCATCATGGAGAATCTTAAGTATTTTTTCCACTATGTTAATATATATCATGGTTTGTAGTGAGGTTGTCTCTAAAGGGCTGCGTGAGTTTTTAACAGAATTAAGAGACGAGTATCGTCTGCTAAGCAAAATAAAAAATATGGTCTTATGTTTCTCTCAAATAGTGCGCCGGAGTGTGATTAAAATGTGTTTAGTTCGTGAAAATCCCCACCGTTCACCCTGAAGGGATGTTTCTTTATATAATGAGCAGCTGCCGTTACGACTTACATTATTTCAACTACCGCTATGAATTGTGAAGAGTTCACGATTGAAAAGCGCGTATCGGTAAGAATAAACCATCGATTGGAAAGGAGTGTTTAGAAACTTGAATTTAATAATGATGTTGTGGCTAAAGATGACCTTTTTGTGCGTGCTTTTGATTGTATTCGTTTAAAGATAACTTGGCAACTGAATGTAAAGTGGGCACAAAAATAATATGAACGATATGAAGGCCATTTACATCGAGTCTACCAGTAATAACAAACTAAGTTTTCTGTTTTAGGTTTCGAAGATGCTGATGAACCGGTAATACGACTCGTTGGCGATTTCATTGTTCGAGGGGAGCTCGAGGAATTCTGTGGGAGAAACCCTCGTCGTAGGCGCCGTTACTGCTACCCTGGTGCAAGGGTGGAAGATATAACTAATAGTGTTGACCAATTTACAGACGGTACCTCCGAGGACACAACGTATGTTATTCATGTCGGTACTAATAACGTTTTAATTCTAGATCGGAAGAACTGCTGGCTAGGTACAGGGACTTACTAGAGCGATTAAAGGAAAAAACTAATAAGATTGTTTTAACAGGTATACTTCCTCGATTATCAAACGTAACGATTTCTACAGCAAGGCGACCTATATTAACAATAACCTAATGTCTCTTTGCCAACAGGAAGGAGTGCATTTTGCGAATTTTTGGAACAGTTTCTACGGCAGGAGGGACTTGTTCCTCGGAGATGGACTTCATCTTAATGACGTAGGAGCTGCGCGTTTAGGAAGACTATTACATAATACTCTCTCTTCTTTTCAGGCTGCCGTAACTCGAACGGTCCCAGCGTAAATTTCACAAATTTCCCCTGCGCTCGCGAAGGTGTCACAATTATAAACAATTTGAAGGTTTTATCCTTAAATACTCGTAGCCTACGAAATAAAAGAAACGAATTTTTTTCTTTAATTGCTTGTAAAGACTGATATAATTGCGATAAATGAATCGTGGCTTAGCACTGAAACTCGTGACTTTGTAGGGGAGTATCAAATTAAAGGTTATAGACTTTTTGTTAAAAACAGAATAGGTAGGTGAGAAGGCGGTGTTATGCTGTATATCAAAGATAATATTGCGAACGTTATAGAAGCACACATTCCGGAACCGATAGATCGGACTATAGCAGAACTTAAATTGAACGATTTCAAACTTCTTGTTGCGGTTATAAAGGGTGATCCAGAGAAATGGGACCCAAAAGAAACCCCTGTAACTCTTAAAGTATAAGTCCTTTTATAAAATCATACGCATCATTCGAAAGAGGATAGTTACAAGTTTGTACAGGATTGTATAGGTTTTGACAATACAAGACAAGATAAGATACAAAACAAAATAAAAGTGTTAGTTAAAACTAACCCTTCAAGATGACTGCATGGACTGTGGAACAGCTGCGTTTCATAACTGAGCAATATTATGAGCATGGAAGAAGTGTAGTTTCAGCTCAAAGATCTTTCAAGACAAATTTTCAGATGTCAAAATCACCTTCTAAGAGCTGAAACTACACTTCTTCCATGCTCATGATATTGCTGTTATGAAACGCAGCTGTTCCACAGTCCATGCAGTCATCTTGAAGGGTTAGTTTTAACTAACACTTTTATTTTGTTTTGTATCTTATCTTGTCTTGTATTTTCAAAACCTATACAATCCTGTACAAACTTGTAACTATCCTCTTTCGAATGATGCGTATGATTTTATAAAAGGACTTATACTTTAAGAGTTACAGGGGTTTCTTTTGGGTCCCATTTCTCTGGATCACCCTTTATATAGGCCCCCTAATCAAACAGCTGATACGGACGAAGCGTTATATCGTGAACTAAAGAGAATAATCGGTAGTGAGCAGGCTTTAGTTATGGGTGACTTTAATTGCGCCAACGTGAATTACGATACAATGCAGGGAGACGCGGAAGGTAATCGTTTAGTTAATTTTCTCGAGGATAGCTTTCTTAGTCAAAAGGTTGGGGAACCTACGAGGTTGGACAGTCTTTTAGATTTAGTAATAACTACGGATGGTAGGCTAATTACTGATCTTCAAGTAATAGAACCGTTAAGCAATAGCGATCACAATATGGTAGAGTTTGTCCTCTCAGTAAGTCACTCGAAACCAGCTAACTCGACTAAAATTCCTAACTTCCAGCACGCAGACTTTAGTAAATTTCGAAATAAATTGTCACACGTCAATTGGGAAAACGTAATGGGGAACTCCAACGCAAAACTAATGTGGGAATCGTTCGAAACAGTATTTAGGACTATAAATGAGGAATGTGTACCGTACAAAATTAAGCGTCCGAAAGTAAACAACAAGCCCTTGTGGTTTACTTCTAGAGTAGGAGACATTATAAAGAGTAGAGATAGGGCTTATAGGCTACATAAGTGCGATAAAGACAATTTGTGGTTACGAAACAACTACATATCTCTAAGGCGTGAAGCGAAAAGTGTAATAAAAAAATCCAAGCGCGAATTTGAAATCTCCATAGCTCGTGACGGTAAAGAAAACCCCAAGCGATTCTTTCAATACGTCAATAATAGAAATCCAGTAAAAAGTGTGTTGGGGCCTTTGAAAAATGTAAACGGAGATCTATTTTCTGAAAACAAGGAAATGGCTACCTTGCTAAACGAATTTTTTACGTCAGTTTTTACTATAGAAGATGTAACGAATATCCCTACGGTCATAGACATAATACCTTTTGATAATGGTATTATTTTCGATAATATAGTGGTTAGTGAAGGGGAGGTAATGCGCTATATTGTTAAAATGAAAACGCGTAAATCACCGGGTCCGGATTCCATATATCCTATACAACTAAAAGAATTAAAAGATAGCATTGTTGTGCCGCTAACAAAAATTTTTAATGCGTCTATTTCTGAGGGATGCGTACCAGATAATTTCAAGTTAGCAAACGTAACACCTATCTTTAAGAAAGGCGATAAAGGGGCGGCGGGAAATTGTAGGCCAATCAGTTTAACATCTGTTAGGTAAGCTCCTGGAATCAATAATTAGGGATCGTATAGTAGAACACTTAGAATTGCATAAACTAGTTAGAAATACGCAGCACGGTTTTAGGCGAAACAAATCTTGCTTAACTAATCCTTTAGAATTTTTCCAAAGCGTGGTTGACATTTACGATAGACATCGGGCGGTTGATGTTGTGTATTTAGATTTTCAAAAAGCGTTTGACACCGTGCCGCACAAAAGACTCATTGAAAAAACTAAGGCACATGGAATCAGGGGTGTAGTAATAAATTGGATAGAAGAGTGGTTGGGAGGTAGGAAACAGAGGGTGGTCGTTGATGGAGCGGAGTCATCTTGGGCGTTCCGCAGGGTTCTGTATTGGGCCCCTTGCTTTTTCTTATATATATATATATACTACTCAAAAGAAGTTAAGGGTAAAAAATATTTGTGCATATAAATATAAGCTAACGAGCTAAAATGGTGACGACTAATGACAAAATAATTCTTTGATGGCTCAAGAACAGAAAACACAAAACAAAAACTTTTGATTAGACACTAGTTTATTACCCTGATGAAAAAAAGTCATGCACCCCCCAAAATGATGTTCACACAAGTCGCAGAAGCTTCAGTAACTGGTGTAGCCACCGTTAGCATTCACACATTCTTGACAACGTTGGTGCATGCTGTTCATCAGGCGTTGGAAATAACGTTGAGGGATCGCTTGCCATTCTGCGACTAATCGCTGAGCCAGTTGCCGGAGGTTGACGGCAGGGACGTGATGTGATCGAACTCGCCGCCCTAGTTCATCCCACGCATGCTCAATGGGTGACAAGTCGGGTGAATATGCAGGCCAATCCATGTGCTGAACGTTCTGCTCCTGCAGGAAGTCGGTCACCACCCTGGCACGATGAGGTCTTGCGTTGTCGTCCTGGAACCAAGCTCCTGGTCCAATCCGCTGCAGAAGTGGAATTACCAGAGGTTGAACAATCTCGTTGGGATAACGCTGACCAGTCAAATTTCCGTTGACGACGTACAGAGGGGTTCTGTGGTTCATGGATATCCCCCCACACCATCACACTTCCTCCTCCAAATGGTAGACGTTGAGCAACGTTGACATCAGCAGATCTCTCTCCTTGACGAGGATAAACACGAGCCCGGCCATCATTGAACTGGAGCGAGAAGCGTGACTCATCTGTGAACATTGTCTCTGCCCACTGACCACGGTTCCACCGGATATGACGTCTGCACCAATCTCGGCGAGCCCTTCTGTGACGGTCAAGTAGCGGTGGTCGGACTGCAGGACGCCGGCATCGCCAACCTCGGTCTCGCAGACGATTTCTAATGGTCTGGTCGGACACGTTGGTGCCTCTGGCAGCTCTGAGTTGATCCCGAAGATGCCGTGCGGTCACAAAGCGCTGTCGCAACGCCGTTATCATCAGGAAGCGGTCTTCTCGTGCTGTTGTTGATCGGGGTCTTCCAGAACGGGGGCGATTCTGAACAGCATTAGTTGTCCTGAACCTCTGCCAGAGTCTGCCGATAACGCTTTGGCTTACATTTAGACGCTGAGCCACAGTTCTCTGAGTTTGTCCATCTTGTAGCCAGCCAATGGCCCTTCCCCTGTCTTGGATGCTGAGTTGTCGTCGAACCATCTTCAAATTTCAAGTGATGATGAATGGAAAATGCTCAGCCCTTTTATTGCTAAAATTGGCATGCATGGAATGACACTCATGCAAAACACGTGCAAATGGTGCATGAGGTGTCACAATGGGTGTTTCGAGGCAGTTTGTCAGTTTAGTCTGACTAAGTTCGTGCTTCAAATCTATGTAAAGGAAATCTGGGTTAACTTAAAAAGTTTCTAAAGATAAGTGCAATGATTGCATGTCCCATAATAACGTGATGTCTATAGTCCAAATGACAACCCAAAGGGGATATTCTAACCCTATCTGGCTAAAAAAGACATACTTACAAAAATGATCAAAAAATTTCCTTTGACCCGTAAATTCTTTTGAGTAGTCTTTATAAATCATTAGTTAGACCCCATTTGGAGTACGCGGTCAAATTTTGGAATCCGCATATGCGCAAAGATATAGACAAAATCGAAAGAGTTCAAAGACGAGCAACTAAGATGATTCCGTCGCTTAGGTCAAAGTCGTACGAGGATAGGCTTAAGGAGTTAAAATTGACAACACTCGAGACTAGGAGGCTAAGGGGTGATCTAATCCAGGTTTTCAAAATTATGAATGGGTTCGATAACGTAGAGATAGCTTTTTCGAAATATCTCAATATAATAGGACTAGAAATAACGGGTGTAAGTTGACAAGTAGAAGGTTCGAGACAGCAGTTGCGAAAAACTTTTTTACGCATAGAATAGTAAATAGCTGGAATAGTTTGCCGGTAGAAGTAATTAGTAGCACGTCTATAAACATGTTTAAAAATCGATTAGACAAATATGTTGATAGACTGGGTATAGTTTAAGGTAGTAAAATTAAGGCTTTGTGGTGATAGATCCCACAGCTCAACACAAGTGTTGTGGGATATAGGGAGGCAGCATCTTGGGTTAGGGGATACTCTGTCCTTACACACCCCATTTAAAGAGATTCCTCTGCCGAGCGGTGCCCCCATAGTACTGTGAGATATTGAAAAACTCATGATCTTCACTTGCCCCACAAACACCTTTAAATGGGAGACCCAAAATGGGTGCACACACATTTCTACATTACTGTACAGTGTACAGTCTTTACAGCCACACCTATACTTTTCCTCCTAAGTATATATATTGTAATGTATACAGTGGTGAGCTGGACCCGGTTCGCACCGTTCGAACCGGTTCGCGCGAACCGGTTGTTAAAATCTTTTTGAAAATAAGAAACGGTTAACTTTTTTGCTGGACGCTGAAGAGAGCTCTCAGAAGCAGAAAGAGGTTTTTCGGTGATGAATATTATTTGTAGTGATAGAAGAGCAAGTTTAACAACTAAACACATATCATGCTTTATGATCATCAATTTGTTGGGGAACCATTAAGCTTCTGGAACCCGTTAACATATGTCAAATCATGGATGAGAAGTCATCGATCCGCTTTAGATAATAGAGTTCGTGTATCCAAAACGACAGTTTACGGAGAAAACCAAGAAGCCATTTGGAAATTATTAACGTAATAAGTAATAATAAGGTACGTAAAAATGTTTAAATTTAAAAAAAAAGTAATTTAAAAGCATAGATGTACTGATATTTATGTTTTGCCTAATAATTCATTATTGCTAAAGTTGACTGAGCAATTTAATTTTAACTATGTAGATAATATGATTCATCGGTTTTTATTAAATAATTCTTCTTTTCTGATTTCATTAGAAACGTCTATTTCTCTAATTAACTATACTAATTAATTGTCATGCAGTTATTAATAAATAGCTGAATCATAAAATGCAGACACTTGAAAAAGGCAAATAGCGAGATAATTAATTTAATTAAAATTGCGAAAGGGTGGGGTGGGAAGGGTTGTCAATTTTTTATTGCCGAATTCAGAATTTTTTATACAGAACCCGGTGGTTAAAATTTTGGCAGCTTAGCGAACCGGTTGTTAAAATTTTGGCAGCTTAGCGAACCGGTTGTTAAAATTTTGGCAGCTCACCACTGAATGTATATGGTTGTAAATTTTGACTTGGTCCGCAATCGATATGGACCGTGACTTATTTTTCGTCGGCAAGGTACTAGTATTGATGGATACCGTAATGAAATTGACTGGA
This sequence comes from Bathynomus jamesi, assembly GCA_023014485.1. Taxonomy (NCBI): domain Eukaryota; kingdom Metazoa; phylum Arthropoda; class Malacostraca; order Isopoda; family Cirolanidae; genus Bathynomus; species Bathynomus jamesi. The sequence goes on from JAJOZX010007196.1 coordinate 13,682, forward strand.
TTCTTTGGATCTGATATATTTGCATGTCGGTTATAAATAGATATAGAGTGTAACATATTTGTGGATAGTAGTCTATTATGACTTGATCCTCTGGATCCAGAGATTCTATCTTTAGTTTTAAATCGATAATTAATTAGTTTTTAATTGATAATTATTTAGTTTTGCAAAAATTGGTCGTTGCGAATGTACAGGCAGTTGTTATATAAATTTCTTATGTTCTTGTGGTTCGGAACCCACGTAAAATTGTAGGTCCCCTCCGCCACCACGGAGGACATACACAATACACAATTACGAACACAGTTACGTAGACCAGCCATGAGTGGATCCTAGGGTCTTTGTTGGTCTGAAACATTATAACTTGAGCGGTGAAATAATGTTAAATCGTATTTACTACGTAGTGCAAAGCAACAATGATGTAACTGTAGAATCGATCACGTGCGAGTTTAGTGTTTTAGTTGAGCGCAGTTGAACAAAGTTATATATTTTGATGTATATTTATTTTCAATATATTTAATTATTTAATATATATATATTTCTCCTGTACTATTATTTTGATGATCATATTCCAACGTTTTGTATTTCTTATATTATTATTTTTTGATTATGTTCTTCGTTCGTATTTTCCTATTATTATTTTTTATTGCATATATTCCTCGTTTGTCTAGGATTGTGTATTTATTTTCTATATATTTCATGATATGGATGCCAAAAATTCATATAAATAAACAGAATGATGTAATGGTGTTTTATTTAATTCTTTTTGTTGTATATAAAAACGATATTATTATTTAATTATATATATGTTTATCAAATGGATGGTTATGCCTTACCTACGTAAAAGTAATTTGACACATAGATAATGTTAATGTTTTGGGATTGTTTCGTAATGTTAAACATCATGTGACAGACGGAACGTATATGTAGGTTTACCTTTGATCCGAACCACGGTCAATACATCATCTGGGCGCGGAAGACGATCACCCATCGAACAGTTACTCAGACCCATTGTTGCTTAACTTTGCTGCTCTATGGTAAGCGGCGTTGTAACAATGGCCACGAAGTAGTCCCAGGAGAGATGAAAGAATACGTTGTAGGAAAAAAATTGTACGAAATTGAGGGCTGATATTCCTTTTCTAATTTCACATATATATATATATATATATATATATATATGCTTGCTTGCTTTAGGTTATTTTAGGTACAGTGCTTACAATAAGTCTCGCGCCTGTCTCGTCCCAAGCTAGTCTGTTAGGTATAAAATGGGCGGTCCTTATGGCAGCGGAGGTGTGTTCGGATTGGTGCACATAATTGCTCTAACCCCATCAATGACGTCCACATTATCATTGTGTCGATCACTCTATCTATTTATATACGTATAGACATACTGTATATAGATATATATAGAGTAAGCAGGAGATAACGCAAGCTCGCTCGCGCTCTCTCTCTCTCTCTCTCCCCCGCAGGGGGTATAAAGGTTATGCACATTTCTTCTGGATGTAGTAAACTTTATACTTGGGGTGTGACAGCCCTCCGGTCCCGAGTCGTGGGATTCTAGAGGAACTGGCTGCCAGTTCCTTTAGGTTCTCTCTCTCTTTCGGGAGGGCGGGTGAAGTATTTTGCACAATCCCGTCCCGTGGGTTACTAGGACCCCGTCCCATCCCTAATCTGTCCTTTTAGCTTACGTTAAGGTTGTTCTCCTCTGACTGAAAAAAAAAAAAAAAAACTTTTAATATGAAGTCTTTTTCTCTTCTTTTACTATTAGGACCCTACTGCTACCTCATGCGTGGGAAGAGAGGCTTTGGAACCTCTATAAATAACACCATTTAACGCTCGTAGGTTGAGAGACTGGGATGGAGGGGTCCCAGGCGTAGGGGTGCGATGAATGGAGTGTGGCTAGTGCCCCGTTAAGCCCATTCCTAACGCGTAATGGCCTGACCAGCCCCCTGCGACCGTTCTTTGGTGACCAATTGATGGTGCTTGGCTGTACTGCTCTGAGGTGAGAGAGCTTTACTGCACAGCTGGTTGCCAGGCCAGCGTAAAGTCTCGGGCGTGGGCTCTGGGTCTGGTGGGATATCCCTTGAACACTGGATTCTAAGAGTCTGGCCGCTTGTGAGTGACTAGTAAGACTTAGTAAGGGGCTGCATCTCGCTGCCGCTCCTGGCGGAAAATCCGTGACGCTTGCGTCGCGAGTGTTTGTCAGTTGGTAGCTGCGACACGTTTGGGACTGTCCGGCCCTGGGGAGACCTTTGGTCGGTGCGACAGCAGGAGAGGTGTAGTCTTCTGGAAGGGATGAACGTCACTTGCAAATAGGTGGATGCGTCTACGCGCGGGCTGAATTCACCCCCCCCTTTTTATATACTGGTCAGAACGTTTTTGGATAGTTTTCATTGCTAGAACGCTTTATCTTATTCAGAGTATTCAGAAAAAACAAAAAAAAGAAAATATGGCAGGGCCAGCTAAATTGAAAGCAGAATGCTTTAAGTGTAAAGTTAATCATTGGTGCGTTGACTTCCCTGAAGGTAGTATCAACGATATCACATCCCTTAGTGTATGTTTGTTTTGTAAACTTAGAGACAACCACGAAAAGGAAGTTAAAGAGCTAAAGGAATTAGTAAAAAAGCTTGAAGCTAGGGTCGTAGCACTGGAAATCCAACCCAGTGGACAAGATCAAACTAAAAACACACCAGCAGATTTAAACTGTAAGATTAAGTATCTAGAACAAAGCGTGGCACGCTTGGAAAACACGGTGACTATTCCGGAAAATAGAACGGACGAACAAGAATTCAAATTGGTAAAAAATAAAAGACCATCCAAACCAAAACCAAAACATAAGGATTTGGAACCCATTACCATCAAAAATAAGTTTCACTTACTTGCTGACGAGGAGGATGAATCCTTTTTAATTGGGGATTCTATGGTAAGGAGTCAAGGGGACTTTTTCGGAGCAAGACGCGTGACCAAGAGAAAACTCCGATGTTTTCCGGGTGCCACAAGCCAGATAGGTAATAGGGAATTAGGCAAAATTAATATCAAGAACAAGAGTTGCCCTATCATTGTCCATGTTGGTGGCAATGACGTTTTTCTGGGAGGGACAGGAGGGCAGACAGAGTCCATTATAAAAGAATTTAAGAACCTAACTAACAAGGTTAGGGATAGGACAGACATGGGTATGGTAGTAGGAATTCTCCCTCGAATGCGTGCTAGTGACTATATTCTAAGTAAAGCCATTGGCATAAATAAAAGAGTTAAACGCATGTGTCATGAAAAAGGCCTAAAGTTTGTCGATTTTTGGCCAACATTCTACGGAAATGGGGAATACTTTGGTTCGGACGGGATTCATTTTAACCAGAAGGGGAAAAAGAAGTATGGGGATTTACTGAACATTAATTTGTACAATCTTTTTAAACTAGGACCCCCCAAACCAGCAATTGATCCTGCTCCCCCAGCAGTTAGTCCCCCTCCCCCAGCAGTTAGCCCCCCTCAAACAGCAGTTAGTCCCACTCAAACAGCAGTTAGTCCCACTCAAACAGCAGTTAGTCCCACTCCCCCAGTAGTTAGTTCAACTGCGTCGGGAAACGACTCAGGCCAGTTAGGAAAAACCACAACTTAAAATCACTCAAAACTGTGCTCTTCAATGCTAGGTCAATTAGAAACAAACTAATGGAATTTATAGCGCTTGTCAAAACTGAGAACTTTGACATCATCGGAATAACGGAATCCTGGATTCATTCTGAATCAAGGGATTTTGTAGGATAATTTGAAATGGTAGGTTACAAAATGTTTCACAAAGATAGGAACGGAAGGGAAGGCGGCGGTGTACTTTTGTATGCTCGGGACTCCCTGCACCCAGTAAACAGTAATATCGTATCTGCTCATGAAATGTTGGGAATTGATCTAAACCTAAATAATAAAGTAGTGCAGCTACTTCTAGTATATAGACCATCACTACCCCGTGGATAAGGATATAAACTTGTATAACCATTTAAGCAGAATAGTGAATAATAAGATCAGTGTGATTTTTTGTGATTTTAATTGTGGTAATGTAAATTGGGAAAACAAAACAGCTGATGCTGAGGGCTCAAGACTGTTGGAATTTGACGATGATAACTTATTAAGTCAATGGGTTGGTGGGCCTACTAGGGTAATAATAAACTAGTTTAAATGATAACCCAACTCGCAACAATGGTTGGAAGTTGGATTTGAAGCGGTTTAGGACTAGTGTGTGTGGGAATTACTTTACGTATAAGATCTGTGACACGTAGAACAAGTTACCTTCAGAAGTTGTGAACAGTTCCTCTATGGATCAGTTCAAGAAAAGGTTAGACCAAATTTTGCACACTATTTGAGGGTGTAGAAAATTTTCCGTGGCACCCGTTGCCATTGGTACCTCCTCGGTATGGGCCGCAAGGCCTTTTGAGGTACTTCTTTTCCTTGTAACTCCTTGCAACTCTCTCTCTCTCTCTCATCAACCGCATGGCAATGTATCCATATAACGTTAATAATAACCGAAACTCGAGAAAATATACTCTCTGCCTTCCGCTTTATCCCAAATTCTTTTCTCTTAGTAACCTCTTAATACAAACTAATCTATCATATTTTGCGACTTTTTAACTCTGGTAGGATTCAATTCCATTCCTATAGTGTAAGATACTTAAATTCATGTGTGTATTATGCCATATGATGTGCGTAATAAATAATCATTTTTAAATAGTTGGAGCGTTCAAGGTCATCTGTAATAATCTATAGGCTACCCCTCAAGCCCACTCCCAACACTTAGATTCCCCTAAGACACAGGCGTCTTCAAGTAACATGAATGCGTAGAGATCTAAGGTGTTAGATTCCATATTATATAATTTATGTGCTAGGTTTAAGAACGCTGGCATTGAAGGATGGAAGGAAGGGACAGTAAAAGCGATAATAGGTTTAATGAAGGAAGTGGAATGAAGATGGAGGTAAGCGTTGCTATGTCGAAGGAAACGAGGTTGGGTGGGGAATTACGAAGGGAGGAGGAAAGGGAGCCAGAGATTATTAATCTAATTCTGCCACCACGTTCTCCTGATATGAATCCGATTGAAAACCTTTGGGCAATAATGATTAACGAATAGGAGCAACGCAATGAAAGAACATTTGAAGCACTTTTAGCTCACACGAGGAATAGTTGGGAGAGCTTACGTCGAACACCAAACATTCCCTACAATCTGGCCTCTTCTATGCCGCAACGATTGCAAGAAATTATTGATGCCGAAGGAAGCTATACGAAATACTGATGTTAAAGCCATAACGTAAATGTGTATCGAATATATATTTATGTTAATATAGAATTTTATTATATTTTTATGTTTGACATCTATAAAAGTATATATTGTGACCATGAAAGAACTTTACTTATCCTTAGTTAGAATCTTTTCTTGCAATGTCTACGCTCGTGGAGATGATAATATATGCATTGTTGAAACAAACTATGAGAAGGTAATAGTTTCAGGAAAAAAATAAAAACTGGCAACATCGAGGCCATCACATGTTTTGGGGAATTGTCATATGATATGCTACCAATAAACTTATATACTACTATATACAGTATACTATATTACGTAATAATTACGATGAACAAATCAAATGCAAAAAATTTCTCTGATTCACGGCCTACCAGTCTTGCTTTAGACCAGTGCTCTTCAACCTTTTTATGCTTACCGCCCACTTTTGTAACTTTTGAATCTCCGTATCGCCCACCAAAATTAAAAATGCAAAAACTCAAACTAAAAGTTATATACCCTGCATAAAACAATAAATTTAATTGCAATTACCTTTAGATTAATGAGATCCTTGAGCCACTAGTGGGCGGTACCGCCCAGGTTGAAGAGCACTGCTTTAGACTAATGACTTTCATAAGATGGAATAGGTTACCACTTAAAACAATGGATAAACTATCTATTAGTGAGACGACCGTGACTTCCTCGAAATGCGAGCGCGTGAGAGGTTCACTGAGGAATTTGATCATTAGATTCTTCACGTAGGATATGTATCACAAACAACAATATTGACAACAATTCCCAACAATTACTTAATATCAATCATTGCATTTGAGCAAATAATTTAGACCTGCGTCAAAATAACTTGGGTATCATGCCATGATTTGGGATATTTGCCGAATTAGTCGTTCTCTATAGTCTACAGTATATATTGAGACGGCATAATGTAATGCCCAGCTAATATTATGATGACTAGGATTGCTCGATAACCATCCCAACATCCCGAAACTTGGTCATTCTGCTTCTAAATCATTTGTATTTTAAACACTAAAATGTAGCAGAAGTGACGTAATAATGGACGTCATTGATGGGGTTAGAGCAATTATGTGCACCAATCCGAACACACCTCCGCTGCCATAAGGACCGCCCATTTTATACCTAACAGACTAGCTTGGGACGAGACAGAGGCGCGAGACTTATTGTAAGCACTGTACGTCTAGAGCAGGGGTTCCCAAATTGTGTTCCGCGGAACACTTCTCACGGTATACAAGTGTTCCGCGGAACACCAATTTGGGAACCCCTGGTCTAGTTTCATGCTGTTTAATTTTCCACTGCGTGGATAAGTGTACGCATGGTGTGAATGAACTCTGAAGCTGTTCTTTTTCATTATACTTTTGCATAAATCTTCTTTCACAACAATTTTGGAAAGACTAGGCAAAAGTAGTAGGGGCACAATGTGTAATGTACACATGAGAGATGGAGTTACAATGAGAAGTACCTCAAAAGGCCATGCGTCCCATACCGTGGAGTTGCCACGAGCAACGGGTGCCGGGGAAAAATTCCTACACTCTCAAATGGTGTGAAGGTTCGGTCTATCCTTTTCATGAACTGAGTATGCTGTGCAGTTCTAGTCAATCGTAACACCGATTTAACGGAGCCACGCTTTGGACACTGAAGTACTGATTGGTCGCCTTCACGACTAATGGTGTCTTTATCGGTTCATTCCTTCCCTAGATTTATATTCAATGCTCATATCTCAAGGTGAATGAATGAATTGTTCACTTGTACGGTCTGTCACGACAATATTTTGCTTTAATATTTGAAAGCATACTGCTCGATCTTCAACTTTCCCCATTTTAGATAGAGAAATGGGCATATAATTTGAGCGGCGGCAAGTCGTTACATTAATATCTTCATCAGAGCCCCTCAGCTCAATACCACAGGAAACAGTATTAGCTCCGCTACTCTTCATAATCTTGACACAGATCATTACCAGAGAGAGTGCAGTAACATCCAATGACAAAGATCAGTAGAAAAATAAGGAATCTAGATCTCTACAAGCTGAATGTTTTTGTAGAAATACAACTGGATTTAGTCATTTTTGTACAAAATAAAGTATAATAAGAATAGTTTCAGAGTTCATCCGAGCTCGAGACCCGGTGACGGCAGCCGGCGCGCGGTAAACGATCATCCTTCCACACAATTGTTTGGTAGATAAAAGGGTACCCTTTCTGACCTAGTGGTTAAGACGCTGTGTTGCTGGTGTTTCGGATTCCACGTTAAACTGAAGGTCTAAGGCGGAGTAAAAAAAAAAGCTTGACCTTCGTCAGAATGAACAATTCGTAGGGATGCTAATCAAAGGTTACCAATAGAGTAGAACTTTTTTAATGCATGAAGGATGGGATAGGGGTAATAATGTAGTAACTTTTAGAAGTCGCTTGGTTTTTATACGAATTTTAACAGAGAAATCTCAACGGTTACGGTACGGAAAAAGGAAGGACCTAAAATCCATGGAGTGCAAAAAAAGATTAGAAGCATGGTACAGAACAAGCCCCGATGAGTTGGGTGTACCTATGTGAAGTGGAGAGTACAAGAGGCCAACTCGCACTTCGTCAGGCCAACTAGAGAGGAGGGCCGACAAGCTTAATCTTCGTGAAATGAGGAATCATCGCACGGAACATTTGAAAGGTTGAAAGGTATATATATATATATATATATATATATATATATATATATATATATATATATATATATATATGCTGGAAAGATGGGCCAAGGCAGAACGCCCGCAAAAGTGCGCACCCTCATAGAAAAAAAAAAAATCCGAAATTAAGGTACAGAAAAAATGATGCTTTTTCTTTTCAAAAATTGTGCAAATGCCTGTATAATAATAATAATAATAATAATAATAATAATAATAATCAAAATAAACCTTTTCATCTTTCATTCATTCATTTCATTAACATAGACGACGTAAAGAATTAACACAAGGAGGGGCGACAAGCTTGACCTTCGTGAAATGAGGAATCATCGCACGTAATAATAATAAACCTTTTCATGTTTTCATTTTCATTCATTCATTTAATTTCAGTAACAGAGATAATGTAAAGGTTTAACACAACTATGAAGAAGATACCACGCAAATTATATGCAAAGAAAATAAAATATAAAATAGAATTATATATACTGTACTAGCAGTGAAAGAAAACTGAAGGAGCGAGTGGAGGTTCAATGTGGGTGGTCTGGCACTGATCTAGGTCAAGCTCTCCATTGCAGCCGATTTGCGGTTTTGGAGTAGCCTGCGGCGACTCAGGTGCGTGTAAAGTGAATCGAATTTATACTGTTACACTCTTCTACCTCTTCTTATTGAGATACGAAGTTGATTTTTTAAAACATTTACGAGGATTGACAAAAGTAAATAGACACTTTCGGGAAAGTTTGTTAAAATTTTGTTGTTTAATATAAAATTTTCCTGTAGTTATTTAAGAATATATATATATATATATATTGCCTGCATTTTCAGCCAATTATTTTTCAATCAATGTCACGCCTCAATGATTAACATCAGACTGTTAATCCATCGGTTCCGGGTTCGAGACCCTGCGATGGCAGCCTGCGCGCGGTAAAACACAGCTGTTCATCCTTCCGCACAATTGGTTGGTAGATAAATGGGTACCCTAGGTGACCTAGTGGTCAAGGCACTGGGCTGGTGGTGGTTCGGATTTCACGTTAAACTGTAGGTCTAAGGTGGAGTGGAAAGCTTGACCTTCGTCAGAATGAACAAGTCGGACATTTTTTGTTTTTCTTGGAATAAAAAGAAATGCTGTTTTTGAAGACATTTTATATGAGATGATTGACAAAAGTAAATAGACACTTTCGGTTTGGCTTTAGAGTAAATGAAAGCGATTCAGGTCTCTCGAATTATAGGTAAATTAACTAGTATTCTTATAGAATATGTTATTGGAATAATGTACATTATGAAGAGGCCTGTGTATTTCTTTTAGTATTAATATTGGTGTTTTATTTATTTATTTTGCTAAGCCATGGATAAATATAAAGAATCAAGTGTATTTCTTTTGTTAATATTGGGGATCATTTTGCATTTAAGTGTATTGAATTAATTCTTTTGCTGAGCAAATTAAGGAGAACGTCTCCCTCTCTCTTGCCTTTAATAAATAAATAAATAGCAACCTTGCATATAATTAAATTATATAGGAGTCTCTGGAACTCATCTATATATAAATAAATAGAATGGTGTTATCTGGCAACTCTCCTTATAAAAATAAATAAAAACAGTAAATGGCAAAAAATTGTCCCTGTTTTTAATCGCTTATTACTCAGTCATTATTGCAGCTTCACAAATGAAATAAAAAGCATTCGAAAGAGAACATTTTAAAGTTTTATTTAATTTTTTCGATATCCTGGATACGAAATCAGTACTTATAAAAAAATGACAGTTTTATCCACCACAATCATGGGTTATTTGTCGGACATGCAACGTGTTTTCATCGCAGAAGAGATGATCAAACATGGCTCGGTAGTTGCCACCCAACGTTCTTTCAGACGACAATACGGTCAGCAAAGGACCATAGATCCTAAAACGATTCGCAGGATTTTCGCAAAATGGAAACATCACGGCTCAATCAAGAACATGCATAAAGGCAACTCTGGGCGCAGCAAAGGTGTGCGAACCGCTGAAAACATTGATTCAGTCGCAAATCAGCTTGAAACGGACAAGAAATCTGTGAGACGACTATCAGCTGTGACAGGAATCAAACGGGAGAGCATTCGGAAAATAATCACGTTGGATTTGAGAATGAAGTCATTCAAAATTATGTGTTTGCAACAGCTTAGCGAACAAGACTACCAGCGTCGTTTGATGTTTTGTGAACGCATTGAAACAATAATTGAACAATACCAGATAAGATTAAGTGACATAATATTCAGTGATGAATGCCACATCTATCTCAATGGGTTCATCAACAGACAGAATTACCGGTGTTGGTCACAAAACAAGCCAAATATACACTTGGAGAAACCTCTGCATTCACCAAAAGTTACTGTCTGGTGTGGTTTGAGTAGCAGCAAGGTTTATGGTCCTTACTTTTTTGAGGACCCAGAGACAAGGAGACCGCTTTCAGTAACTTCAGAAAGATATGTAGAAATGCTGAACACTGTTTTTGAACAAGAAAACTGCAGTAACAAGTGGTTTCAGCAAGACGGAGCAACAGCCCACACAACTAGGCAATCACTGGAATGTTTAACAAGATTTTTTGAACAAAGATTCATTTCTCATCGCTCGCAGTTTCCCTGGCCCGCAAGATCTCCCGATCTATCACCTATGGACTTTTTTCTCTGGGGATTTGTCAAGGACAAAATATTCAGGAAAGAGCCATCCTCTATCGAAGAACTAAAGCAAGCGGTGGTAAAGAGTGTACAGTCCATTGAATGCAGCGTTTTGGAAAATGTAATAAATAACTTCCTTTCCCGTTGTGTGAAATGTAAAAATGTCCAGGGACGTCACTTTGAACACATGTAGAATAAATTAAAACTTTAAAATGTTCTCTTTCTAATGCCTTTTATTTCATTTGTGAAGCTGCAATAATGACTGAGTAATAAGCGATTAAAAACATGGACAATTTTTGTGGTCACACGGTATATAAATAAATAATTAAAATGATGGTATCTGGCAACTCTCCTTATATAAATAAATAAGTGGTAACTCCTTCATATAATAAAAAGTGGTATCTGGCAACTTCAGACCCTCTATATAACAGCTGCGAATTCAAAGTTTTGAGTTATCATATAACTCACTAACCTTATATATAGTTAAAAATGTTTGATTGTATTCATCTCTTTCTTCTACTATTTCTTTCACCATCTTTCTCTACAAAAAAAAAAAAAATGGTGTCAATAATCCAGCAGGGTTGAAAGCACCTTAAACAGAAAAAACAAACATATCATATAACTATAATTTTGTAGATTCCCTTCGGGGAGTCAGAAAAAAAAAAAAAAAAATGGTGTCAATAATCCAGTAGGATTGCAAGCACCTTAAACAGAAAAAAAATAAACAACCTATTAACTTAATCCTTCTCTTCTCTTTCTTTCTTCCTTTTCTATCTCCCTTCGTGGAGTCAAAAAAAAAAATGGTGTCAATAATCCAGCAGGGTTGAAGCACCTTAAACAGAAAAAACATAAGTTCTTTGTTCCACCTTTTCAATTCCTTCTTTCTCTTTCTTTCTTCCTTTTCTACCTCCCTTCGGGGAGTCAAAAAAAAAATGGTGTCAATAATCCAGCAGGGTTGAAGCACCTTAAACAGAAAAAACAAACAAACAAGACCCACACTGGCAAGCTCTTCGACATCCAGGCGGGAGTGCCCCAGGGAGCGATACTTTCGCCCACTCTGTACAACCTGTACATCGCCCAATTGCCTCCGCCCCACCACACACGAGAAGTCATCTACGCGGACGACATCACGCAAATAGTAACATCAAACCTCGGCAAAGAGCAACACGCCAACAGGCTGAAGAGAGAAATTGAAAGAATCAATGAATTCGAGGAACGTTGGAAAATTCAGACGAACCAACAGAAATTCACAGTTATTAACATTGGCCACAGGAACGTTCACGCACTAGAAATAAACAACCGAATCCAACCTTACAAGCAACAAGGCACAGCTCTCGGCCTGACCATCAACAGCTTTGGCTATAAAAACCACACCACAGCAAGGTCAAACAAAGCGAGAAGTGAGCTCAGTAAACTCTACCGTTTCAGGGGACTCTCGGTAAAAAATAAGATGCTGTACACGGCGCTGGTACGGTCTATCCTCGAATACCCGGCAATTCCACTGCACACAACGAGCGACACAAATCTGATGTTGCTACAAAAAATACAGAACGCTGGAACAAGATTCATCCTGGGGAAACGACTCAGCGACAGGATATCATCCCAGGCACTGCACCAACAAGCAAACTTACCAGCCCTCAATGTCCTCCTGCACAGCAGGGCGGAGAAAACTTGGAGGAAGGTACAAAACACCTCTCCACAGACCTATGAAGAACTCGATATTGGACCTCAGCGCGGGAGAGAGTACTTCTATTTCAAGAGAAGTCTACCCCGCAGCAGACACCCCCCACCAACGGCACTTTTTGTACCGTATAGAAAAAAATAAATAAATAAATAAAAAAAATAAAAAATAAAATAAAATAAAAATAATAATAATAAATAAATAAATACATAAAAAAAAAAAATAAATAAATAAATAAATAAAAAAAAATAAATAAAATAAAAGAGGTAGAAAACCCAAACTAAGCTAACAAGTCAAGCACCCTACAAAAGCTTGAACGCGCAAGGAAGGTGATTCACTTATCACCAGACCTTAAATCCCCCATAAAAAAAAAAAAAAAAAAAAAAAAAACCTGCGCATCCTTGGTGAGCCCGAGGACCTATCAACTCTTCATCTATATTTCCCATTTCCCCACTTTCTGTTATCACTCCTACAACTCTAATTTCACCTCTTATAACGTCAACAACAACTAGGGTCTAGAGTCTAGACGCTCAAAATGCGACGGACTCCGGTGGATGAACAAACTCTCTCTCCTCCTTCTTAAGTTAAGGCTTAGGTTAGGGTTTCCCTTTGGGGCGTGAGGACATCCCACCCTCTCCCCCAAAGACCCTCCTCCTCTCTCTCTCTCTCAGGTTAAGGTTACCCTTTCGGGGGAGGTTATCCTCCCTTCTCCCCCGAAGCTTCCCCAATTCATTGCAACTTGGGGGATAACCCCTCCCCTTCTTGCAAGACACTCTCCCCCTCTTCAACACCACCTCCCCGTTTGTAATAACCACCCCTTTTGTCCAGTAAGTAGCAGAGGGCGCTCGACCTTATAGACACGAGTCCAATGCGCATGCGTGAGAATTGAGGCTATATAAGTCTGGGACTATTCGCGCCCAGGACGATAACTCAAAATATATATATACAGTATATATACATATACACAATACATACAATTGCTTTGTGCCGTTAGGATTACATCATGATCAATGGCTTGACCCCATACAACGTTCATCATCGTAATTGCTTGATCATGTAAACCTTCATCTCTGTGTATGCGAGTGGAGACGAGACGCGGTGGTGGTAAAGCGTAGCCAGTTTTACTGACGCGGGGAGCGTCAATCCCTGCGGAAAAGAAAAGAAACATTCAAAGAAGGAAAATTAAGTATCATTCAATCACTTGAAGAAATACGCATTATTGTGCAGATGAAGCTAAGTATATTGCAAAATGTTTTACAGTTAACGCTCAAATACAAATACTAGACTTGGGTATTTGTTACATAAATAATAGACTGGAAAAATACACGTCTAGGATTTGATGGTTGACGAAAATTTCAATTACACGTTCAAAATATTTTTCCTATTTTAAACTATAAGTTATGCATGCCTATTTATCAGGTCATCCCATAAGTAATGTCGTTTTTTACGATAGATAAAGTTTAAACTAGTCCTACTCGGTTTAAGCATAAATTTTCCCAAGGTTATATCTAAAAGGAGATCTATCGTGTTTCGCTACATACTTTACAGACCTTGACCAGTGAAGGCGTGTGTTTTGCTTTATGTGAACCCCTCATAAACATAGCGGTATCAGAAGAGCATATCAGGCATATAATGCTTTACGAGTTCAAGAAAGGGAATAGTGCTACTGAAGCAACGCGAAACATTCAGGAAGTTTATGGCAACGATATTCTGCATGTGAGGAAATGTCAAAGATGGTTTCAAAAGTTTAGGAATGGTGACTGTTATTTGACAGATGCAGCACGCTCTGGACGCCCTGCTGAATTTCATGATGACCTGCTGTTAGCCGCACTTGAAGAAGGCTCTTCAACAACTGACGAAGAATTGGCCCAGAAACTCAATTCATCCCTGTCCACCATCCATCGACATTTGCAACAACTCGGGAAAGTGCCTAAGAGGAAAATGGGTGCCACATGAATTGTCGGTCGACAATCTGAGGGTCCGAGTAAACATTAGCACAGCTCTTCATTCCCGTGAACTCAAAGATCCGTTTTTGCACCGTTTAGTGACTGGTGATGAAAAGTGGATGCTGTACCAGAATGTTAAGCGCCGTCCACAGTGGGTTTGTGCCGGAGAACCAGCGACACCACAGCCAAAACCAAATCTTCACCCTCGGAAGGTGTTGCTTAGTGTTTGGTGGGATAAAGGTGGTGTAATACACTTTGAAACCTTACCACACAACCAAACAAACCCGCTCAAGTCTACTGTCAACAACTGGATCGATTGAACACTGCACTAAAAGAAGAGATCTTCTTTGGTTAATCGGAAAGGAATCGTGTTCCACCACGACAACGCACGTCCTCATACCGCTCGAATCACTTCTGCAAAAATTGAGGAGCTTGGGTGGGAAAAACTTCCACATCCTCCATATTCTCCAGACCTTGCGCCTTCAGATTATCATCTCTTCAGGAGTCTGCAATTTAACTATCTTGACGAGAAACAGTATACTTCTTTAGATGACCTGCACACCAGTCTTTGTACGTTTTTTGCCTCAAAACCGCCTGAATTTTATAAACATGGCATTGAAAAGCTTGTAGGACGTTGGCAGAGTGTCATTGATTGTCATTGATTCCGATGGAAAATAACTTATATACTAAATTAAAAAGTTTAAGTCGAGTTTTTTTTTGTCCTTCAAATTCCGATCTAAAAAATGACATTACTTATGGGATGACCTTATATATTAATTTGCCCTTGGCCAATTTTATACAAATACATCAGATTTCCGCTTTAAGAGTCCTACATCAGAAAATTGCTGTAGATAAACGGAGAAATTAAGATATATTTTGAAGTTTAGGAAATTAGATCCAAAGAATGAAAGTTTAAGGTCTTTTTTAGCATTAGGTTAACGCAATTTCTTCACGAGGTCAATGAAACAGAAATAAAGGATATCTCGTGGTTAGGAAAAGACACTATTCTTTCATTTTAAATGTAATTTTAAAGGTTTTTATTTCCTGATAAGGTCTCCTTAGTATTTTCTTAAAACTTTATTGTTGGACAAACGATTTTGAGATCAACTTCAAAGAAACCCCTTTGAATAATAGCATCTTTAAAACCATTACTTCAGCTCTGTACTTTACTGTATGAAAAAAGTGGAAAATATTTACAGAAACATTTCAAACTCAAAAAAACTGTCTTTAGTTTAACTTTCAACTTCATTATTTTGCCTGATAAAAAGTTTCAGCTCGAAAAGAATTTTCCTATTCATCAACATTCAGCAAACTTCTAATTGTTGTTTTAGTTTTTCAGGAAAATTTATGAAACAGGAACGAGAGTTTAAACATTTACTAACAGTTAATTAAATAAAACTTTAAGAGTGAAAAATTAGGTTCTTCGTAACTTTACATACCGTCGGCATAATCGGGCGGAATTCTTCTTTTGTACGTCGTAAGAGCAGATCCCCAATTTGAGTTGCGCAAGTTGTTGCAGGTGCCATCGTAAGAACGATACCTTTTAATTAAGAACAGGAATTTTCATGAATTTGTAACATGATCATATGGCGTTAATAAAAAGGAGTAAAAAAGTATATTCGCGAAGTATTCTCCGTCGGATAAAGCGAAGATATTTTCATTGTTTTCCTTTATTAAGTTTTCACGTATGAATATGAAAGCCGCAAATCGTATTATGGGGTATTTCTGGACTGATTCGTAAAACCAAAAACATTGTTATATATGCATATGAACATACCTACATAAATACGAATAAGGGGAGTGAAGGCACTGTACAATGAGGAACACACAAAGGAGGATTCGTCCATGCCTAGTGTGGTGCTATAATGGTGAAAATGTTCTTCCAGACCCACGTTAGGACGAGACGAACCCTCCTCTGTGCTGCACATTTTATGATACTTCAAGCTCCGTAATAACACAAATCTACAGTTATTGTAGTTCTCTATTCTAGTGCACACAAACAAATATCAGAAGAAATAAATCTCATACATACATACATACATACATACATACATCAGGCTTGGGAGTCAAGTACTTTTCTCATACAAGTAAAGTACAAATACTTTTAGAATTTGCAAGTACTGTACAGGTACTTGATATAGGAAATTTGGTCAAGTAATTCCAAGTACTTAATGATCAAGTACAAGTACTCTTGCAGAAGAAATTAACAAAAGAACTATTTCCACATTTTATTGATGATTTTATTGCAATATACAAAAACATTAAAATATTTCACAAGGCCCATGTATTGCATACATTAAAGTACTCATGGTTACATCTACAATAAACATGTTATGTCTTTACAGAACGTTTTTTTTTTTTCTTCTCTGATTTACCGCCGATTCGTACCTAAAAGGAGCGGTACATATCTCGGCGAGGCAGTGAGTGGGTGATGTTACTGTGTTGGGGGTGGTAGACTAGGGGAGTGAGTAAGGGTCAGTCGCTGGATAGTGGGTAGGAGGGGTACGGTATTAAATGCGATGGAGCAGCTGGGAGTGAGTAAGGAAGGAGAGAATCGCTTCCGTTGAAAAGTGGGGGCCGTCGGCGAGTATGGATCGTAGCCGGTCGGGTATGGGATCTTCGGCCGAGAGAGGGAAACACCTGCGACGAAGAGCAGACAACTTTGGGCATTCCACCAGGAGGTGTATGACAGTGATAGGGGTATGGCAGGTAGGGCAAAGCGGGGCTGGCGATTTCGCCATAAGGTGTCCGTGGGTGATGCGGGTGTGGCCTAGGCGGAGACGGGCTAGGATTACTTCCTTATGGCGGGACCGGTGGAATGAGGAGGCCCAGTATCCTATTCGTGGCTTGATCGTGTGGAGTTTATTTTGTGTGGCCTGGTCCCATTCCCGCTGCCATATGGAGCGGAAAGTCGGGAAGAAGTCGGAGAAGGGAGGGGTCGGGAGGAGGCCGGCAGTGAGCAGGCCGTCTTTGCTGTGCGATCCGCCGCCTCGTTACCCTGGATGCCGACATGAGCCGGGACCCAGCAGAAGGCGATTGTCTTGTGTTGGAGGGTCGTTAGACAGTGGAAGGTTTGCTGGATGGTACAGACGAGCGGGTGGGGGGAGTTAAATCTTTCCAGGGAGAGGAGTGCACTTTGGGAATCCGAATAAATGACGAAGGAGCTGGCAGAGTGGGTGCGCACAATATCGAGGGCCTCCGTAATGGCGAAAAGTTCCGCCGAAAAAACGGAGGCCTCGCGGGGCAGGCCGACGCCCCGGGAAAGCGGCTGGGACAGAATCACCGCTGAGGAGGCCACACCGGCTTCCGAGCGGGAACCATCCGTGTAAATGGCGACTGCGTCCGGGTGTTGGGTTGCGTGTTCGCGGAAGAGTGACCTGTATATCATGGCGCTCGTGGTAGTCTTCGGTAGGGTACACAGATCTTTGCAAAACTTGATAGGGGTGAGGATCCAAGGGGGGTAGATGCTGAATGAAATGGGGATAACTGAGGGGGCGGGCATGTTGAAAAGATCAAGGAAAGAGCGGACCGCTTCAGTGAAGTGCCAGCTCCGTCCCTGAGGTGGTAGTTCTGAAACCACCGTGCCCAGAAGCGAAGAAGGTAGCCTCTGTGCACGGAGGTATGTCCTCATGAGGAGAAGACCCCGTCGGAGGGCGAGAGGGAGATGATCGCATTCCACATGGAGGCTGGAGGCTGGGGAGGAGCGGAAGGCACCGGTGGCGAGGCGGAGGCCTCTATTAAGTACCGGGTCCAGGATACGGAGGCGGGCGGTGGAGGCTGAACCGTAAACTGCACTACCATAGTCCAGCTTCGACTGCACTATGGAAGTGTAAAGGCGAAGAAGAGAGCGTCGATCTGCACCCCATGTGGTGTGAGAGAGGTGATCCAGGAGAGCGAGGGGGCGTCGAAGGGATTGCTTTAGGTGCTTGAGATGGGGAACCCAATTGAGCCGTCGGTCTAGGGTCATGCCCAGAAAACGCGTGGAGGGTACCACCTCAAGAGGCCTGCCGTATAATGTGACAGAGGGTAGAGGAAGGGCTGTGGGTCTTCTTCTACTGAAGACCATACACTTGGCTTAGGGATGGAGAGGCGGAAACCCACCGACGTCGCCCACCTTTCCACCCGGTAGATGGCGAGCTGCATCTGTCGTTGAACAACAGACGGTTCTCGCCCTGCGAAGTAGATTGCAAGGTCATCCGCGTAAATGGAAGAGCGGATGGTGGGTGGAAGGCATTGTGAGACCGTGTTCATCACGACGGAGAAGCAGAGAACACTGAGGATGCTTCCCTGTGGGACCCCGTCCTCCTGCACAAAGGTGTCAGAGAGGACTGAGCCCACCCGGACTTTAAAGTCCGGGAAGAGAGGAAGCCCTGATGAAGGTCGGCATGGCTCCGACGAGGCCCAGATGTCGGAGCTGACCGAGGATCATTGCTCGACGGGTGGTGTCATAGGCCTTCTGGATGTCAAAAAAAATTGACAGTACGAACTGTCCATTGTCGAAGGCATCCTGTATGTCTCGGCTGAGAAGCAGGAGGGGATCAGTGGTGGAGCGGAATTGTCTGAAGCCGGACTGGGTAGACGGGAAGGAATTGTTATGTTCAAGGACGAACGATAATCGCGTGGCAACCATTTTCTCGAGGATCTTGCAGGCACAACACGTCAGGGCGATTGGTCTGTAGTTTGTGGGGTCCAGGGAATCTTTGCCGGGTTTGGGGATAGGGATGACGTGGGCCTCCTTCCACCTAGAGGGGAAGGCGCCCTCTATCCATATGCGATTGTATAGATCCAGCAGGAAAATTTGTAAGGTAGAGTGGATGTGCTGGAGCATGCCGTACGGAATACCGTCCGGACCGGGACAAGGGGATCGTCGAGAGGCCAGTGCCGCCTGTAGTTCACGCATGGTAAACAATCGGTTGTAGGTGCTGTCTATGGACGGTGGAGAGGGGCTATCGTCAGGGGCGGGTACGGAATTGGCTGTAGAGGAAGAAACGGCGGCGAAGGTAGAAGCAAGGTGGTCTGCCACCGACTTGGGTTCACATAGGAGTCCGTCGTTAGTCCGGAGGACCGGGGGTCGGGAGGGGACATGTCGCCTCTCGACACCCCGCACCTTCTTCCAGATGGTAGCCGAAGGTGTGTTGGCGGTGATGCCGGACACAAAGGCACGCCAAGAGGTTCGGCGCGCTGTCTTCATTGTGCGGCGGGCGATGGCCCTGACCCGCTGCATCTCCGTGCGATGGATGGGGAGTCGCGTCCGGTAGAAGCGCCGAGTTGCCTTCTTCTTGGCGCGCACGGCCTCCGCGCACTCCGGGGTCCACCAAGGCACCCGTCGGGCGCGGGGGTAGGCGGAGGATTGTGGTACGCTAGTGCTTGCGGCCGCTAGAACGACGGACTCGAAGTAAGCGATGCACTCGTCGATGGATGGGAAGTGGGCAGTTGTAAGGGTGGTATAGGTGTTGTCGCGGAAGCGGGCCCAATTCGCGTTGGTAGTAACCCACCTTACCGGTACCCGAACAGTCTGGTCGGGTCGATTAAGGGTGAGTTGTATGGGGAGATGGTCACTTCCATGGTCCTCTCGGAGGACTTGCCACGTGAAGTCTAGGAGGGCATCAGTTGAAACGAGGGACAGGTCTATACAGGATGGAGTGCAGGTGGTGGCATGGTAAAAAGTAGGAGAGCCATTGTTGAGGCACTCGAAGGAGAGTTCGGTCATGACGGATATCAGGGTTGGGGCCATATAGGTGGTGCGTGTGTCGCCCCACAAGGGGTGGCGACTATTGAAATCGCCCAGCAGTAGGAAGGGCCTAGGGAGTTGTTCCACGACTTCCACCAGGTCGTCGCGGGAGACTTGAGCGTGGGGGGGAGGTAGATGGAGCAGACGGTGTACTGTCTATCCAGGGAGAGCCGGACGGCAGTCACCTGTAGTGGGGACCGGATGGAGAGGTTGTAGAAGGGGACTGCGTGGTGTACGAGGATGGCAGCTCCCCTTCGAGTGCAGGTAGGAGGCGGGGTGGCGGTGCAAAAATAACCAGTAGGGCAGGGCATGGGCCTGGTCCCCAGGATTAGCTCCTGGAGACAGACACACACCGGACGGGAAGTGGCAAGCAGGAGGTAAGGCCTTCATAATTTGCGAATATTCCTCGACAGTTCCAGTGGACTATTGTGGTTTTCGGGGGATCCATTAGTTGATGAAGGGGATGGGTAAAGGTGTAGGTGCTAGGAGGTTGGAGTATGAAGGGAGATCCGGAGTTCGCGAAATTGAAGGCTTGGTCGGGAGCATGGCTGGCTATCTACCGTTCACCAGGGAAGGAATCGGTCGGCCTGTCGAACCCCGCGGAGGTGGCGGGATCGAGTCGGCCGAGCGAGACCGGAGGCGTGGATCACGGCAGGCAGAGGAACATCGTGGGCTGAGAGGGTCGGATGTACTGTGACGGGCTTCTATGGTCGGACCAGGAGGGGGCACGGTAGCCCCAAAAGTGGCGCTACCCCGCCTGTCCGGGGTCTCATGGCGGACTCGAGGTGGTGATAAGGGGTACCAAAAGGACCGGGCGGGTGGGAGGGAGGGCGTACACAGGGTAGCTGACAAGGAGGGGGCCGGGGATGTTGGGGGAGTAGGTACGATGGGGGTGGAAGGAGGTGAATCAGAGTAGTCTCGTGGAGGGGTGGAGAAAATGGCACCAGGAGGCAAGGGCAGATCCATAAGACTCGTGGGCGTGGGCGCGGCCGAGCTTCCCTCGGTCACACCGTGCAGCTGCGCCAGGGCCGCATCCACCGGATCCTCGGGGAGAGGATATTGTTCGGACTGGGTCCCGTCGTCCGGGGCGGGTCGTGGATCTCAGCCACTATTGTCAGAGTCTGTGGGGGTAGAGTGGTGGGACTTCTGCGATGGGAGAGATGGACATAGTAGACGTGGTGGGCGGAGTGAGGATCCGAGCCGTCTTCTTGGTCCGAGGGGAAGAGGGAGAGAGACGTTGGAAGGCCGGAGGGTCCGGTGACACGCTCCGGCGTCTCCGCCTCGACGGCTTGCTCCGGGCGGCAGGTTCGGGCGTGTGCAGGGGGTACTGGGAAGGCGGGGTTTGAGGTGGATGGGACCTGGGTGTCCTGGTCCCAGACACCTGGGGGATTCGTGGCAGGTGAGGTGCGGGAAGAGGAGGAATGGTGGGGGGACAGGAAACCGTCGGGTCCTGCGAGGGTTTTCTTTGAGGGGAACAGGGAGCAGTGGCTTGGGGGGGTTTCGGCGGCAGGCCAGGGCGGCGTGCCGAGATGATAGAGCCGAGAGCAGCGGCATAGGACACCCCCGGCCTCACCTCCCGACTCCGCACCCTGTCGCGTGCCTCACGGGGGCTAAGGAAGTCCGTCACCTGTAGGCCTCGGACCTCCTTCTCGAACTGAAGAAAAGGCATTCTCGGGATGAAGAGGGGTGTGCGCCTTCACAGTTGGAGCATTTGGGTGTGTTGGGGCACCTGTCAGGGTGAGCGAGTCGTCCACAGTGAACACATAATTGATGCGGCTGTCGACAAGCGGAGCTAACGTGTCCGAATTTATTGCATTTGAAGCAACGGGTCGGGTCTGGGACGTATGGGCGGATAGAAAACTCGCATGAGGCGCGGTCTCCCATACCCCATACAATGCGGCCGGGGGGGATTAGTGTGTTGAAAGTAAGGAGCAGACGTGGGGTGGGGGAGGGGGTGCCTCCCTGTCGGGATGTGAAACGATAGATCTTAGTGACTCCTTGGGGTGCGAGGTCCTCCAGGAGCTCGTTCACTGCGACCGACAATAGGCGGGTGGCGTAAATAGTGCCCTGACTCTGGTTCAGGCGAGGGTGTGGGGAAACGGACACCGAGCATCCAAGGACCTCAGTGACGGAGAGTAGGGCTTTCGTCTCTGCGGCTGAGCGTGATTTTACGAGGAGGGAGCCATCCCTCTGTGGGCGTACGTCATAGCGGCTGGAGTTGCTGTGGGTTCGGATCGCCTGGAACGTCCGTTCAGAGTTGTTCGGGAGGGACCCAGATGTAGGCCGAATCACCAGGAATTTGTGGATACTTGGGAGGGAGAGGGAGGCTGTAGAGTCGAAATGGACTGGGATATTCAACGGTCGATAGGACGGCCGTGAATGCCGGCTCCCCCGTCCGCCGCGAGGCTCTCTCCGTGGGGAGGTGGGCTGACGGCGGGTGAGGGGGGCATATGGGGAGAGCAAGAAGCCGGGTTGTGGGGGCAAGTCCTCGGTGGAACTTGACTTGCCCGAAGGTGGCTGAAGTGGGCTGGGGCGAGACCCCTGCTCCAGAGAGTGTAGGTCCAAGGGCGTAGTCGAGGGACGGACTGGGGTCGGCAACGGAAAAGGAGAGTGCAAGCGTTCCGCTTCCACAGGGGGGTCAACCCCATTAGGTTGCGGTCTTCCAGTGGTAAAGGACTCGAGGGCCTGGTTGCCCACCACCCGAGTGTTGAGAGAAGGAGTAGTCCGGGAATGAGAAGCAGTAGTCGTAAGCCGAGGGGGAGAAGTGTCCATAGCAAAACAAAAAAAACTTCATCCCCCGCGCGCATCCAGCCACCACCGACTCCAACAAGGGAAAGGCGAAGTGTGGGCACACTTGGTCCCACCGCCGATAGATGTCACGCAGGGGAGATACACCCGCACCCAGTCCCTGTGCCTGAAAGGCGGCCACTCTCATCCAACGCGCGGTGAAAAGTGGCAGGGACAGGGTTTGGGTTTGGTTGGAAAGCGACAAGGGTGCAGGGCAACCACCTCCCACACCCAAGGGCCAAGGAAAGGGTCAAAATCAAGGTCCAAAGAACAACGCCAAAAAACAGGGAGAAGCCAGAAAAATGGGTTAAAGGAGAAAGAAAGAAAAAGAAGCAGGAGATCAGCCGGGTCCCCAAACGGGCCCAATGGTCCACGAGGGCAGAGAAAGCCCTTACACCGAAGAAAGGTGTATTCCCACATTCGCCACAGAGGGACGCGCCCTATCGCTAGGGACAAAGCAAAGGGTTACAGAACGTATACACTATATCGCCTAAGAATATGTTGAAAAGTTGCCATCACAATCATACATCAAAATCATTTGTAAGTGTGATTATTACACTTCACAAACATGACTTTACATGAAACTATACATCAGCTCAGTATTAAAATGGGGTGGGGAAAAAAGTTTTACCTTGCATCAAAAATACTTGAGAGTTTTCACGTACCGGTACAAGTAGGCCTAAATGTGAAATATTATGTTCAAGTACCTAAAAATTGGTACTTAAGTGTGAAGTATAAGAAAATACTTGACCCCAAACGTGATACACACATACGAGTAAGTATATATATATATATATATATATATTATAATATATATATATATATATATATATACTATATATATATATATACAGCAATTTCAGTATATTTTCTTCTACAATAAATATATTTGTATCATGGCACTCATCAAAATTACTCTTAACCTTCTATCGACATCTGGGTCGAATACACACTGTTTCAAATACACGCATTCAGACTTAACCCAACAAAAACTCTCAGCGTTAAAGGGTTAAACCTATAATTTTACTCGTTTTTATACAGTAGTTTGTTTATTTGTAAGTGTTGTTAAGAAGAGGAAGGCATACTGAAAGCTGAAAATAGCAACCACTTCCACACTGTATACTTATGAAGCAGAACTGCTTTAGATACCTTTCTATTTTACAGTCTTTCCTCTTAAGAAAATCAAAGCAACCTGTTCCAATGATTGATTTCAGGGAGTCAATCAGCGGGAGCTCATTCACTATCACGTTCTTGGGAAGTCTGTACCTGCGGATACAAACACCGAATTAACGACGAAAACCACCATATTTGCCCAACTTCATATGTGAAATTTAATGGGAGCTCTTCTTCAAATTTTATTTGGGGAGGAAACCCTCCAAAATCTAAAATCTGTTTAAATTTCATTGCTCTGTTCTTCGCTTTCATGACATGAACATTCCTGATATCCGCGATGCATTCATCGACAAACGTAATTGAGTACATACTGTTCAGCTATGATTTTTGTCACTTCTACCAACACTTTGCCAAGATTTCCGAGATCTGGCGTCGTGGCGGGTTTTTCAGGTCGGGGTAGACCGAACTTGTTCCTGGCGGCGATGAAGGCTGCGTTCACTGATTGGAAGGTAATGCAAGTGTATCCATAACCCCTTGGATGAGAGCCACTGCAAAGGACAAAAGTACACGAAGTTGGAAAAATAATTTTTTTACTGCAAATGAAAAACAGTGGAAGGAAAATTGTGAATTGGTAATACGAGCCTCATCTGACTGCGCATATAATGTTTGTCATATATAGACGAGGGTCATTGATTAACAAACACCCTTTAATGCTATATGACCCAATATCGAGTCTCAATCTCCTAACAGGTTAATCCTGGAAAAAAGTCAAAGTAACAACTTAGGAGTTATATTTTATTTGGGTAGGTCACTCACACAAATGAAATCCATTTACAACTTTAATTTTCCATTTAATTATTTAACGTGTTAATCTGTAAATCTAACAACACTTTATTTCGATCATTACCACTTTCAACCTAGGTATGATCACCTTCAATAATTCTTTCACAGAACTTAACCGTTTCACCCACATTGCTAGTACCTTCTTTTGGATAGGGCCTAATACGCAGAACAGTAGGTGGACGGCTCAATTTCCAAACACTGCTGAGAAGTCTCCACTGATCCTGCCACCTAATTCATCTTACATTTGCGCCAGTTTGCAGCCTAAAGAGGATTCTTCCTGATTGACCATCTCTCTCTCTCACTTTAGGCTGGGGTGGGTTCACCGTGTACCTATGCAGTACACACCCGTTAAACCGAATTTATTGCCAGACCCACGAGTTGTTCAGAGCATCCCCTTTGATCTTGTCATTGCGATTCTTCTAAAACACTTTTAGAAATTTGAGCATCGTTTGCAGATTCTGTTTAAACACTATCTTTGAAATAACTTTATGGATAAAGCAGGATTTAGATCTGGTGATGTTGATGGCCATGATATTCTTTTATTATAAACCATAGGAAATCTGTTGGACAGGACTCATCCGTCGAAAGTATCATGCAAGTATCGCAAGGAGGACATCACGTGGAGCATGTTTTGCATTAGAGGACTAACTCCCCATGTGTAGAGAAGGTACAGCAAACATTTCATGCTTTTACTTCAGTTAATAAAAATAAAATACAAACCTTTCAGTTATATCTGTGTGTAAAAAAAAAAAAAAATCACCCGATACGTAACGTATCAAAAACTATGCATATGAAGAATTCAGTGGCACATAAAACTGATTTAGTTTGAGCGTTTCGTGGATGCATTCTTAAAGAACTTTAAGAAGGAAGCACTTTGAGAATATGACTAATAAACATTCACTTACTGGATTCCGTTGAAGGTGTCTAAAGTGTGATCGAACTTGGAGCTTACTCCATGCCCTGGGATGCGGAGGGCACATTGGCTGTTCTGGCTCTGGGCCGAAGCGTTCGTCTCGGAATATGGAAGCGCACGAATTCTGGAAAGGATAAAGTTTATTTTTATAGTTGGTATTTAATATTATCGACGTTAAAGACTATTGCATGGGTAAGAATAACTACTTCAGATCTTCTAAAATTTTTAAAACTATAATTGATTAAACAATAACACTGGTCAACAACAATTTTGTCACAAGGGTTTTGATGGGTGTTCTAAGTGTACTTTTTCATGCTGAATCTAAATATGAAATCAGATTTTTTCTATCAGGCTTAGTTTACTTGTGACGCTATGTTCATTTTTTCCTCATTTAGCATGATCACCGGATAAAAAAATAATAACATATTATATATAATTAAGTATATAACAATATTATAATATAAAACATTATAAAAATAATAAATATATAATATATTATATTAATTAATATAACTATAATAAAATATATTAATATTAATGTTGTATTAATTTTTCTGTAAAATTAGTACAATTTATTCCTTTGGAGAGAAAGTTCTGATAATGCTGGCAGGATAAATTTGGTTGGAGCAGCAGACTGTGCAGGTTGAAACATGTTTGTACCTGTTCAGACATGAGCCTAGTTTCTGTGTGTAGAGCAGCTCCAAGTCAGTCTGCTTGTAAATGTCACAGTGTTAACAGCTAGTGTCTGTTGCTTCTTGTTAATTTTACACCAGTGTTGTATTCATATAGATGTTTTGTAATGCCGCGGAACTGTCTGAATCATCCTAATTCCTTTTGTTATGTATGTGGTGATCTAACTTTAAAATCCCAGAAACGTAACTTTACACCATTAGTAAAAAAATGCTATGAACTTTATTTCGGATGTAAAGTAGGCGATCAGGACAAGAGTTGGACCCCTCACATTTGTTGTGTGACATGTGTAAGACTACTTACAGGATGGCTAAACGGTTCACGTCACATGCCATTTGCTATTCCAATGATTTGGAGGGAACCCAAAGATCACACAACAGACTGCTATTTCTGCCTGGTAAATACAAAGGGGATCATTTCAAAAACAAAGAGCCTTATGAAATACCCTAATCTACCGTCTGCAATGAGACCAGTTCCCCACAGTGCTCAACTTCCAGTACCAAATCCTCCTGAACATGTAAGTTTAAGTGATGAGGAATCAAACGTAGCTGTAGCATATCACGAGGAAAAAGATGAAGACATTTCTGATCCAACATTCCGGCTACCTGTTCCTCCAATGAACCACATTTACTGTCACAAGGAGATCTAAATGACCTAGTTCGTGATTTGAAATTATCTAAGAAGCAGGCTGAACTTTTAGGTTCAAGATTAAAGGGTTGGAATCTACTGCAACGTGACACTAAAGTTTGTTTTTTCCGCAGCCGCCATGATGAATTCAAAGAATGGTTCTCCCATGAAGATGGACTTGTGTTTTGTAAAGATGTTAATTCAGTCATGGGGGCTCTTGGTCATGAACATAACGTGGATGAGTGGCGATTGTTCATTGACTCCTCAAAAGTCAGCTTGAAAGCAGTCCTTCTTCACAACGGAAATAAATTTCCTTCTGTACCTATTGCACATGCTGCAAACATGAAAGAGTCATACGACAACATGAAGTTGCTTTTAGAAAAGTTTCAGTATCAGAAATATAAGTGGAATATCTGTGGAGATCTGAAAGTCATTGCACTTTTGCTAGGGTTGCAGCTAGGTTACACCAAGTACTGTTGTTTTTTATGTGAGTGGGACAGTAGGGACAAGCAAAACCACTACGTTAAGAAGGATTGGCCAAAACGCACCTCACTTGTTCCAGGCAAGAAAAATGTTGTGAATAGTTCACTTGTTGACCCTGAGAAAGTGTACCTTCCTCCTTTGCATATCAAGCTTGGACTTATGAAAAACTTTGTTAAAGCGATGGATAAAGCGCAAACAGGATTCACATACTTGAGAAATAAGTTTCCCCGGATCAGTGATGCCAAGATTAAAGAAGGCATTTTTGTAGGCCCTCAGATCAGAGAATTGTTAAGAGATGAGAGATTTGAAGGAGAGTTGAATGAAGTTGAGAAAGCTGCGTGGCAGAGTTTCAAAAGTGTCTGCACAAATTTTTTGGGAAATCACAAGGCCGAAAACTATCCTGAAATAGTAGATCTTCTTAAGTCTTACCAAGCAATGGGGTGCAATATGTCATTAAAGGTTCATTTCTTGGACTCTCACTTGGACTTTTTTCCGGAAAACCTGGGTGCGGTAAGCGACGAACATGGTGAGCGTTTTCATCAGGATATTTCTGCCATGGGAAACCGTTACCAAGGCAAATGGAGCCCCAGTATGCTGGCTGACTATTGCTGGACTCTTAAGAGAGACATGCCTGAGGCAAAGCACAGCAGAAATCAAAACAAGCTACTTTTTAAACTACAGGTATGTCTTTTCGATCATATTTTAATAAGTATGTAACTATATGGGTTTTTAAAAATTAAATTGCATGTCACATAAAAACCAGACCTGATAGAGAAATTTTACAAACTTATTTGGATTCAGCACAGAAAATACTATAAGAATAAGGCATTTTCATTCTTGGGACACGAAAAAAATTTTTTTTGTTGCCCAGTGAATAATTAGTCAACAAATACTTTTTTCAGAAAGTTTTTCAAAAATGACCTAACCTAACGTAACGAAACCTAATTAAATAACTCAGGTTAATTGAATGCCTGGTTAGGTCAAGTGAATGGCCGGTTAGGTCAACTGTACGCCCTTGATGATTGGTTAGGTTAAGTTGTGATATTTTCGCTAAAACTAACGAAAATATCATGACTTAACCTAACCAATCATCAAGGACGTACAGTTGACCTAACCTGGCATTCAATTGGGTGCTGAGGTCAGGGAATAAGAAAGAACATTACCCCCAATATTTCGCAAGATTTTATAACGAAGATGAACGCATCCACCATTTTCTCTGATGCGTAGCGGAATTATAATACAGGGTGTCCATAAATTATTCACCCCATTATAAGCCTTAATAAATTCGTTATTATAGGAGCTATCTTAAAACGGTTTACGGCAGTTAATAACACAAAAATTTTTGTTTTAATTCAGTAAACCTCCACGTGAGCCCCATTGGTAGCACGCAGAACATCAAGGCGATAGATGATTTCGTTCCAAACATTAAGAAGCATGTCTTGCGTGATGGAAGCTATTGTCTCTTCAATCCGGTGTCTTAATTCTGTCATGTTATTAACCTTCTTTGCATACACTCTGTCCTTTGTGTAGCCCCATAAAAAGAAATCCAGAGGCGTGATATCCGGGAACGAGGAGGCCATGGAATAGAACCATCTCGCCCGATCCAACGAGAAGGGAACTTTTTATTGAGGATCCTCCGCACTTCTAATCCCCAGTGTGGCGGTGCCCCATCTTGCTGAAAGAACACACGGGGCTGCATATCCTCAAACTGAGGTGCAGCATACCATTCAAGCATATCTAGGTAATTTGTAGCCTTCACAGTGTTCTCATGGAAGAAAAATGGTCCAATCACACGGTTATGGGAGAGAGCACACCAAACGTTTATCTTGGGACTGTTGCGTTTGTGTTCAATAAATTCATGCGGATTTTCTGATCCCCATATACGGCAATTGTGTCTGTTGACTTTACCAGACAGATGGAATGTCGCTTCATCACTGAAAACGACATTGTTCAAAAAATGGAGATTTGGTTTCCCACATCCACAGCACACACATTGCTTTCTCCTTCACTGTCGCCATTGTGCCCCTAGTGGATGTTCTGCGAAATAAAGAAAAACATTTCTTGGGTTGTGTTATTAATTGCCGCAAACCGTTTTAAGATAGCTCCTATAATAACGAATTTATCAAGGCTTATAATGGGATGAATAATAATTTATGGACACCCTATATATCCGCATACGATATAGGTCATTTCTGGAAAAACGGCACATTCCCAAGGAAATGAAAGTCATTTTCAAACAGTATGCATCAAATTACATAAGAAAACCATGTTTTCAATTCATTAGCGAGATGCGTGTTAAAACGAATAATAACCCGTGAGGCCTAAATCACTTAACTCGACTTATTCCTTCAAAAATTAAGAATATGAATCTAATTTTATGTATACTCACAACTGTCAAGCCGCTTTCTCCATTATTAACAATAGTTATTAAAAATGTTACCGTATGCAAAAAATTATTTTACAACGAAGCCCAAGGTTACTGTGAAAAAACTATATAGGGCTATGGGTTGATTGCCTCTGCCCTCATCCGTTGGAAATTGCCAACAGACTTCAGTGGAGGGTTACCGACAAAAGCCCTATGCTTTTTCGTTAGAGAGTTATAAATATGTAGGTTGTTAAAGGACCGTTTTATATTTAAGTGATTACGGTAATTTTAGCGCCGGGATTTGGGACACCTTATGTTAATGAAAACTGAAATTGCCTCACCTTATTTTTGCTGGGTCCTTGGTTTGCTTCGATGTAGGGCGTTACGATCATTTTCGGTGTAGGGCCGCCACGATGGAGTTACGCGGCGAATTTACTTAAGGTAATTAATATAGGCAGTCACTATATAAACCCTGAAGGAATAGGCCTATCCTTTTATAGTCACTAGGTTTTATATTATAAGGAATTCACTCAGGACTCTAGGGGGGACAAAGACATCCTCCCTGTTTAAAGCTTCGCTGTAACATAAACAGCCCTGAGAGCCGTTCCTTGGTTCTGGTGTATTATTTGCCGAACTAGCAAAATTTTTGTTTGGTCTACTCCTGTGGTAGACTAAACAATAAATTGGGTTTTCTTGTTGCTATGTGAGGCTGATTCATACATACAGGTTCTTTGTACGTATGGCAATTCAGTTATTTCATTCCCAATAGGCTATGTCGCCAATCCCGAGGCATTTTTGTATAGATATTTAATTCAATTAATTAATAATTTATATTTAATTATGAAATAAATGTACCACATATGATACCATGTTGTGAGTGCGTATAGTTTTTCCATATACTGGGGGGGGGCCGGAGAAAAATTTGTATGTTATAGATCAAATTTTTTGATAAACTGTTTTAAACCATATGAAATGGATTGAAAAGAATGAAATAGGAATTTAGGAAGAGAGAGGTTACTCAAGACCTATTCAAATATGAAAGTTCAAGAGGCCAACTTCTCAAGTTTAGTTAAAGTTATGTCAATCAGTTTGACTCCCTTTAGATATAGGAAATTTATGGGATTAAAGTAAAGTTATTAAGCATTTTAACTTTGCTCAGTTTGTGTAAGTTTTATAAGTCACCAGTCTTAATTTTTTCTTGTAAAAGTTTTCTGGCTTTCAAAGCAGTCTTTCTTTGAGGCCTGTCTGGTTTAGTCTGAGTTACATCAGGCACATTGAGAGATTCCTCCCCAATAGTATCCTGATCCATCCTTTGGGGTAATGGTTCTAATTTAGCCCCACACTCCAAAGGATATAGTAATGTGATATCTCTGGTGGTCTCACCAGTTGCTGTTTTCAGTTTTACAACCCTGGTAACTTCGTCTTCACCAGTTTTGAGTTCCAAGACTTTTCCCATTGACCAATGTTGTCTTGGTGTCTTGTCATGTATCAACACAATGTCCCCAATTTTGACTGAATCATTCCAACTTTGTTTTGTTAATTGTTTATGTCTTTCTCTAAGACTTGTTAAGTATTCTTCTCTCCATTTTGTTATAAATTGAGTTTTGATTTGTGTCAAATGTTGGTATTTTGTGTTGAGTTCTTTGTGTCCTATTTCCAATCTGGATCCTCTGTACTGTTATGTTCAGATTCTGGTAACATGTTTACTGTTTCTCCCTTAATTAGGTGGTTTGGTGTGAGAGGTTCTGGCTCATTAATACCATCTCCCACATAAGTTAATGGTCTGTTGTTGACAACATTTTCAATTTCTGACAGAATAGTCATGAGTTCAAAAAGTTGTAGATGTTTTGTCCCAATAGTCTTTTTAAGGCAGTTCTTTACAGTTTGTATGTTTCCTTTCCCAAATTGAACCATACCATGGTGTATTAACAGGAATGTACTTCCAGGTTATGTTGTGTTTGGTTAAATGAGTTTGTACTGTTTCACTGTCACAAATCTGATGAATAATTCTTTCACCAGATTTGAAGTATGTGGCATTGTCTGACCATATAGTTTTGGGTACAGAATTGTGTGCACAAAATCGTCTGAAAGCAGCAATAAAAGCTTCTGCTGTCAGATCTTCTACTATGTCTAGACATATGGCACGTGTGGCAGCACAGGTGAAGAGTGCAATGTACACTTTGTATTCCTTTGAATCCATTTTGTCTCCAAAACTCACATTTACCGCTCCAGTGTAGTCAATACCCGTGGTTTCAAATGGCCGAGTAAATGTTACTCGTTCCACAGGTAGGTCTGGAGGGCTTGGGGTCTTAAAGGGTCGTGAATGGATACGTTTACAAGGAATGCATGTGTTTAAAATTTTCTTTGTTTCAGTTCTACCCTTTGGTAGCCAGTAAGTTTTTCTCAGCTCCGTCAGGGTTTGTGGGACCCCCATGTGGTGTATTTTGTTGTGGGTATCCCTGATGATGAGATTTGTGAAGTGATTTCTCCTTGGAAGAAGAATTGGGTGCTTAGAGTTGAAGTCAAAGTTGACTTGTTAAGCCTTCCTTTACACCTTATCAGACCCTCTGTATCCAGGTACAGATTTAGATCCATGACAAGTGAAGGAATACCTTTGTTTAATGTGTTACTGGACCTAAGATACTTCAACTCCTTGTCAAATTCTGAAGCTTGTATCTGTTTGAGCCAGTATTTTGTTGCAGTTTCTGTTAAGTTAGAAAAAGCTTTCTGAGGACAGTGTTTGAGAAGGTAGCTATTGACAAACTTGCAGCAATAGACTGTAATTCTCAAGAGTTTGTTGAGGTCTGAATAAAGGTGATAGTCAAATATAGGTTTGTCCTCAGTGATCTTTTCAGTTGTTGTAGAGTTGAGTGTGAGGTTAACTACTTTGGCTGGCCAAAGATCCTCACATGTTAGCCATTCGGGCCCTTCATACCAGATTTTATTTGTTTTCAACAGCTTGTAAGAGAGCCCTCTTGTCTAAAAGTGTGCAGGATTCTCTTTTGTTTTTATGTACCTAAATTTGATACCAAGGTTTGTGTTTGCAGTTTTGATTTCTGTTAGTCTGTTTTTCACAAATATATTTTTGCAAGAAGTTGTATCTGTGTTGGTCACCCATGTTAGACAAATTTGACTGTCTGTCCTTAAGTAAATGTTTGTTATGTCAACTTCTTTATACACTTGTGAAAGAAAGTCTGCTGTTTTAACTCCCAATGAGACAGTTAATAATTCAAGTTGTGGTACAGTTTTCTTTTGGTTTAAGGGTGCCACTTTTGCCTTTGAATAAACAAGTTACTTTCATTTTCACTTGTTAAATAGGCACAACACCCATAAGCTTGTGTGCTGGCATCTGTAAAAATGTGTAGTGTTTGTGATTTCAATCTGTAGCCAGCACATCTTGGTACGTAGATGTCTTGAACTTTGTTCAAGTCTGTGGCTAATTTTTTCCAATGAAGTTGGTCTTCCACTGAAAGTGGTTCATCCCAATCAATTTTCTTTTTCCATAAGTCTTGCAAAAGGATTTTGGATCTTATGGTTGCTGGTAAATATAATCCAATGGGGTCGAAAATTTTGGATGATTCTGAAAGCACTTGTCTTTTTGTATCGGCATTTGGATTTAAGTTATAACTCTTTGTGCAAAGAGTGTCATCGTGTTCGGAATTCTGTTTTAAAAACCAAAGCATTCCAAGTGTTTTCGTGTAATTGTTTGGTTCAATGTTCCCATTGTTGTCTTTTGTTATTTGTTCATTTAATTTAGGAGAATTAGAAAGAGTTTGTACTGTATTCAAACCTCCTACCACTTCAGACTAGTCAATACCCGTAGTTTTAGTGGAGTAAATTTACTCCTCCACAGGTAGATCTGGAGGGCTTGGGGCTTTGAATCCTGTACTGTTTTTGTGTTGTTT
Source organism: Bathynomus jamesi (assembly GCA_023014485.1). Classification (NCBI taxonomy): domain Eukaryota; kingdom Metazoa; phylum Arthropoda; class Malacostraca; order Isopoda; family Cirolanidae; genus Bathynomus; species Bathynomus jamesi. Next base: position 47,361 of record JAJOZX010007196.1, read on the forward strand.
GGCCTATGGCCAAGGGGGGCCACAAGACCCTTTTTGTTTGGCCTATGGCCAAGGGGGGCCACAAGACCCTTTTTTTTGGTATCTGGCCAAGGGAGGCCACAAGACCTTTTTTGTTTGGTCTCTGGCCAAGGGAGGCCACAAGACCCTTGTTGTTTGGTCTCTGGCCAAAGGAGGCCACAAGACCCTTGATGAATATGTTGGGCTATGGCCAAGTGAGACCATCAGCCCCTTGTTGAATAGGTTGGGCTATGGCCGAGTGAGACCATCAGCCCTTTTGATAAATTTGTTGGCTATGGCCAAGGTAGGCCAAGGCCCTTTGATGATTTGTTGGGCTATGGCCAAGGGTAGGCCATCAGCCCTTTGATGAATTTGTTGGGCTATGGCCAAGGTAGGCCATCAGGCCCTTTGATGAATTTGTTGGGCTATGGCCAAGGTAGGCCAAGGCCCTTTGATGATTTGTTGGGCTATGGCCAAGGGTAAGCCATCAGCCCTTTGATGAATTTGTTGGGCTATGACCAAGGGTAGGCCATCAGCCGTTTGATGAATTTGTTGGGCTATGGCCAAGGGTAGGCCATCAGCCGTTTGATGAATTTGTTGGGCTATGGCCAAGGGTAGGCCATCAGCCGTTTGATAAATTTGTTGGGCTATGGCCAAGGGTAGGCCATCAGCCGTTTGATGAATTTGTTGGGCTATGGCCAAGGTAGGCCAAGGCCCTTTGATGATTTGTTGGGCTATGGCCAAGGTAGGCCAAGGCCCTTTGATGATTTGTTGGGCTATGGCCAAGGTAGGCCAAGGCCCTTTGATGATTTGTTGGGCTATGGCCAAGGGTAGGCCATCAGCCCTTTGATGAATTTGTTGGGCTATGGCCAAGGTAGGCCAAGGCCCTTTGATGATTTGTTGGGCTATGGCCAAGGGTAGGCCATCAGCCCTTTGATGAATTTGTTGGGCTATGGCCAAGGTAGGCCAAGGCCCTTTGATGATTTGTTGGGCTATGGCCTAGGTAGGCCATCAGCCCTTTGATGATTTGTTGGGCTATGGCCAAGGGTAGGCCATCAGCCCTTTGATGAATTTGTTGGGCTATGGCCAAGGTAGGCCAAGGCCCTTTGATGATTTGTTGGGCTATGGCCAAGGGTAGGCCATCAGCCCTTTGATGAATTTGTTGGGCTATGGCCAAGGTAGGCCAAGGCCCTTTGATGATTTGTTGGGCTATGGCCAAGGGTAGGCCATCAGCCCTTTGATGAATTTGTTGGGCTATGGCCAAGGTAGGCCAAGGCCCTTTGATTTAGTAATTTGGGCTATGGCCAAAGTAGCCATAAAACCCTTTAGAGTAGAATAGTTTGTTTGTACGTGTTACTGTCTAACCATATAAATTTTGGCACAAAATTATGTGCACAGAATCAGAGCACAGCAATAAAAGCTTTTACTCTCCGATCCTTGGTTATGTTTAGACAGGTTGTTGTGTTTGAGACACATGAAAGAGTAGTGTGTGTGTGTGTGTGTGTGTGTGTGTGTGTGTGTGTGTATCATTCCTCCGAATCCAGTTGGTCTTCAAAACTTGGATTCACCACTCCAATGAAGTTAATACCCGTAGTTATGAATGAGTAAATGTCGTGTATCCTACAGGTAGGTCTGGAAGGTTTGGGGTTTTGAAGGAATCCAATCTGTTTGCAAGGAATGTTTGTCTGTTAATGAAATCTGTTGTGTTTCTTCTTTTAAAAGAAGAATTGGATGTTTGAAGTCGTATGTATATATTTATATACTGTACCGTACGTGTGTGTGTGTAAATGTGTATTTTGTTATAGGGTTTTATTTTTGGGTTTTGGGTTAGGTTAATCAATTTGGCTGAGTAAAGATCCTCAAACGTTGCATTTGAGACCCTTATATCAAGCCTTGTCTGTTTTATGCCTATATGTCAAATAGGAATTGGAATAGGTTGGGCCTATATTGGTCAAATAGGAATTGGAATAGGTTGGGCCTATATGTCAAATAGGAATTGGAATAGGTTGGGCCTATATGTCAAATAGGACTTGGAATAGGTTGGGCCTATGTCAAATAGGACTTGGAATAGGTTGGGCCTATATGTCAAATAGGACTTGGAATAGGTTGGGCCTATGTCAAATAGGACTTGGAATAGGTTGGGCCTATGTCAAATAGGACTTAGAATAGGTTGGGCCTATATGTCAAATAGGACTTGGAATAGGTTGGGCCTATATGTCAAATAGGACTTGGAATAGGTTGGGCCTATGTCAAATAGGACTTGGAATAGGTTGGGCCTATATGTCAAATAGGACTTGGAATAGGTTGGGCCTATATGTCAAATAGGACTTGGTGTGCCTATATGTCAAATAGGACTTCGAATAGGTAATAGGTTGGGCCTATATGTCAAATAGGACTTGGTATGCCTATATGTCAAATAGGGTTTGAAATAGGTTGGGCCTATATGTCAAATAGGACTTGAAATAGGTTAAATAGGACTTGGTGTGCCTATATGTCAAATAGGACTTCGAATAGGTAATAGGTTGGGCCTATATGTCAAATAGGACTTGGAATAGGTTGGGCCTATGTCAAATAGGACTTGAAATAGGTTGGGCCTATGTCAAATAGGACTTGGAATAGGTTGGGCCTATATGTCAAATAGGACTTAGAATAGGTTGGGCCTATATGTCAAATAGGACTTGGTATGCCTATATGTCAAATAGGATTTGGAATAGGTTGGAATAGGGTCACGAATAGGTTAGGTGGGTGTAGGTTTGAATTCGTGCAATTGCTTTAGGTCTTTGTGATGTTACAGTTCGAGTCGAATTTTGTGATGTTACAGGTCTGAGTCGAATTTTGTGATGTGACAGGTCTGAGTCGAATTTTGTGATGTTACAGGTCTGAGTCGAATTTTGTGATGTTACAGGTCTGAGTCGAATTTTGTGATGTTACAGGTCTGAGTCGAATTTTGTGATGTTAATGAGTCTTATGAGTAAGTTAAATTGCTGAAATAAATTTTATAACCTACACCACAGGTTCAATTATAAATTTAGTGTTTTTAGTTAGGATAGGCCTTGAGTGTAAAGAGTAAGGCCTACTTTAAGAGGTAGGCCTATTATGTAATGTAAAGTTAGGTGGGCCTACTATATGGGCCTATTTGTTGGGCCTACCAAGTAGGCTTATGTTTGGGCCTATTATTTTATAGGACCTCAAATGAGTTAAGCCTGTTAAATTAACAAGGCTTAGTTTTGAGTTTGAAGAGTAGGACCTATTAAATAGGCTTAATGTTGCGGGCCTATTTTTTTAGGACCTAAAATAGGTTATGCCTGTTAAATGAACAAGCCTTTGTTTTCGGTTAGTGTAAAGGTAAAGGAATCGGTTCCCAGTTGCTTAGGCCACCATATGAAAAACTATAGTGGGGTTACGGTTGAAATTGGGGTTAGGCCAATGTGGTAAGCCTAGCCACCGCGTGTCAGTGTAAATTTTAGAGGGGTTAGTTCCCCATGCACAGGGCCACCATGTGAAAAAACTATATAGGGCTATGGGTTGATTGCCTGTGCCCTCATCCGTTGGAAATTGCCAACAGACTTCAGTGGAGGGTTACCGACAACCCTATGCTTTTTCGTTAGAGAGTTATAAATATGTAGGTTGTTAAAGGACCGTTTTATATTTAAGTGATTACGGTAATTTTAGCGCCGGGATTTGGGACACCTTATGTTAATGAAAACTGAAATTGCCTCACCTTATTTTTGCTGGGTCCTTGGTTTGCTTCGATGTAGGGCGTTACGATCATTTTCGGTGTAGGGCCGCCACGATGGAGTTGCGGCGAATTTACTTAAGGTAATTAATATAGGCAGTCACTATATAAACCCCTGAAGAAATAGGCCTATCCTTTTATAGTCACTAGGTTTTATATTATAAGGAATTCACTCAGGACTCTAGGGGGGACAAAGACATCCTCCCTGTTTAAAGCTTCGCTGTAACATAAACAGCCCTGAGAGCCGTTCCTTGGTTCTGGTGTATTATTTGCCGAACTAGCAAAATTTTTGTTTGGTCTACTCCTGTGGTAGACTAAACAATAAATTGGGTTTTCTTGTTGCTATGTGAGGCTGATTCATACATACAGGTTCTTTGTACGTATGGCAATTCAATTATTTCATTCCCAATAGGCTATGTCGCCAATCCCGAGGCATTTTTGTATAGATATTTAATTCAATTAATTAATAATTTATATTTAATTATGAAATAAATGTACCACATATGATACCATGTTGTGAGTGCGTATAGTTTTTCCATAGTTACAGTCTGTCTTTTTGTAAACAAAAACCCACTATACTTTAAATTTCGATATTAAATATGATACTGACGTACATTCATTGAAGGTTATTTTTGCAATCACTTAACATGATTAAACTAATTCCAATAACTGCACAAAATCAAATACAAACTATTTCTACGCATCATAAAATGAAATAGTTCATTTTTGTACTCTTAACATTTGCGAGGAACAGGGAAAGAAAATCATGAATACATTAAAAATAAATAAATAAATACACTATATAAAACAAGTTGTCTGCTATCTGTGTGTGTGTGTGTGTGTTAACTTTAGGGTCTCTAGAAAGAGCTGAATTGATTGATTTATTGATTGATTGGTTGGTTGGTTGGTTGGTTTGTTTTTAAAAATAGGATAATATTAGAAGAAAAAAAAGTTGAGGGAATGATTTTCGATTTGGTCAGGTAAGGTTGGTTAACAATGGACAGTAAGGGGGGGGGGGGTGCGATCCCCCAATTACTGTCGGTTCAATTATTGGTCAATAAAACTATAGGAAAAAATACATATACATTGTAATTACTGGGCCCGAAGGCCCCAGCACCGCAATAAAACTATAGAAAAGAACGCAGCCATGAAAATATTGAGCCTCACATTGAGTCAAGATTTGTGAAGCTTAAGATTTTCATGGCTACGTTCTTTTCATAGTTTTATTGACCAAATAATTGAACCCCCAGTAATTAATTGGTAGATTGCAGGCCTCCCAATTACACTATTAGCAACAATAGACATTAGTAAAGCATTTGATGCTATCCCACGCTTCCCTCTCATAAACAAAATACTCAACACAAACATGCACAATAACACCAAAAGGTTGCTGAACAACTATCTTTCAGGAAGATACTCACATGTCACATTTAATGGCAAGTCATCCAAAACGAGCTTTTTCCGAACGGGGTCCCTCAAAGCTCTGTTCTCTCACCAATACTGTTCAACTTATACATGTATGACATTCCAACACCCATAGATAACAAGCTTACCTTATCATCATATGCAGATGACATCACTCTAGCATCCACCCACAACATCATCGACACCGCTACAAATAACCTACAAACATACATAAATAGTATACAAGACTGGCACACCCACACAAAAGACTCAAAGTAGCGCCCACAAAATCAACCATCACCTTGCTAACAGGCAACACAAAAGAACCCAGATAACTCCACAGCTTACACTACTAAACACCACCATTCCACACACTCACAGAACCAAACTACCACATTCAGGACATTAAAAACAAATCTACGTCAAGACTTAACACGCTTAGGGTACTTACAGGCACAAACTTTGGACACCACCAAGAAACATCATCACTCATATACAAACAATATATTCGCTCAGTTATGGACTATGCTAGCCCATGCTGGGCACCCATTATCTCAAACACACACATAAACATCTTACAGACAATACAAAACAACGCATTTCATATCATTACAGATGTACTCAAACAACACCAATAGAACACCTGCACACAGAACAAAAATACTGAGAGTTAGGGAACATTTAGACATGAGGGAACACAATTCATGCAGCAGCGACAACTAACCCACAACACCCTTGCCACTACATGTACAAATCATGCGCCAACACCTCACACCATTAAGGTAACACCAGAGACATTATAACCAAATACTCCATTTCATACCACGTCCCACAGACATCACACAGTACAGAAAACACACACACACACCTAACCCACAAACCACTGACACGACTCGGTCCGAATGCGGTCCTAGGCGCGAAGCCGCCACCCACTGACGGGTCAGAGACCAGCCTGAGCAGATCAGATCGAGTTAACTTAGCACGATTCCGATGTGGACGTCACCCCAACTTACAGACATATAAACACAGACTAGATAACTCCACAGACGACACCTGCCACCTGTGCCAGGACACACCACAAACAATTGAACGCATTATGACAGACTACTACTCTAGCACACAACGACACAACACCACAAGATCGAAATTCCGCGCCCATTTTGCTTAGCTTTTATTCTCTCTTCGCCATCTAGTGTTTGGGAAGGATAAATGAATTACCCGCGGGAAAAACGTTAATTTTAATTAATGTTAATATTTATTATTATTATTAATAATAATAAGTTAATAATATGTAATTAAATACAGAGTCAATTAATAAATTAAACATACTAGCTAAAGTGGGCCCTTAGGGCCCATCTAGCTAGACTTGTGGTGCTGGGGCCTTCGGCCTCAGTAATTGGGGAGTTAATAGTTTTCGATCAAAAGAACGCAGCCAAGAAAATCTTAAGCTTCACAAATCTTGATAAAACGAGTTTGGATGTGAAGCTTAAGATTTTCATTGCTGCGTTCTTTTCTGCTAAAGTGGGCCCTGTGGTGCTTCACAAAGTTCCTCGTGAACTTAAAGTAAATATTAAACTTTCACTGCTTTAATTTCTTTTCAAAATCTTCAGTATCCGATTTCAGCTTTTGAAATAATCGTTTTGACAGACTCTGCTTCAATTATATTATAGACTAGTTTTCTGCTTTTTGGAAGAAGAATGTGATACTTTTCACACCGTTCTGATGATATACTGGAATTCTGAATCATGCGAGTTATCCCCTTTTGCAAAGCTTTGTTCTCACTCCATACGATAGGTGGCCAGCACCTAATAATTCATTTGGCGGGATAACGCGATAAATTTAATGTGGCTACTTTCATACTTTTATAAACTTATAGTTATCTTGTTTTGGTTATAGTTTGGTTGTAACTACTGGTAAGAATTATCTTGTTTTGGTTATATTTTGATTGTAACTACTGGTTAGAATTATCTTGTTTTGGTTATAGTTTGGTTGTAACTACTGGTAAGAATTATCTTGTTTTGGTTATAGTTTGGTTGTAACTACTGGTAAGAATTATCTTGTTTTGGTTATATTTTGATTGTAACTACTGGTTAGAATTATCTTGTTTTGGTTATAGTTTGGTTGTAACTACTGGTAAGAATTATCTTGTTTTGGTTATAGTTTGGTTGTAACTACTGGTAAGAATTATCTTGTTTTGGTTATAGTTTGGTTGTAACTACTGGTAAGAATTATCTTGTTTTGGTTATATTTTGATTGTAACGACTAGTTAGAATTATCTTGTTTTGGTTATACAGGGTGTCCCGTAAGTCTGGACCCATAGGGATTTATATATTTTTTTATTATGTTATTATTATTATTTTATTATTATTATTTTTTTATTATTTTTTATTATGATTTTTATTTGTGGGGCCACTTGAAAGCCAAAGTGTACGAGGTCAAACTTCAGAACATTTTCCACCTTAAAGCACGCATTGTGGAGGCGTGTCAAGAAATTTCTGCGACTGTGATTCAGAAAGTGCTGTCGCAGTGGAGATTGCGTCTTCAACTATGTGTGCGACACAACGGCGGACACTTTGAACAGATTATGTAATAAATTTTTGGACTATTTTGTAATTTTATTATTTTTCCCTATGGGTCCAGACTTACGGGACACCCTGTAGTTTGGTTGTAACTACTGGTAAGAATTATCTTGTTTTGGTTATATTTTGATTGTAACTACTGGTTAGAATTATCTTGTTTTGGTTATATTTTGATTGTAACTACTGGTTAGAATTATCTTGTTTTGGTTATAGTTAATGACATTATAACACATTTATTTTACATTTACAAAACTTAATAAATTTGAATTCGAATTAATTATTGGGCGAATTCAAAAGCGTGACAATAATGACAATGACGACAATAATCTATTATATTATAATAAGAGAGCTGTCAGTCTGTCTGTCTGTCTGTCACACTTTCAGAAATTGTGAGAAAAAAAATTCAGAAATTGTAAAAAAAATTCAGAAATTGTATTACGGGCGAAAATGTGAAACTCAAGATTTTCATGACTGTGTTCTTTTCTGTAGTTTAGCAATGGGGGAAGGGTGGGGTTAATGGGGGAGGGGGTTAGCCCCCAAGTTGTATGAATGGGGGTGAGGAGGTTTTGGGAGATACCAGATTCAGAAATGTTGACACAATGTGAAGCTCAAAATTTTCACGGCTGGGTTCTTTTTTTGTAGTTTAACCTGTCTAACCGTCAGCGAAGTGACGGGAACTGTACTAGTAATAATAATAATAATAATCTATAATAATAAAAGGGGGCGCGCGCGCGCGTATGTGTGTGTGTGTGTGTGTGTATGTGTGTGTGGTCACTGTTCCAGCCATAACTCCAAAATGGAAGCAGTTACAAACATGAAACTTCACACACATTGATTAGGTCCCGAGGTTGTGCACCTGGGTGTTGAATGCCCGGTCAGGTTAAATGAATGCCCGGTTAGGTCAACTGTACGCCCTTGACAATTGGTTAGGTTAAATCGTGATATTTTCGTTAGCTTTAATGAAAATCACGACTTAACCAATCGTCAAGGGCGTAACCTAACCGGGCATTCAATTGACCTACCCGGGTATTCAATTAATCTAATCGGGCATTTAATTAACCTTACCTGGCATTTAATTAACCTAACCGGGCATTCAATTAACCTAACTAATAACAGCCTTCGAACTACAAAAAATATTCCGCCCGTCGGTTGGGATATTTTTGCCACCCGCCTTCGTGCGGGTTCTCTGCTAGTAATAGTAATAATAATAATTAATTAAAAGCGAGACAGAGGACGCGACATCTGAGGTCACACATTCAAAATAATTAACCTTCACGAAGTCAGCAAAATTATCGATGGAAAATAATTTGTTAAAATAAATGAGGAGTATTTATCTCGGACTTCTTGTCAGGGAAGGAAAGTTTTTTTTCTTTCTTTCAGAGAGAAATGACAACCCATTTCCCCTAATGTATTATTATACATTTTAAAGTACTATATATTTATGAATAACGAGTGTAACTCACGCTGGAATAGGTCGGTGAAAGTTTGCATCCTGAGCAAAAAGTTGTTGGCAAAGGCAAGCGGAGAAAATAATTGAAATTCTGGAGGTTAACATCTGAAACTAAAACAAAAAATAAAATTAGTTATAATTCAGCGGAGTTTCGGGCGGAAACTCCTCCGGAAGACAGCCTTTGTGGTTACTCCCCGGTTTTAGGTGAAAGACTCAAAGTCAATTCGACACACACACACACATTTTAACGATAAGAGCGATTACGTTTTGATAAGGGACCAGAGTTGGGTTAGTTAAATTGATTAACTTAACTTTTTCCATTTAATCAATTAAGTTAACTAACTTAACTAGTTACATTTTAAAATACGGGTTAACATAATTGAAATGTCTCCAAATTAATTGATTAACTTCAATTAATTTTCAGTTAACTTTGCTTTTCCTTTTTTTGAAATACAACTTCATATATTTGGTCACTATTAATACTATAAACACCCAGGAATGTCTGTCACTCAGTCCGTCACGCTCAGTTTGTCAGTCGGTCAGCTGAGGAACGTTTGCCGGTCACGCTCAGGAACGTTTGGGTTAAGTCGTGATATTTTCGTTAGCTTTAACCAAAATATCACGACTTAACCTAACCAATCGTCAAGGGCGTACAATTACCCTAAAAAAATAAATTGAAAAAAAAAAATTTTATTTAACCAAACTAGCACGACTTAACCTAACCAATCGTCAATGCCGTACAGTATAAAGAATCCTCTTCTCTTATATATATAAAAAATAAATAAAAAAAATTATTGTTTTTTTATTTATTTTTTAGGTTAATTGTACGCCCTTGACGATTGGTTAGGTTAAGTCGTGATAGTTTGGTTAATTTTTGCTACCTGCGACCCGCACGAAGGGCGGGTCTTAGGCTAGTTTTATTAGAATAAGATAATCTCTATACAAAAGAATTACAGATTTTTTTTCAGATATAGACAGTGACGGTGACGGTGAGTGACGGTGACGGTGACAAAATTAAATTAAAAATTAAAATTAGACACACACACATACACATAGCAATTAAACTTACACAAGTACAGTAGAAAAATACCACGTACCACGATTAGTTTGGTATAATGGTGGTTCTACGGACTATTTCCAAGAAAGCAAAAGTTAGTCAATTAACTTAACTAGTTAATTTTGGAAGTTAATTGACCCAACCCTGTAAGGAACTGACGATAGAGAAAGTTATACTCTATAAAGCTGCCAGAATATCTTAATGGTTGCTTCAATTCATCTATGACTAAGTTGTTCTCTGGCCAAAATGGGATTCCCAAACCTTGATTATTGTTTATCAAAGTATCTGCGAATGTGTACGAGAAACTTTTATCATAATTCAAATTACATACTCGTATATAACTTGATAACCTTGATGTCTGCGCGACCCACTAGAAACATGTTTACACACACACACAACACAAACACACCATTTAAAATATTCCAAATAATGAATTAACTGTAAACTACTTTTTTTAACGGAGACTTCAAATTCTTTCCTGCAAAAAACATCAATAATATAATTGGTTTGTGCTTCGAGAAACTGGGACAGGCGCGGATCTATGCCCTATAGCCTATAGGCTTATTTTGAAACTACTTTTTAACAGAGTAAATTAATATTAAATATAATAATAATACACCTTATAGCTTTCCATTCGCATAGTATATAATTAATAACTCTTAAAATAACTTTCAAAACACGTATGGACACCCAAGTTAATGGTTAAGAGATACAGAATGGAGGATTTTATATTGATTAAAGAAAATTTTAAGTTTCAAATTACATACATACACACATATAATCATGAAAGTTTTTCAGGGAACCATTCCGAGTTGTAGCATATATATATATATATATATATATATATACGAGTATATGATAATGTATTTATATACATATACATCTAAATAAAAACCTTAGTTTTACCTCCGGCCGAATTGTTCATACTGACGAAGGTCGAGCTTGTTGCTCCACCTTAGACCTACAGCTTAATGTAGAATCCGAGCCACGATCCACCACGGGGTGTCAGAAATTACAAAGTTCTCACCCGGACTCGATCTCACGACCTCCCGATCAGCAGCACAGCGTCTTAACCACAAGACCACCCAGGTTAATCATTTATTTACCATCCAATGGGAGGGTGAACAGTTGGTAAGGTGTGCGCCGCCTGCCCTAGCCGGAAATCGAAACGATGGATTTATAGTCAGCTATGCTCACCACTACACCAATATATATACACATTAATAGTACACTGAGAAGGCAGAAATAGCTCAGATGCTAAAGACAATAGGTAGTGAAAAAGAGAATATACCCATTACATTCCACACACCCACATGTGCCTGTCTGTAGCTACATGAACGACCCGGGCAGGCGCGGCGGTCACGTCCGAGGCCATCGTTGCTCTTCGTCGGGAGGGAAGGAAGGAAGGAAGGGTACCCAGCCCAATCGTTCCCCTCCTACATCGCAGCAGCATTTAAATAAATGGTGCAAAAGAAAAGATGAATAACTATTTATCGAAATGATATATTCGAAAAGAATTGAAGTACAATTGATTCAGTAATGTTTTAAGTCCCTTTTTTTTTATACAAATTTAAACAATGGCAGAGATGCAATAGTTTTAAACAGTATTGTACAATCATCGGTTTTTACCATATATACACAGTGTGTCCGTAAAGTCATGGTGGGATTTTAAATAGCTATATTATTGCAACGAAACATGATAATGAGATGAAAAAAAGGCAAATTGAAGAACAACTCTAAAAGAATAACTTTATTTAACGTAGTTCGATATGGGCTCCTCTGGTAGCCCTGCAGACATCTAGGCGGTGATTCAATTCCAGCCACACACGCCCAAGAACATCAGGAGTGACGGATGCGATAGCTTCCGTGCAGTGATGTAGTCGAGACCACCAAGTCCGAGACTGAGACCGAGACCTGATCCTGTGAGACCAAGATCGAGACCGAGATCAAAGGTTCGAGATCGAGATCTACCTTCCGAGATCGAGATCCTTAAAATTCGAGACCGAGATCGAGATCGAGACCAAGCTCATGACGTCATTTTTTTTAACATTTACAATTGGCAATTGCGATTTTTTCTACGAATCGGTACGTTGTAAATATAAGTGATGTGAAGGGTTGTCGAGTTGTTCTATGCTTTATTGAATTTATCGGTACTGTTTTCTTTATGCTGTATTTCTTGCATTATTTTTGTGTGAAGCATTTTTTTTTTTTCAAATACATATTGGATGGGAGGATAATCGTTTTTATCAGGCCACAGAGGTTGACACGCCGTTTGGCAACACTAAGTGGCCTTATAATATATACTTATATATATAATATATATAATTCTCTGTTTAGTGTTTCCATTTTCAATAAAATTAATCTGACGGGGGCGGGGGAAGGGTCAAATTTTTTTGTAGCGCTAACCTAAAAAAATCCAGACACCCCCCCCCCCCCCCCCCCGCAAGACAAACGTTGCAACTCAAAACAGGGTGACTGATTAGTGAATACCTAGAGTCCCTTACTTTTACAAACTTTCATAAACATTCTGAACTGTATCTGTTCAACCAAGCCACCATCATGAGTATGCCAATAACATGTATTTTTCATTACGGTCTCGAGAGGTCTCGGGGAGAAAAACCGAGACCGCGTCTGTCGAGACCGAGATCGAGACCGAGCTCTAAATAGCGGAGACCGAGATCGAGATCTGCAAAATGGGTCTCGAGATCGGTCTCGAGACCTACATCACTGCTTCCGTGATTCGCTCTTGCAAGTGATGAATATCACTAATGGGTACACTGTACACGCTTTGCTTGACGTAACCCCACAAATAAAAGTCCAAAGGTGTCAGGTCCGGAGAGCGTGGAGGCCATGGCTTCCATCCTCCTCTTCCTATTCATCTCTGTGGAAATTTCTCATTAAGGAATTCTCGAACAACGTTGGCATAGTGCGGAAGAGCACCATCTTGCTTAAAGATGACATTATTGTCAATAAATTGGGGTACTGCAAAATGTTCCAACATAGCGAGGTAGTTGTGTGGTCACAGTGGGTTCCGCGAAGAAAAATGGGCCAATCACTCGATCTCATGCTACTAGCACACCACACATTAACTTTCGGGCTATTACGCTCATGTTCAACATAGGCATGTGGACAGCCTAGACTAACTACGAGATAAAGGTTAAGCTTAGCCTAGACTAACTACAAGATACAACTTTGAGAGTTCTTAAATTTGGCATTGTTTCATCTCATTATCATGTTTCGTTGCAATAATATAGCTATTTAAAATCCCACCATGACTTTACGGACACACTGTATATATTTTTCACCTACCCTATAGGCTTTACTCGTAACGACATCTATTCAGAAGTCTAATCTCGTAGGACACGTTCACGAATGTGGATCAATCATTTCAACCTAAAGACGATTTACACGTGAATTAAACAAACTAGCTCCACACAAAAATCTCATCCGAGTGTGGTTAAAAATTCCACTGCAGAAGGAAGTGTCAAGACGAAAATACCCTGGTACACTAAGATATTTTCCAAAAAGAGTCAATGCTGCTCGCGAAGCATTCCTGAGAAGCCGGAAGAAGTCAATAAGGAGAGTAATAGCCGAGTTAAGCATTCCATTCGCTTCTGTGCATAAAATCGACCCTGAACCGTTGCTCGAAACCTTTTATATATATATGTGTGTGTGTGTGTGTGTGTGTGTGTGTGTGTGTACATTTCAACTGCAAAGAACACGCAGTATAAATAACGTAAAGAACGACGCTTGTATAGGAGAACATCCCGCGCAAGATGAGAAGAGAGAACGAACAAATGAAAAAAATGAGGTAACCACCCGGGAATCGAACCCGGGATCTTCCGATTGCCGGTCAGATATGATAACCATTACACCACGGGCCTCACTCGAACAAATGCCGTAATTCCTCTCCATACGCGCAGAAACCAATGCCCCAAGGGGGCACCTCCCGCATGCCGTATCTATATATACATTTCAACTGCAAAGAACACGCAGTATAAATAACGTAAAGAACGACGCTTGTATAGGAGAACATGCCGCGCAAGATGAGAAGAGAGAACGAACAAATGAAAAAATGAGGTAACCACCCGGGATCTTCCGATTGCCGGTCAGATATGATAACCATTACACCACGGGCCTCACTCGAACAAATGCCGTAATTCCTCTACATACGCGCAGAAACCAATGCCCCAAGGGGGCACCTCCCGCATGCCGTATCTATATATACATTTCAACTGCAAAGAACACGCATTATAAATAACGTAAAGAACGACGCTTGTATAGGAGAACATTCCGCGCAAGATGAGAAAAAAGAACGAACAAATGAAAAAATGAGGTTCGATTCCCGGGTGGTTAGTGGTTACCTCATTTTTTCATTTGTTCGTTCTCTCTTCTCATCTTGCGCGGAATGTTCTCCTATACAAGCATCGTTCTTTACGTTATATACAGGGTGAGTCAAAAGTAGCGCCCGATTTCTGTTTTTTCGGCTGCAATTGTGCATCGATCACGAGGGAGGGCACTTTGAAAATTGCAAGTAAAACAGCTTGGTACAGTTCCGTAATAATTTTCCCCCGAATAAATGGTTAGATAAACATGTCATTCATTTATTTCTACCTTCTTGTACACTGTAATACAAATGGCAAACAAACAATCAACTGACAGAAATCGGGCGCTACTTTTGACTCACCCTGTATATATATATATATATATATTTTCTGTCAAAAAAAACTAAGCCAAATTCAAACCTTTATTAAAACAAAACCATTTATCTAATTAAGTTGAATTTGTTACACAACAAAGTATAGATAAAATAATCACCTATTATCATTTAAATTTTTATGACGATATCTTCAGAACTGTTAATTTTATTAATAATTAACTAAAAAGTGAGACTGTACCGCTCTAGCACAACAACGAACACAACACATCACTAGTGCGCTGAACCTCTGGTCCACTCCGGAGAGGGCGATCGGTTACCCGCGTGCCGCCGGCTTGCTCGATCAGGGTGGGCTGATCGGCTAAACAACAACAACAACAATAGCCATTATTCAAATGCACAAAATGCGACAAAACACAAAATGACTTCACAAAACAGTAAATATTGACAGAACAAAATCAATATCAACAAACGGTGACCGTCTTTGGATACAGACTGAGTCACACTACAACATGCATCACATGACGCGCATGCACGTCTTGTGATGCGCGACCAACAACCAGTTCGGGAACTTTTTGAACACACCTCGTATATAGGCCTATATACTTTTTATTATATAATTTATTAAGACAAACAAGATAAACAAGCTAAAAAAGTTGAGAATGATGAGATATGTTTTATTTTATTCGTACGAAAACTATACAAGAGTTTTTCTTTATTTCATGATAGAAAATGGTATTGGAATATTCCATTTTTGAACTTCAAATATATTTTTTCACTGAACTCAAAATGGGTTCAAAAAGATATAGTGTACACTAAGTCCTTTCCCGATTACAAACTTTAATAATTACATGAAATCCAAAGAAGACACAGTAATGCTTTGTTTTGCATGTTGTTGTAAAACACATCAAGTTTCTTTCTCTTATTTGATCCTGTTTTGTCTGATTGGGGGCCATTGATGATTGACCGAAACAAAATGGTAACTCCGCAGGAGAAAGCAAAATGTGTTGTTTAGTTTGCGGAGTCAAAGTCCGTGATTACCTGGACATGCTCGAGTGCTTTGTAGCCCCCAGTTGGAAGACCTTCAACCAACCATCATTTTACAGGAAGACGGTGTGCCTCCGCACTGCGGTTTGTTAGTGCGCAAGTTCTTGAACACGACTTTTTCCGGAAGTTGGATTGGACGCGACGGACCGTTGCCATGGCCTCCACGATCCGTTATCACGCCCTTAGAATTCTTACTGTTAGATATGTAAGGGATTAGGTGTACCACTCTCCCGTTGTTGACATCAACACTCTTCGTGCAAGAACTTGCGATGCTATTCAAAAGTGTCACGGGGGATATGCTAGTGAACGTATGGCGTGAACTCGAATTTGGTTTGGATGTGCTGTACCAGCCTGTGGCGGCGCCCTGTGCAAGGCATTCCTTACACTGGTATGCATCAATTTTGCTGTCAAGGGTTTTGTAAATGATTCTTATAGAGTTTTTCCTGCTGATTTCGAATCTGCAATCCGTTTTTCTCAATCAGCTCAGGTTATCCGGCTATGGCCTCATAAGTAAAATAGAATTTTTCGTGATTTTGTCAAAGCGGAATTGGAACAGTAACATCTATCATCACTTGTTTCACTTGTATAATATCTTTTTTTACTTTTCAGGCATATAGATAAAATATTTCATAATGAATAGAGCGTGTAAAAATGATCCCAATAGATTCTGCTACATATGTGGGACGGTTACCATGCCAAATAACCAGTCCCAAATCACTAAATTTGTGAAGACAATGTATAGAGCATACTTTGGAATTAAGCTAGGGGACCAGGACAAAAATTTCGCCCCTCATATGTGCTGCAAGACGTGCATTGAAAATTTGAGAAGATGGAGCAAAGGCAGAGCGAAATCTTTGCCTTTTGGAATTCCCATGATTTGGAGAGAAGGAAAGGATCACGTGACAGATTGCTATTTCTGCATGACAAACCTCCAAGGTGGGCTTATAAATTTAATTTTCTTAAATATTTTGAAATCCTCGTATGAAACTTGACATAATATTCACCATAATGTAATATTCACCATATATGGTAATCATACATTTACATATACATATTGTTATAGAAAATACATTTACACATACATATTGTTATACAAGTTACATTTACATATACAATGATTGTATATTTTCTTTCTTTTTCATTCATATTGTCCCCGAAGGGACAATATGAATGAAAAAGAAAGAAAATATACAGACTCCATCGACCTATTTCATATCTTACAGACCGCAGCCTTCCCTCACGAGCCGCCACTGTCTGAATGCTTCTTCTATTTCATATGCAAGTTTTATATCCATGTTTGTGTTTCTATTTTCAGGAGTTAACAAGAAGCATAAACACATTGTTGTATACCCTGACATTCCTTCTGCTATGAAACCTGTACCCCATGGTCCTGGAATTCCAATACCCGACCCACCTCAAACCCTGGACTTCGATGATTCTGATGATGAATCAATGACCAATGCCAATGACCAGTCCCAGTCGTATATACCTCAAAATACCGCTTCAAATGAGCCGAGGCCTCTCAACCAGGCCAAACTTAATGATCTTACCAGGGATTTAGGACTTTCCAAATTAGCTGCCGAGATCTTGGGCTCACGACTTCGAGAGGACAACTTGCTGGCTCCGGGAACAACATTCTCCTGGTATAGGAAGCGAGAGGAAGAATTCCGCAAGTTTTTTGCAGTGCACGAAAATACCTCTTCCTTAGTGTACTGCTGCAATGTTGAGGGGCTAATCGAATCCTTGGGCCTGCCATATAACGCATCAGAATGGAGGCTATTTATAGACTCGTCTAAACGAAGTTTGAAAGCAGTACTTCTCAACATTGGGAATAGGGTTGCATCAGTCCCTGTAGCACATTCCGTACAACTTACTGAGAGCTACGATAACATGAAAATTTTACTGGATGCTCTCGTATACGACCAACATAACTGGAGGATCTGTGGAGATTTGAAGGTAATACTAATATCATAAGTAAACTATTGCTATTGACTATGTTGTTTTTCCAAAGGTTATTTGAGAGCGTATAAGAACACTTAACTTCCCCACAGAAGTGATACAGTCCAATGCATAGATTTTTTATCTGATAGAACAAATTCTCTAAATTCTTTAAATATTTTCATTTTTTTCAGATTGTGGCATTTGTATTGGGAATGCAAGGGGGATACACGAAATACCCATGTTTCCTCTGCAAATGGGATAGCCGAGCGGATGAGAAGCACTATGCACAGCGTGAATGGGCATCCAGAGAGAATTTTGAACCTGGGTCGCATAATGTCGTTTCAGTGCCCCTTGTACCACCAACAAAAATTTTGCTCCCACCACTTCATATTAAGCTGGGCTTGATGAAAAATTTCATCAAATCAATGAATAAGGAGGGTTCAGCATTCCGATATCTCGAGAGTAAATTTCCTCATATATCTGATGCTAAACTAAATGCTGGGGTTTTTGATGGTCCTCAAATTCGAACTTTGATCAAGGATACTCAGTTCGAAAACGCAATGACTCCAACTGAGAAGAATGCCTGGCAGGCATTCAAATCAGTTGTCATTGATTTTCTTGGCAAGCGTAGAAGTCCAGAATACGAGTCCGTTGTCGAAAACTTGATGGAAGCTTTCAAAGCTCATGGGTCGCGCATGTCCATAAAAATGCACTTTTTGTGGTCCCACTTCGACTATTTTCCTGAAAATTGCGGGGATTATAGTGAGGAACAGGGTGAACGATTTCACCAAGATATCAAAATAATGGAAGAGAGGTACCAGGGCATGACTCCAGATTTGAAAAAATTTACTGGAGCACAGCTCTGAATTTACTTTTTTTCCCCTTACACCACTAGATAGGTTAATGATAGTAAACTCTTGAATTGACGACATACCAATTACAAATTGTTTTAGCTAAACATAATAATACAATAATGTACAGTTTATAACTCACCTTAAGTTTATTTATTTATCATCAGAAGCATCATCAATATCTTCTTGATTATCATCATCTTCATCCTCAACAGCTATATCTACATCAGGCATATTAGTGTCACTATTTGCAATGTTTTCCATTATATCACTTGGTACTGAAAATGAATCATCAGCATGCCCTAGATCCTTCTTTTCCACCAATTTGAATGTAGATTTGATCAAATCATTGTTCAGGATTTCTTGTATTGATTTACACTTGCTTAAATGGGCTATGGAAACGTCAAATTTGTTGCTTTTTGCTTTATTAGATTTGGATGCAACACTTGAACTTGAAGGCATATTTTGACTCTTCTCTTTATTAACCACAACAGCTTGGTGAGTTTCTTTTGTTAGGCGCAAAATTGCATTCAATGTCTTCTGGATTTGGGAATTTTCAAATTCCTCTAAAGCAGTTTTGTTAGTCTGATGCGCAGATTCCTCACTTACCTTTTGTTTCTTAGGTGGAGGAGAAGCACTTTCTTCAGTCTGTGAAACATCTAGTGAAAAAGTTTCATTTTCTAGATTAGCAGTTGATGAAGTTGGTTCATTTTTCTGAGGTCTAGCACTAGCACATTTTGTGAACAAACTAATGACTGCTTTGCCGTATCTCTTTGCTGCACTTCATCCTGGTATTTCTTTACTGCAATATCTAAGCTGTGGGCCCAAACTCTGGGACCTCTTGTATTGTAACAAATATTTTTTTTGGAATTAAAATGTTCCTCCCAGTTTTGCTTCTTTGAATATTTGTTCTTGCATTGACCACAAAAGTAACCCCTTTTAACACCCTCACTTTTCTCTCCAACTTCATCAATATTAGGATCCATTATTGATTATTGACTACCTGAAAAAATACAAAATAAGTAAAAGTTAGTAATATAGTATGGTAAAAGTGAGTAAAAGTAAGTAAATATAGTACAATGAAAGTAAGTAAAAGTAAGTGCTTTAAACTTAGTAAAAGTAAGGAAGAGTAAGTAAAAGTAGGTAAGTTAAAGTAAGTAAAAGTAAGTTTAAACTTAACTAAACTTTTCAATTCTACAGTAGAGTCATGGTGGATTACTTTAAAACCGCACAAGTAATTATCTGGCCAATTTATCAAACCTGGCCGAGATCAATGGAACATAGTCCAATCCTGATAATTTTATATTAAAAAAATATACGTTTTAATAAAATTTTAATTATCAAAACATTGAAGCTTAACAAAAAATAAAAATAATTGTTAAATATGGAATTACCAACTAAACTTAAAATAACTAAATTTGTAATTTAAAAAAAATTGGTTTGTACAAGAACGTATACGCAAAAAAATTGCATAACGTCTAGCGGATGAACAAAAACCAAACCCAAATTTACTTTTTCTCATGGTCAAATTTACTGGAGCAATGCTCCCAAGATCCCAGGAATCTGGAGTCATGTACCAGGGAAACTGGGATATCAATATGCTGGCGGACTATTGCTGGTGTTTGAAGCGAGACGTGCCCGAAGAAAAACACAGACGGAAAACAAAAAAAATTCATTCCTTCCTCAATAAACTTTTTTCCATATTCATTGTATGAATAAAAGTATTTATTCACACAATGTTTTCATTTTTCACGAGTGTTCTTATAATATTACTCGTATCTACAGTGTTTAAGCTAAAAAAATCAATAAATTTGGGGATAAAATTGGACTTATAATAAATGGCAAATAGAGAAAAAACCTGACCTGATTGAGGAAAACCAATGTCATTTTCGAATTCAGCATGGTCGAATTATAATATGAGTTGAAAAAACCCTCACAGCAGACAAAAGAATTTCATATGCATACCAGTGTTATGCGCCGCCCACTCCATTAAATTCGGAGCATATACAAATTGATTATGATACAAATACATAACTATTTAAAGCATAAATAATTCATAATTAATTAAAAATCCAAATTTTATTTACGTGGCAGCTCTAAGACCAACAATTTGGCGCCCCTACACGTCGGCGCCCTGGGTGGCCGCACCGCTCGCCCCCTGCCTTGCCACGGCCCCGGTGCTTGAAAGGTTATGCAACACATGCTAAACAAAGCATTACCCCGTATTCTTTAGATTTCATGCAATTATAGTTTATAATCGAGAAATGACTTTGCGTACACCCTGTATATAGATTGAACCAAATTACTTTATTGTAATTGTAAACTATACAGCAAAATATTAAACAGTAGTTAAACTTTATACAAATTGTATTATTTTCCTGAATAAAGTTTTTGAATTGATTTGAAATGGATTATTGCTCATTCGAGTGAATTGACTTCTTCGGAAACTATTTTAAGAATTTTAGAAAAGTATGGAAAAACGTCGTTAGCTTTTAAAGGAACCGACGACATTCTTGTACACCTACATTTTTCTCCAGATCTTTTTCCTGCAGGCCAATCGCGGCTTAATTCTTTTGAACTGATTGCAAGAATACGTAATCTCAGACTAACGAACTCTTTCATCCCGCTCACGAATAGTCGGCACACTCGACTCCGCCTGAGCGGTGACGTCATCACTCTTGACCTCGCTTTTTTTCACGAAATCAAACGATAAATAATTGACATTCAACCAAAAACGGCATCACTATAAAAAAGTTACGATTTACACTCATTTAGGTTCAATGTAACTTTTGTGTTACTACTAAGTTTATTTCTTTCACATTTAAAGAATTTGTATTATTAATAAATTTATTTCGCCTGCACGAGTGTGCTTTCAATGCCTGATTAATGTGAAAAAATCCCTGAACATTTTAGGATTTCATGAAATCCATAGTTACACAGATTCCCCGCGAGGGCGGATCCAGAGCACAATTTTGGGGGAGTCGGTCACCTTCAAGAACCTAAAATTATAATACATTGACCGAGTTGCCAACGATTATCACATATTCGTTCCGCCTATAGAGAGCAGGAAGGTTTTTGGTCAAGAAGGTCAAATCCTTAAGATTATAGCAAGCTCCACCAGTGAGGCATAAAATTAGCGCAACAACATTTACATTATTTTATTAAGCATCATTAGGAGAAATTAAAGAAAAATATATATTAAATGACTCGCTTTTGAACATCAATGTGCCCCTATATGCACTCTTTTGCCCAGTATACCAGTATATTGACATACGATATCAATATGAAATTAAAACTATGTATTCATGTACACATTTTGTTCAGCAGCTGTGGCCTTAATAGAGAGTTGCCATATTTTTCAATTGCCCATGCGGAACAAAAAATTTCATTTTTTTTTTTAAGACCAAATTTTTTTCAAATTGAAACTAGATTTCTTGAACGGTTACAACAAATAAAATTAGAAAATTTTTATTAAAATAATGCTTAAAAAAAACATCGAGAATAATATTGAGATTATTATACATAATACTGAAACATCGTAAATAATATTGAAATTATCATAGCATATTAAATATTGTAGTATACATCGCTTTACTAATTATATTATGACATGTCAATATTTTTCTGAACTTTTAATCTTCAAAATTTTAGCTCCATCTTCTGACTTCAAGTATAACTGAAATTCCTTGCGAGTCAAGTTACAACATTTTATAAGCGTTATGTAATTTCTAGGATGTTCTAGAACATTCAACATTACTCAACAGAATTCTACAGGATCCTACGTAATTCTAGAAAATTCTAAATCAATTCATCCCGAAAAAATTTGCTTAAAAAATATTTTTTGCGAGACATTTTGAATACAAAGCTGGACGCGGGATTTTTGGATCAAACGCGGGACGCCTGGCAACCCGACCTTAATAGTAGATAAAAGAGTTACAAATTACAAGAGACATGGCCAAGTACCAAACGTAACATCAAAATTCTGATCTGCTTATTTTTCAAGTCTAAGCCTTGGCCAGTACCAAACGTAACATCAAAATTCTGATCCGCTTATTTTTCACGTCTAAGCCTTGGCCAGTTTTTTCCCCGCTAACAACAAATTGAGTCCACCATTCTACACGCAGTGTGAACGTTCAGAGAGACCGTTCCTTTATATATTACACTTGCTAAAATTGTCCAAAGGAAAGCAACAGCGATTATTTTTATAGAATGCTTCACTCTAATTTTGTATTGGCTCTTCTTTATGTTTCCGATTTCCTCCTTCCTTTCACTTTCTTTACCTTTCAGGTAAAGAAATGGTTTGGTTTGGGGGCGATCGCCCCCTCTAAATCCGCCCCTGATTCCCTGTAACATATACACCACGAAAAAATTAAAAACAAAGCTATAAGACGCTGAAACGAGAAAGCCAGGATATATGTAAAATGTTGAGTATAGTTTAAAAGGTGTTGAAACCTTTTAAAAGACAACCTTTGATCGAAGGACAGAATTCTCGAATCGTCGAGAAATTGGTCTCGAATGAAAAAATTTTCGACAAAAATATTTGGACCTGACCCGCACTCGCAAAAACAACAAAACAAAATGCGAACCAACACATTTTTTTACGAGACAAAAGCGAGAATAAATTTACAGTAACTACACCAATACAAACCACTCAACCTAACGTACGCCTAACCCGGGTATAAGCTTTACATATGTTACACACAGACGGTGCATGGAACAAGGCACTCTTCTGGGAAAATTAAATCCACTAGAGTTCGAATAAGTAATGGTAAATGACAAATACTATAGGTTTTCCTTTTCATGATGAAGGCACAACGTGGGCGACGGGTTACTCGCAGAGAGGCCCCAAATAAAGCTTCCCTCACCAGCTATCTGCCAAACAGATGTGGATCCTATCTGCTTGGCAGATAGCTGGTGAGAGAAGCTATATTTTGGGGTCTCTTTGCGAGTGACCTGTTGCGCACGTTGGGCTTCCATCATGAAAAGCAAAAACTGTAGTATTTGTCACTTACCATTACTTATTCGAACTATAGTGGATTTAATTTTCCTCAGAAGAGTTCCTTGTTCCATGCACGATTTGTGCAACAAGTTTCTAAGAGAACCATTCTGAGTTGTGTTATATATCCCTCGTAACCTCGTAGCAGTTCCGTGCGTTGGTCTCTCTCCACACGAAGGTCAAGCTGGTGGCCCCGACTCTAGGCCTGACTTGGTGGAGGAACGAGTTGCTCTATTGTGCTCTCCACAGCACATAGCCAGGTACGCCCGATTCATCTGGTACCATCCTGAGCCAGGCATCTATTCTCCTTTTGAAGACTTCAATTCTGATCCCTGTAACGTTTCTGAGGTCCTTTGGAGGCTGGTTAAAAAGTCTTGGCTCCCTGACGACCAAGCGGTTTTCTTTGTGTTCAGGAGGTCCCTTATCGGGCCTTTAATTTGGGAACATTACACATTCTGCGTTTCCTATTTTCCAGTGTTGTTTGGATGGTAATTGTGTTTAGTTTGACGTTTGAGACCAGTTTTTCCATCATTTTCCATGTATAATTATGGTGTACCTCTCTTCTTCTTTCCAGGGAGTACAGATGTAGTCTTTCCCAGTAGTTGTTTTTTTTGCAGCCATCGATCTTAGCTGTGAAATGTCTCTGAATACTTTCTAGTTTATTAATTTCTTCCTTCTTGTATGGGAACGTCAAGAGTGAACAGTATTCAAGTTTTGGTATGACCAGTGTTTTCAACAGGGGAATCATTACTCTTGTCCCTTCTTTTAAAAGTTTTTGCACCTGTCCTTTGACTCTTTTTGCTTTGTTTATCGCTCCCTGATTTTGTGTCTCGAATTTCGCATCATTGGTCATTATAACCCCCAAATCGATCGCTTTCGTGCTTCTCTGAATTTCCTGTCTGTCCGGGGCATAATATGCTGTCTGTTTAAATTCTTCATTTCTACCATATCTCCAGAGCTGCAATTTCTCGATGTTAAATGTCATGTTCTCTTCTGACCATTTGTATATTCTGTTTGTGTTCCTCTGCAAGGCTTCCACCTCTTTTGCAGCGCTGATTTTTCTTTGTATCGTCTGCAAAGGATGTTACTATACTATGACTGCTTACTTCATTGTCCGTCTGTTAGCATGATAATGAAAAGGAGCGGGGCCAATACTGCTCCTTGTGGTACTGAGCTGTGTACATGACATCATAGTTTTCAGTGCCTTCAAGTGCGTCTAGGATATTGTTATAGTGCTCTGTAAGTTGTGATTGGCATAATCTCCCTGATCCGAATCCGTACTGATTTTCGTTAGTCTTTCTAGTGTCTCCAAGAAGTCATAGATTTTCTCTCTAACTATGCTTTCAAATACTTTGGTAAGATGGGACGTCAGAGACACCGGTTATATATAGGGACAATGTTTGTTCTTTTCAAGATATTCGGTATTTCCCCAATAGTCTAGGATTTGGCCCAGAGTTCGTATAAATTTCTGGGTGCAGAGGTTTTGACGATTGATCTAGACTAATTTTGGGGCGCAGAATCCGAATTTTTCTATGCCATCGCACCAAATTGTTGCGAAAGTGGTCAAAATGGCAAAAAATTGGCAAAAATGGCAAAATTTTCAGTTTTTCGTATTTTTGTCATATTCTTGATTTGAAAAAATTTTTAAGGGCAATTTTTTGTTTGAGAATCTGTTTTTGTAACATACTGCTGCCTGAACCAAGAAAACTGACAAAAATGTCAAAAAATAACAGCAAAAATAGTAAAAAATTAAGTAAATATTGTCAAAAAATCGCAAAAATGAAATTTTTGGATATTTTGGTGCATAAACTAGCTCTAACCAATCATATCGAACTAAATAGTCAAGAAATTAGATATTAATAGCTCTGCAAGAATTTATTAAGACAAAGTATGCACAAATGTCTAAATTTCGGGTATAAATCGATAAAAATAGTTGTAAAATACTTGAAAAAATAGCCAAAATATAAAAAAAATAGTACTAATTTGACGTTATTCTTAGGCTTGCTTGTTGTAAAATGCTTGAACTTCTTATAGAATCGATCTATTTGATTTCTTTAGAGTAACTAAGTCATATTTATTGTGTTTCAGGTTTAGTATAGGTAGTAGCTACAAATTGAGGATCCCTGTATTCATTTTGTGATTCAACAGATGATAGATCATGGAAAGTAATAATCGAATTGAATATTTAAAACAAATATAAAGACCAATGTGTTACAAATGAATTTTTATATGTATAGAATAGAACCAGTTCTATTCTATACATATAAAAATTCATTTGTAACACATTGGTCTTTATATTTGTTTTAAATATTCAATTCGATTATTACTTTCCATGATCTATCATCTGTTGAATCACAAAATGAATACAGGATCCTCAATTTGTAGCTACTACCAATACTAAACCTGAAACACAATAAATATGACTTAGTTACTCTAAAGAAATCAAATAGATCGATTCTATTAGAAGTTCAAGCATTTTACAACAAGCAAGCCTAAGAATAACGTAAAATTAGTACTATTTTTTTAATATTTTGGCTATTTTTTCAAGAAGTCTTAGTATATTTTATTTTTTCAGGATGTATGTCAACTTGTGCCAGAATTAATTAGCAATTAAGAGGCAAAAACCCGCAACAGCGAGGAACACTTCCAGGAAACGAAAGGAATATGACAAAAAAAGAAACCATTGCAGCACTGAACTACATTGCATTTGCTCAGCTCAGGGAATTTCCATTGAATCAATTACTTTCCATGAAATTACACCTCTTCCATTTTTTCTTGTAGACAGTGAGGTTTTTTGAAGAAATCTAAGAAATCGGAATTGGCATCGGAAGCATAGCTCAAACCTTGGTAAATGTATCTTGTGCCAGAACAAAAGCCCAAGTGGAGAGAAATATTTGAGCAGCGGAGAACATGGAATAAAAAATTTGCTTCAGTTGGCTTCTGCGTACCCAAATGACAGAAGCAAGCGTTTGAAAGCTCTTACTGAGAGTCAGACTCCTTATATCCAGTATCACAGCACTTCGTGCTATGCAACATATAAAAAGTTCGTTGGACGTAGCCAGAAGTCTAAAAATGCTGAATCTGAACCCTCCGATTCCTCCTTAGGGGAAGCATTAACTCCTCCAGGAAATAGTTCAAGCAAAAGGATTAAAACACAGCATATCAAGGATATGAAAGTGTGTGTATTTTGTGGTTCAGCTCGAGTCAAATTGAAAGGTGGAAACACTGACCACGATTTGTTTCGGATATGTACTCCTAGTGATGTTAAAAAACGGGGTTTTTTTATGTCGTTTTTTATTTTTTTTTTTTTGTTTTTTTAATAATTAATATAGATATTGCCAATTTAATTATAAGGTATACTTTTGCAATGATATACTGTATATTATAAAAACAAATAAATAAATAATAAAATAGGCCATATGGTACCAGTATAGAATGTCCTTTTCAGCCTATTTACAGAAAAAAACTGGCCTCTTTCTTGCACTGAAAGTCTTGTATCTTGAGATCCGTTAAACTTGCGAGAACACTGGCTGGGAGCTGACTGCCCATTGTCCAACCTTTCCAGGACTCTCCCATCCATGCCTCGGATTTTGAATCTCCCACTTAACTATCCTTTAGACCCGCGATGACATATTTTCCCCCCCGAGACCATCCATATATTATATATATATATATATACATACATACACATACACCCATATACATATATACCAATATATACATAAATACTTATATACACATATTTATATCTATTATATACCCCATACACACGCATACATCCAGAATTCCAGATACATATGCACGCATACTCACATATATACCTACACAAACTCATACACCTCTATTTCGCCCTTTCATTACCTCCGAGATCATTTAGCACATACAGTAATATCCATACAGCCAAAAGAAACCGATTAAGCACAGACAGAGCAGCAAAGCTAGTATTTATATCCCAAAATGCAAAATTCCAAGAAAGTGAAGTAAAACATGGTGCTACATTGGCTTCGTCAACATCCAAATCTGCAATAAGTACCAGTACCTATGATATTGAAACTATATGCTCTAATCAATCTAGTGATAATGATTCTTCAATGGAAATAGAATCAGATAATGAAAGTTAAACACGCATTAGGTTAACACAAAGGTTAAAGAAAGATGAATATTTTTTTTTTTTTCTATTTGGAATATATATATATATACACACACACTGGTATTCTTGCCAATCACAATTATATATATTGTTTTATACCAGTATTATGTATTTTTTATTATGTATATTATACCAGTACCTGTGATATTGAAACTAGCATATATGCTCTACCCAATCTAGTGATGATTCTTCCATGGAAATGAAGGTTAAACAACATTAGGTTAACAAAAAGGTGAAGAAGGAAGAATGTTTTATGTTCTAGTTAAAAAATATATATACATATAAAAAATGAGGGTTTGTTTTTCCTTTCTATTATATACTTTTTGCGTGATTCAGTTTTTCTAAAAGATGACTATATATACTAGGTATAACCGTATAAGCATGGTATTATAGTAAATTATAGGTAATACTAATATACTTATTAGATTAAAGGAAGAAAAATATGGAATAAGTTTAAAACAATAAAAACAAAAAAAAACAAAAAAAACAGACTATCTTCGTTTAAAAAAACGAAAAAAAAAAAAAAAAAAAAAACAACACAATAAAAAACGACTCACATCACTATGTACTCCAAGGTCGTGCCCAAAAGTTATTGAGTTATGCTCACTTGTTCCAAGACGATGTTTTTACCAGAGTAGCGATGTTGAACGAATACAAAGATGTATTCGCTGCAGATGCATTCTATCATAATTGTATAAAGAAGCATTTTGCAGCCTATGATCGCAGAATAGAACGATTTTGGAAAACAGACAGCAAGAAAATGAAGTTATGGGTCCTACTGACATGGTTCAAGAAGCGTTTAATGATGTAGTCTCAAAAATAGACTTCACAAGCTGTGGATACAGTGTCACCTACTTGAGACAAGAGATCAATAAAAAGCTGAACCAGGATGAATCTATCAGTAACTATTTGGTTAAGAGCCTGCTTATAGACAAATTTAAGGACACCATTTATTTTACATATCCTAGCAACAAATGAAAATCCCAGATGGTTTATTCTGTCCAGATTGAGAGTGCAAGAATTGTTGAAACTTTGCGGAAATCATCTGTCGAAAACGTTGCTAAGGACCTAAGGAAGAGTTAAAAACTTACAGTTTTGGTTTACGCTCTAGCTATTGTGATCCAAACGATCTTGATCTAGCCTTAAAACGCTTCCAAAATGAACGTCCTCCAATATGGATGGAATTTCTTCAACATTTGTTTTCCACCCGGAATGTATCAGATAGCAACAATCAGTTGATGCTGAAGTGTGACACTATCTTCCAGATGTTTTACATCCTTCATAATGGTTTGGAGCCCACCCCATTGCATGTCGGATTTGCTCAAACTATACATAACCTGTCACAGTCTAAAGATCTTATTGAAATTGCAAACAAACGGAGCATTTGTGTAGGATATCAAGAAGTTCGCAAAATAAATTTTGCACTAGCAAAACGTACAGTATCTTTATGTGGTTCACAGAGAGTTCCAGTTCCTCCAGTATTTGATCAAAACCATCCAATTCAAGCAGCAATGGATAATTTTGACACCTTGGAAAATACCTTGTCTGGAATTGGTTCGACACACGATACGGTGCTAGTTTTATTCCAAAATGCTCCATTAAGCTTTGCACCTACACAACAGCATACTAATAAGATCAGTGAAGCTCCAGAGTCAACCCTCCGGCTTGGCAAGTTACAAAGCGTTCTTCCTTGCCAAGAAATTATCTCGATTGGACCAAGACATGAACGAGGTACAATAAGTCAAGATTTCCAAGTCTCTGAATACAAGGCAAACGATCATTTACTAGAGACTGTTAATCTCGACCATTTCCTGTGGTTTGTGATGCGATACAAACAGAGAACAACCACAATACAGGGCTCTTCAACTAACTCAAATACTGATAATGATGACTTTGTTCCAAGCTTTGTTGCTGTCAAAAGCCTTTTGTAGGAGATAGCTTGAAGCCTACAACTATTGCGTTCACTCCCATACTGCCATACAAAGCAACTGAATTTGATACCATTTTCACAAAAATGATTAACTTTCAGGGCGTGCTTAAGCAGCAGAATAAGCCATACGGTGCACTGTGGTGTGATGAAGGAGTTTATGCTATTGCGAAGGAAATTCAGCCTGAAAAAAGATCTGTTCAGTAATTTGTTTATGGGATTGGGTGGATTCCATTTTGAGAAGATTGTACTTGCTTGTATTGGATCTTATCTTCATATATCGGGAATTGAATCTGTTTTGGTTGAAAGCGAATGTTTCGGACAAGGCACAGTAAAATCCGTTATGAATGGCAATCATTATGTGAGAGCCAAGCAAGGATTATCTTTCGTGCACGAAGCAATAACAAGCATTATGTTCGATGGGTTTTTGAGTGCCGATGAACACCGTAACTTATATCAAGATGCTGCAACTAAAATTTCAATTATGGTTGCAGAACAAGAACAATGGGACGACTTTAAGTCTTCGATATATACTCTGTCTCAATCCTTTCAACAATATATAAAGCAGAGGTCTGATAGTAATGAAAACTTTCATTACTGGTATCATTTTACCAATAGATTGTATCCAATCATCAGAGATTTAACCTACTCAATGCGGGCAGGTGATTGGTCATTATTTCTTTCTTCCATACAGAGATCAATCCCACTTTTCTTCGCCTACAATAGAACCAACTACGCCAGATGGGCACCAATCTTCTTTGAGGATTGTTTAAACCTTGAGGTACATTTTCCTGATCTCCACACATCATTCCTTAGCGGTGGTTTTGTAGTGAGGAGAACAACACAACAATGTAGTGGAGTTCCAATGGACCAGGCACTTGAGCAACATTATAATAAGCCTGCAAAAGTGTCCGGAGGATTAATTGGCTTTACTCGGAGAAAGGAAGCAATGGCACTGTGGAATATTATTAAACATGAGAAGGACTTATATTCTTCACAAATGAGAGGTTCCGGCCAGTTTGAAAATAGTGACGAGTATGATATTCATCATGAATACTCCAAGATCCATGCCTTATCGAGCTCCAGTAATGTCCAAGCTATTCAACAGTACATTTACAAAGTTGGAAACACATTGAGCAAAACATTAGATGGCAAACCATTCAGAAACATTGCTACCGATGAAGAGGATAAAGAGTCTTATACATATCACATTACTTGCCTGGATAGAGGAGATGTTGCTTACAAGAATTTCAAAACCGAACGGCTTGAGAAAAAAAACTTTGTTTGCAGCAATTAAGAGGCAAAAACCCGCAACAGCGAGGAACACTTCCAGGAAACGAAAGGAATATGACAAAAAAAGAAACCATTGCAGCACTGAGCTACATTGCATTTGCTCAGCTCAGGGAATTTCCATTGAATCAATTACTTTTCCATGAAATTACACCTCTTCCATTTTTTCTTGTAGACAGTGATGGTTTTTTGAAGAAATCTAAGAAATCGGAATTGGCATCGGAACTTGAAAAGAAACTGGGTGAAGACCTCCCATTGTTGTTAGAAGGGAATGATGCAATGATCATAGATTTTATGGCTCAAGTAAGGAAATTCCCGGTGAAAAAAGCAATGTCGAAAACATTTGGTGAATTTGCACAATCATTTTTAAATATGTTTTTGAGTATGGATCCAAGTCAACCACAATTCATATCTTATTTGAAAATTACAAGGCTTCAAGCATCAAGACTGGAGAACGGATGAGACGATCAATTGCGCATTCAAAAATACAAATTTCCATAACATCACCTGAGCAGAGGCTTCCAATTGACTTCAACAAGTATTGGAGTTCCACAGATAACAAGGCAACCTTCGAAAAATTTTTTGTCGGCTTTTTCATGGAAAACTACCATGGAGATAAAGTAATTGCACTGGGAGGTAACTGAATAAAATTACAGATGAACAAATCTGTACATTGTACTTCTGTTTCATTTTCATGGTGTTGGAAGATGATACCACAAAAGCCATAGTGCTTTTATTTGTAAATAATGTTTCAATAAAAGTTTCAAACAAACAAAAAAAAGAACAAAAAACAATAGGGCCTCATCATTAAATGAGGTCGTTCCCACTAAGTTAGCAATAACTTAGCCCTTTAAGGTTACATGCCCCCAACTTTACGCTCATCGCGCTGCCGAATGACTGACTCTTTTTGGGGGTAGTCCGCTCTGTGGGCCTGTTCAGGATTGCCAACTCTTCCCATTTTAAACAATTTAAATCTAAAACATACTTTTTCGTAATTTCACAATTATTAGTAAATGATTTACATTAAACATTATAATCTTAATTAAACAAAAATTAATATTCTTAACTAGGCATTACTACACTCGCATCACCCCCTTGAAAATAAGTTTTTCACTAGGAAAACTTATTAATGTCGTTTAACAAATTTAATAAATTTATTCAACAAATTTATATATTTTGCAATTTTTTTTTTTTCTTTAACAAATTCAAAGTTGATAGACAAGAAATAATTAGAATGGCAAATTCCACACATATATTTTGTATCATTATAAAAATCGAAAACTTTATAATTTTCACATTTGCATAAAATAACATTTCACACTAATAATTAAATTACAACCTGTAACTAATCTACACATGCAAAAAAAATAACAAAATTTTCTTACAGTGGCTGCACAAATCTCAAGTTCACAATCTATTCCAGCGATTCCTCATCAAAGATCGCTTTACATTTGAAACAATTATTTGTATAGTTATAGTTACTATCAGGGCAACAGAAAAAATAAGAAAAAGTTTACATAAAATACTGACCAAGAGCGCACATACTATTTCACGAAAAACGCAACAAATATGGGCAATAATCGCACCCTTTCACTTATAAGTTCATTACATAATAATCAGTACATTACTTTGCTGGCCGTTGTTTAGATCACAATCCGCATGCTGACAACGGACTTCTTCAATTTTCAATCGCAGCTCTCCTGCTCACTTCGCTAGAATGCAAGGATTGCATCAATCAACATGCAACAGGGCAGCACACTATAATGGTTCAGCTCTCTCCAAATGGCGAAAAAAAAAAAAAAAAAACGTCCAATTCTAAAAGGATCGGGGGGGGGGGGGGGGGGGATATACTGAAAGCGGGACCACGCGCCTGAATTGGACGGAATTTGCAATTCTAGAAGTCGATGAAGAAACTCGCCTTGTCTCCTCCACTTTTGTCGGTGAACGCTGCTCTTCCTACGTCCAGTTGAAAGACTCTTCCACTGGCAACAATCAAACGATCACTTCGCCGTAGGCCGTTTCCCAACGAACCTACTGTATGTCTGTATGGACAGTACAGTCTTAGACACCCGTTCAAGCTCTCGTGGCTTGCCTACCGTGCTAAAACACATATTTAGCGAAGCATTCGAGCAGCGTGACCAGCTACTGCCCAAAAAATACCAGTAGACCATCTTCGATCGAAACTTTCGTGTGCCAAAACCCTGCACACGAAGTTTCTCTTCTCTTCCGAAACTGTCCTGCGCCAAGTCATGCGCATTCGGTTTCTCTCTCTGTCTCTTCTCTTCCGAAACCATCCTGCGCTAAGTCCCTGCGCAGTTGGTCTTCTCTCTCTCTCTCATCACTGGTGATCGATCACCTATCCGGTCGACTAAACTCAATGGATGGAACTCGGATTCAACTTGGTTGCCTCCAAACCGAGCCTCTCGAAATTTTGAAAAAAAAAGTTTATTCGAAACTTGTTTCTGTACTGCTTATCATTTCATATTTAATTTATCGAATTTTCTCGACAGTTCACTTCGAAACACTAACTACACATTTGCTCTGGCCAAATTCACGGAAAAAAAAAGGACAAATCTCAGAATTTCGCAAAAATTTAATCACATCTAGCTACCAATAAGGTCACTTATGGCAGTTACATCGGAGAAGATAAAAAAGTCATAAAACGTACGAAACAAAATTATACAGTATAAATATAAAAGCGCCCATACATAGTAACTGTTAGTATAATTTAAGAATTATTATTGTTCAAACTATCGTCAGAAATCACATCAATACTTTTAAATACAAAAGACAAAAGTGAACCCCAGAAACTTCATGTCATCACTTCTCTGACAATCATGAACCCTCTTGCCCTTTGGGGGGGGGAGCACACTAAGACGCCACAAAAACGTTACTGGCTATCTAGAAGGCTCCATTTCCGAGGGAACACTGGAGCCAATGTTTTAAATGCATTAGTACCCGATTGAAGGTTTAAACAATAACAATTTTCCCAAAACAGTTATTTTTAATTTTTTTAAAATTAATTACTACCGAAAATTATTTTAATACAGTAATTTCAACTTGAAACTCAAAATTTCATATGAATTCAACTCGTAATTCACAAATTACATCCGAGACACAACTCGCTCCTTCAACAGAAACCCCAGTATGGTTTGCAAATCACAAAAATCCCAGTAATTTATCGTTTCCAATTGAAACTACAAATTTTCATCGTTATACTAAATAAGAATAAATAATATGCACTCAAAAATACACGCAACCTACTAAACAAAAACAAAACATAGCATAATTGAGAGCGGTCGCTTTGTTTGTAAACGAACCTCTATACAAATATCCCTAACCGAATGAAATTGCATTATATCCTAACATAATTTTGTAATATTTTCCATGCAAACGCTTGAACTAAAAAAAAAGACATTTTTCACTTCTAATACCAAATTAAAATATCAAATCAAAACATCCTTTTTGCAAATCTAAATTCCAAATAAAATTTTACCATTGTCATTGAACTGGAAGAAAAAGAAATAAAAATCGGCCTACCTATAAAAATAAAATTGAATGCATTTATAAAACGTAAAGAAACTATGAAAATTTTCTACACCAATTTCTGTAATTCAAAAAAAATATATAATATCCAGCTTTCGTAAAATGTGTGTACCGTAACTCACATTGGCCGCCAAAAAATAAAAATAAAATTTACTGCCGCACTTTTAGGCCTATAATTAATAAATTCCATGATACGCGTGGGAAGAGCTATTAAGAATTTAAGTCAACATTTGTGCTTCTTAATTAAGGAAAATCCTGTGATTATTTATGTTAAACCAATTAAAATTTTTTAAATAACTAAGAATTTAATACTCACACACATATACCGTAGTGACGGTTAATCTCCAAACAATATTTAACGATAGGCTACAAGAAATCTTTCTTTAGTACAATACAATAGCCATTTTACAAAATATCAGTCGGAATTGTCGTGAAAATGAACGAAAGGAACGGAAAAAAAAATATAATCAGCCTACCTACCAAATTTTATGAGTTATAAATATATATAATTATATATATAACTAATATATACGTATAAGTTAATATGTAAGTATATAATTAATAGTATATAAAAAAATCCAAAAAAATTTTAGAAAATTTCACACACAATTTCTCTATTTCAGTTAAACCAATTTAGCTTATTTTGAAGTCTAACACAATCCTATACGGCCAGCCTATAATCTGACAAATTATTATGTTTAAGATTATTTTTCGACTGTCCCTTAAAATGTAACTTAATCCTATTTAGCGCGAAGCGAAGCGAAGCAAAAAGCCCGTAAACCTACATAAACAATAAAAAAGCCTATCATTATATACAACCAATCGAAATATAATCAAAAATCTACTAATGAATCCCAGAAAATTTTACATGTTCATGAAATGTCTTACAATGCTATATATGTATATATACCTAGAAATGCGGTACAAATTTTCGCTCAAACATTTTTAAAGGACCGTATAAAATGTGTATCACACTGTATTTAAACTAACATAATTCACTTACGTACAAATTCAGTAAAATTTATTTATTAATCGTTATTCTTATTATTATTATCACAATTATCTAATTCCAAAAGTTTAAACACAAACAGTAAACAAAAGGTAAGCTGAAACAGGCATAACAGTGGAAGAGACGAAAAAAAGAAAAATTGAGCCCTCAGACAGCACGATAAATTTTGAAAACTGTATCCTCTCCGACGTAATGAACGAAATTTAACGAATACGACTCTCGCAATATTGAGTCAGACGTAAATTTTTCTACCGACTCACTGACCACGACTAAAAGAAATTTTGAGTCACTAGACTGCGAAAAGTAACGGAACCGTACGATGAAAAATGGAACAAACGAACATTTCAGAATCAACGAACTCCCACGAAAAGAAAGAAAAAATTAAATTTTTAGGCGCGAAGTTTGTAAGGGACGCTATAAGGATGTCGAAGGCGATGCGCCATTTTGAAATTACATTGACCATGAAATTTTAAGGAATGGAAATCGAAATTTGCCTGCAAACGGGGTAACTTTGCATTTAGATATTTTAATAATCGAAATAAAATATTCATTAATGCTATTAGCTATTATACCGGGCCGGAAGAATTTTAATCGAAATAATAGGCACGTGGGTAAGCCTCATACAAAATATGATGTAGGCCGCCGCTAGCCACCAAAATGTCGTGAATCACTTTTATTTTTATTTTTCTTCTTCATTATTTACTCTACTTTCTGCTCTATTGCATTTATCTTTACATTTCTTTACTCTTTCCACAATACTTTATAAATTCCTGGTAGCCACGCCGAGACTATGAAAGCCGTTACAACACAAAGGGGAAGGGGGGTTCATTAACACTCTTTTAACGCTTGTTAACACTTTATTTAATTCCGAAAATGCTTTAAGTAATTTGAGGGGATGCGAGTAGGAAATTTTACTATAATATTTTACGTCGGAGAGGGGCACAAACAATTAATTTAATTTTAAGGTTACATGCCCCAACTTTACGCTTATCGCGCTGCCGAATGACTGACTCTTTTTGGGGGTAGTCCGCTCTGTGGGCCTCTGTTCAGGATTGCCAACTCT
Source organism: Bathynomus jamesi (assembly GCA_023014485.1). NCBI lineage: Eukaryota > Metazoa > Arthropoda > Malacostraca > Isopoda > Cirolanidae > Bathynomus > Bathynomus jamesi. The sequence continues at coordinate 84,061 of JAJOZX010007196.1, forward strand.
TCCCATTTTAAACAATTTAAATCTAAAACATACTTTTTCGTAATTTCACAATTATTAGTAAATGATTTACATTAAACATTATAATCTTAATTAAACAAAAATTAATATTCTTAACTAGGCATTACTACAACTGGGAAGATTCACCTGAGTGACGGTAACACACACTCAATCACATAAGCGTCCTTGACAGTTTTTGGTCATTTTTGCCAAACTCTCTGCCACTTTTGCAAGATTTTCAGTCAACGTCATCATCATAAATAATACATGATCTTATCTCTCAGTCTTTTACAACATGCAAACCTAAGAGTTTTATAAAATTAGCACTATTTTTTATATTTTGTCTATTTTTTTCAAATATTCTACAACCATTTTTAATCATTGTAACCCAAAATTTAGACATTTGTACATGTTTTTGTTAGGAAATTTTAGTAGAGCTATTACTATCTAATTTCTTGACTATTTAGTTCGATAAGATTGGTTAGAGGTAGTTTATGCACCAAAATAGCCAAAAATTTCATTTTTGCGATTTTTTGACAATATTTACTTAATTTTTTACTATTTTTGCGGTTATTTTTTGACATTTTTGTCAGTTTTCTTGGTTCAGGCAGCAGTATGTTACAGATTCTCAAACAAGCAATTACCCTTAAAAAAATGTTCAACTCAAGAATATGACAAAAATACGAAAAACTGATAAAATTTTGCCATTTTTGCCAATTTTCTGCTATTTTGACCACTTTCGCACCAATTTGGTGCGATGGCAAAGAAAAATTCGGATTCTACGCCCCAAAATTAGTCTAGATCAGTCGTCAAAACCTCTGCACCCAGAAATTTATACGAACTCTAGTCTAGGGATCTTTTCCCAGTATATTGGTGTGGCTATTTCATTTTTACACTTTTTAATCAATAATGCGTTCCATTTGTCCGGACCTACAGCCGAGTTTAATTTCATTTGTTCTATAGCTCGCGCTATATCTTCTGGGTTAAATCAAAAGCTGTTGTACAATCTCCTTGCAATTTCTTTTCAAAGAAAGTATCTATGTCAGGTATCGCTTTGTCACTTTTTGGGGTACTGAAGATTGAGTCATACTGGGCTCTCAATGTTCCAGATATTTCTTTTAGATCTTGCGTTAGTTCATTATTTCCTTTCCTTAAGGGCCCGATAGTGGCGCACGTTTTTATTTTCCTTTTCGCATAGATATAGAAGTATTTTGGATTATCCTTTATTACTTCTACCACCTTTTCCTCTTCTCTTTCTGTATGGTCCTGAATTAGGGCTTGTATGACTATCGATACTCTCGAGTTTTTTCTTATATTATTTTCCTGGTATTGTTACCTCTGCAATTAACTAACTTCTCCGCTACTCTCTTTTTTCTGCAGAAAGTTGTCCGCTTTTGCCTCTCGAACCAGTTCCTCTTTCCATTTGGCTGTGCTTTCGGAGCATATTTTTCTAAAATTTCCAGCGCCTTTTCTTCTAAGATTGTTAGTACTTCTTCGATTGTATATTTACTTATTTACTAAAACTGTTTTCCACTCTACTTAGGCCATGTGTGATCTGATTGCTTCCCAATTTATAGTCTTGGAGTTTAAGTTAAAAGTCCCAAATTTGCTTCTTTCTTCAGTATACTGTATTGTGTATTGTCTTTAATGTTTTTGCCATATTTGTTGATATTTCGATTATGTTGTGATCTGAGATAATAGTTGGGGTTATTTTTATATCAACAATCAAGTTCGTGTTATTTGTGAATACCAGATCTAGGCAGTTCTTTTTCAGGTGTTTTCTGTTATCTCTTGTGTCAACATAAACTTGTTTGTTAGAGCCATCAACATTTTTGCTCGCTCCTGGTTTTTTGTGCCCCCCTTCTCCTGTGTGTGTGTTGTGTGTATATATATTATATATTTCTACCTAGAGAAACTCTGCAGAGTATTTATTATATTGGGGGATGGAGAATTTACGGACTTTATTAGGTTTCTGATATCATGAAAGGCATCCGAGAATTTTTCAGTTGGTGTGTTTAGAGGTCGATAGATGACTATCAGTATCACGTTTAGTTTCTTTATTTTCACTGCTGGGAGTTCCACGAAATTTTTTGATTTAGCCTACTTATTACCATCTGTCATACGCCTCTCATGCACATAAATAGCACAGCCATTTTACGTCTCGCTGTTCTATCCGCTCTTAGTAGGTTGAAACTATCGCTATGCAACTCTTATCAATATAGTATTCGCAGTTACCTTGACAATCTTTAAGATGTGTTTCTGTGAGGCATGCGATATCTGCCTTTGTTTCGTCCATAAATCCCTCCAGGTATGAAATTTTGTTTAGCGAGCCGTTTCGTTTTATTCCTTGAATATTAGCCAGGACAATATTTATGTTCTTTGTTTTCCGTTGCCTCTTGTACATTCCCAGTTCGTTTCCCTTAGGTATCGCTTATTTAGTTGCCGTATGGTCCTCCGAGAGAGATCCGTTTCCGCCTACCTGTTCTAGTAGCTTCTTGCCAAAAAGCGATCCGGCTCGGGGGTTCCCAGCCGTGTTATCTGCATGTGCTGTACGAGACTTTGTAGCCGTATTGTTGCTGCGATGTTGAAAAAATTTTGTTCGGTACTGGTGTACATATTTTTATTTACATTTTTCCTGTTGTCATTTGAATCTTTTTCTTTAAATTTGTCGGGAGATGATGGTGGTAGCAGTTTTTCCCATATTAGCAAGTTCCATATGTCGCCTAAGTCGCAAATTTCTGGATGGCATCGTTGAACCTTGGAGACCTTGATTTCGTCTTTATCCTTCTACTATGAAGGGGGCATTTTTGCGGGCGCTCGCCCTTGGCCCCTCCTTCCTACATATATACTGTATATAATGCAAACTCACAAAGAAAAATAAAAAATTATTCCAAGGCTTTTCGTGTATTCAACAGTACACCTCGTCAGGGAATGACAGGTGGTGTGTTGAATACACAAAAGGCCTTAGAATCATTTTTCTTTTTCCTTGTGGGTTTGCATCCTTCATTCTTTTCACGTGTTTAAGTGCGAAAGGTGGCTAATGGAGTAGGCCTACTGTAATATTTCTGAGTGATACGAATTGTTTCGAGGTCACCAGCTTGGATTACACCCAAGCAAATATTGTTAAGGTTATAAAAAGCACCTTATTGTTTTGTATTTAATTAAGAAAATAAATCAGTTATTTGTTCACAGTGAATAACAGATGATTGACAGTAATGTAATTATAGTGAATAACAATTATTTAACAGCCTTTATATTATGCTAAGATGACGGAGCTTAGCCAATACGAGAAATGGTTAAGAGCTTAATTGTCAAGTAATGCATTCATTTATGTTAGGCTAATGGCATGCAAAATGGAACACAAAATATGAAACCGTGATAATAGAAATTAAGCACGTACGTTTTGGTACACTGAACAGAATACGTAACACACTGATTAAGTAGGCTAAAGGTTATGCATGAACATTGAATGGGCCTAGTAATGACAAAGAATGCACGTGCGTTTAGTACACGGGAAGTGGATTCGGCCGTCAATAATGAAATGCTTAAATAAATCCCATAAATAAGTGGATGCAAAATATTGATGGATACATGAAAGAACACAATAGCAGGATGATACAATTCGCGATTACGGTATTGGAAATGGCACTTGAACTGGGCACAGAAAATAAGCCTAGTGTGGGTTTGTAATAGAGAATTAGTCTGATGCACAATCAAACATTGTAATGACACTTCAATTAGGAAATAGGCCTACTGCATTTCAATGAGAGTTAGTTTGAACGATATTGAAAGCACTTTAGGTATAGCTTAATCACGCTGCTGCGATTACACTCTGTAGGCTTAGCGAGCATTGCTTAAGAACAAGGCACAGAGCTTACCGACTGTATTGAAAATACCTCTCGAGACGAAGGGTATGCTTGAAGGTCGACCTTGTAGATTGGAAACCTGCGGAAGTTGACCGTCCGGTGTTACGTACGCCGAGATGATCGTGGAACCGGTAGCGAGCTTCTTGTGGAGAGTTTGCTTGAGGTAACGGACGGTTCTGCGGACACTGATGTAGGCTTTACGAGAATTGCTTCAAAGACGGTGAGCGGCTGAGATTGAACGGCGCTGGTTTCGAAGGAGTCTTTCTGCAGGCTGACGGCGGAAGGTCTTACTTGATAGTGGAAGCTTTGAAGGAACAGCAGGCTGCTGCTCCGGCGGGAAGCCGGAGGGCGGTTGATGTGACGAGTGGTACTGACGAAGGAGACGTGACACGTGACGAGAAATGCAAGCGAGAAGTGGTGAGAGCGAGCGAGGTGTGAGTGAGGAAGTGTATTAGTGGAAACTCGCTTATACATAACCTCTGTGACGCGGAACCTTCGCGGGCATTTCTTGAAACTCCCCTTATGCGTCCTTTAGTTGATAAGAGCTTGCTTTCGCGGGCCTTTTAGGAAGAAACAGACGTTTTCATTGTTTCTGATTCCTTGACCACGTGTGTCTTCTAAGAATGTTTGATGATGGTGTGGAAGAAAGAATTTGTTGCTCTCTCTCTCTCTCCCTCTCTCATATATATATATATATATATATATATATATATATATATGTGTGTGTGTGTGTGTGTGTGTGTGTGTGTGTGTGTGTGCTGACGAAATCATCGAATCCTTTTTGTTTTCACAAAAACCAATATTAGAAAATTTCAATTTCAATACGAGTTCCGATACCTATTTTTCCAGCAAAAATGCATTGGTTAGTATCATACACTTTGTCCTTCAGATAACCCCGAGAGAGAAATCCAGAAGCGCAAGATATACATTTATATTTACAGCTTTTAATTGCGATGTAAACGAGATATAACATCGAAACAAAAACAGTTTGGATCTAAGAAAGGTCACAACTGAAACGCTGTCAAAAAAATAAAAAACTATAAAGATACATCTTAGTTCTCCTCGACCTGTCGAAAGCCCTTAATACGCTTTCACTTGACGTCTTAGGGGCCGTTCAAAAATTACATAACGCTATTTTTACTAAAACTTGACACCCCCACCCCCTTGTAACGTTCCGTAACCCTAGACTAGACACCCACTAAGATGTTATGTAACCTCTAATAGGGGTGTCTGGTCTAGCGTCATTACGGAACGTTATAAAGGGGTGTGGGTGTCAAGTTTTAGCAAAACTAGCGTTACATATTTTTTGAAAGGCCATTTACTGAATTAAACACGCATGGCATAAGGGAAAATATGCCACTGTAAATTGGTTTAAATCACCTCTCTCCAATCGTCAACAGTATGTTAACCCTCATCAGAAACCAAGGGGGTCTATTTTGACCCCAGTTTTTTTTAAATAGTTGCTACTAATTAGCCAGGCAGTGTGGTGACCACCTCCACGCTTTTACTCTATTCCTTCAGGAGGGGTGTGTCATTTAAACGCTGAATCATAAATTCATTAATTGGATGTATATTTAATTTTTACATAATTATTTTCATGAATTTTATTTTATACACACCCAAAGTTATAGATTAATTTCATAAATTATGATAAAAATGTCAAAACAATGTGATGATTGTGAAATTATAAAAATGTTTGAATCACTACGACAAGGATGATTTTTTTTATCTTTGTATTTTGTATCAGCAATTAAAACATTGAAAAGAGATGATATTATTCATGATATTATTATTATTCTATTTTTTTTCATCATGAAAAAGAAAACTATAGTATTTGTCATCAGTGTTGGGAGTAGCGCGTTACTAGTAACGGTCGTTATGTAACGGCGTTACATTTTTAAATCAGTAACGAATTCAGTAACTATTTTTTTCAGCAAGTCAGACCGTTACTAGTTACTTTTTGTAAATAAACCAAAAAAGCTAAATAACGTTTTAACAACTTTAATTATAACATTGCTTGTGATAACATTACTTTATTATAACATTACTTTATTATAACTTGCTTATTATACTATATCTTCAGGATGTAATAATTTAAGGTACCGTATGTTTACACTTGTACACAAGTGTAAACACATGTATCTACTGTATCTTATTTTTTCAATTAAAAAAAACAGATTGCCTTCAGATCAAAATTTGCCCAGATTTACTGATAAACGCAATGTTGAGTGGAAGTACCTATTTTTAATTATTATATATATTATTATATCAAAAGTAACGGTAACGAATTGCTTTCATGGATCAGTAACGGTAAGAGTAACGCCGTTACCTTTTTCGAGAAGTAACTAACGGTAACACCGTTACTTTTATGAAGTAACGGGCACAACACTGTCATTTACCATTAATTATCGCAAGTCTGCATTTCAAACCAAAGTTTTATTTCTATTACGTGATCTTATACAATTTTACCATGTTGATTTCAAATTTCACAACCAATTTTATGTATCACGTCAGAGTTTTTCACAAAATATAAGTCAGATATATTCATAGTATGTATTAAACAACTAAATTTCCAAGAATACAAAATGATAAGAAATACAAAGACAATACATTTCAAAGTAAATTCATCTTTCATACTTAACTGATACATAATAGATAAATCATGATTGATCAGTAGGAGAAAATCTTTTTTTTGCTCCCTTGTGCTGCATTTCAGTAGTCTGCCATTATGTATGTTGACATCCACCTTCCTTAGTATTTTTTTCCATAGTCTTGATATCCTGGTGGAACCTTTCTCCTTTTCCTTACCACACTACCCAAGTTTTCAAGAAAATCCCTAGCTTTTCAAAAAAAAAAAATATATATATATATTAGGGTGGTCCACAACAGCGTTTTTTGGAATTTTAAATTCGGTCACATCTGCCCTTATTCTATTCCCCCACAAGAATAAACGTGCCAATTATCTTTGCTCTAAGACCTTTTTATGCACTCGCTCAAAATGAAAATTTGAATAATGACTTGACAATTTATGACTGGACTGGAACATTTATTGAACAAGGATAATAATGACTTGACAATTTATGACTATACAGTATGTCCCACAAAAAAAGTACACCCAACTTTAGATTGTACTAACTCCTCCAAAAATTTGAGATATTTTGGATCTGTTTGTTTGATTTAATATAGCAAATTATTCTTTGTTAACGTTCACATTTATTCATGTTTAAACGAATTAGTGTTTAAGCATCTGCTTTTAACTGAAGGGTACAACAAAATGGATTGCGCAAATTCGTTAATGAAAAAATAGTGTGCTATCGATGTAATGAAGACAAATACATAATAATAGATACTTTAACATAATTTTAATAAGATACAAAGCAGATTTTTCTTTATTCCTTATTACAAAAGTTATGCTTAGTTTCGTTTTCTTTCAACATGACCGCCATTCCTATCGATACAAATCTGGAGTCGAGCTCTCATCTTCCCCATCACTCTTTTGATAAGATCTGGAATGATCCCGTGGACTTGATCCCGTGTGATTACTTTTTACGGGGTCATTTGAAAAATAGAGTATTTGCATCACAACCTATCAATTTAGATGATTTGAGGACTCGCATCACAGCTGAAATCAACTTGTTAAAAGACAATCCAGATTTTATCAAAAGAGTGATGGGGAAGATGAGAGCTCGACTCCAGATTTGTATCGATAGGAATGGCGGTCATATTGAAATAAAACGAAACTAAGCATAACTTTTGTAATAAGGAATAAAGAAAAATCTGCTTTGTATCTTATTAAAATTGTTAAAGTATCTATTATTATGTATTTGTCTTTTCATTACATCGATAGCACACATTATTTTTTCATTGACAAATTTGCGCAATCCATTTTGTTGTACCCTTCAGTTAAAAGCAGATGCTTAAACACTAATTCGTTTAAACATGAATAAATTTGAACGTTAACAAAGAATAATTTGCTATATTAAATCAAACAAACAGATCCAAAATACCTCAATTTTTGGAGGAGTTAGTACAATCTAAAGTTGGGTGTACTTTTTGTGGGACATAATATATATATATATATATAATATATATATATAATATTAAGCACACCGGACAAAAAATTAGTCACCCCTCTCAGAATGTACCTAATAACGTGTGACGGCGCCTCTGGCCTTGATAACCGCACGAATCCGGCGAGGCAGAGACTCTACGAGGTTGTGCATGTACTGAACATCGATTTGCTGCCACTCGTTCATCAGCCGGTCCCGAAGTTCCGCCAGAGTCCGTGGGTGTCTATTCCTGCGCTTCACTTTCTGTTTCCAGCCTGAACAACACCTTCGACGCATTCAGGATTAAAGGCTTCATTGGACCTGCGATGTACTCGTCGCCTCCCATCATTGGAGAACAAACAAAAACGGGACTCATCGGACCAAATTACACGTTTCCAATCTGCCGCAGTCCAGTTTTTGTGCCTCTGAGCCCATTTATAACGTGCCAATTTGTGACTTGCTGTTAACAGCGGCCTCTTCCGTGGTACCCTGCTCCAGATGTCCATCGCATGCAGTTCTCGTCGCAATGTCCGTTCGGAAATTGGTCGCTGGAGAACCTCATTGGTTTCTTGGAGCAATTGTTCTCTGGTTTGAAAACAATTTGCAGTTACTAGACGAGAAACATGGCGGCGGCCCCTATTGTCGAGAATTGTTTTCCGGCCACAGTTACTCCGTCGATTGTCAGTTGATTGCGAACTACACCACTCTTTGTAAACTCGCTGGACAGTACGCGTTGACACACCAACAAATTGGGCTACTTCAGACATTTTGTGTCCGTGGGCTCTGCCAAACACGATGGCTCCTTTTTGCCACTGAGTAACGTCTGCCTCACGACCCATTTTGCAGACTATATCCAACACACACTTTGTTCTTCACCACCTCACGAAACAGATCTGATCCTGTGTGCTACGTCACCGCTACTTGTCACTTACCAATGCTACATCAGCGCCCTCTGTGTGACCTTGAACTTCCTACTATCGGTGCTATTAGGGGTGACTAATTTTTTGTCCGGTGTGCTTATTATGAAATTATAACAGCGGAACAAATAATGCACACAGTTGAAGATCTTTAGGTCTTGAGACCAGTTTTAGTCGGCTCTTTGAATTCATTGCGGTGCTGAGCGACTGCGCAGAGAAGGTACTGCTTTTGCGCTTCAGCCTTCGTGATTGTGCTGTTGAAAGCCTTAATGAGCGCAACTCCTTTCTGCGCAATCGTTAACCACTGCCATCTTCTCTACACGTTCCTTCATTCCTTGGTAAGCTGGATCTGTAGGCCTGTTCAAAAATCAACGTTTTCTTATTTTCATAGGTTTCTGTACATTTTCCCATGCTTTTTGACCTGAAAAAGCCGAAAATCACAACTATTTTGACCTAGGGTGTTGGGAAGCATTGCCGCATGGAGCTTTAAATTTTCTGCCTTGAAATCGGCCAAAGCGCCAATTCCCGGGTCCCTTGAATTATGTAATTATGTTTTGCACTTTAACTTTTGATCTAAACAAGATAGAGCAACAAATTAGGTATCAAATGAAAGAGCATAAAATTACTAATAATAATAATAATAATAATAATAATAATAAGTAAATAATAATTAATAATAATAATAATAATAATAATAATTATCTATCATTTTTCAGGAAACAACAGAAACTCAATCAGAATCTAGAAAACCATCTACAAGTTACAACTTCACAATGGCATTAAGCAAGGAGCTGAGGGAGCTCCATGGGCGCACAGTTGATATCTCAGAACCTCAACGTACTGTCCACAGGCAGGTGTCAACTGCGCCATCTACCAGATCTCTCACTGAAACTTTCCTGGTTGGATACACTTCAGCTTTTATCAGTGGTTCCCAGCTTCCCACCAACAGACAGGCGTTCGAGTATTTCCTTAATCTTCAGAATTTATCGGAAAATGCAGGGAGGCCCATGGTTCAAGACCTTGCATATGAAACAGTTGAATCTATCATCTCATTCTGGCAGTTGGCTAGGATCAAGACAATGACCAAGTACAACGCAATGAAGCTCTTCATGAAACTACATGAGAAACATCGTGCTCTGGTGAAAAGCAAAGGAAGAGCAAGTAACCCTGGAGGAAAAAGAGGAGCATTTGTGCTGGAATTAGACAGCCTGTTCGATATAGGAGCTCCAGATGCAATCCAGGAAATACAGAACAACAGACTGTTATCCAGAGAGAAGAAAGATGAGGATATCAGGTTCTACGAAGACCAAAAGACTGAGAGGAAAGGTCATATGTCTGGTCATGACAAGATTTTTGAGACAAGATCCCTGCAGCAAGCAGCGAGGAATGAAAGACTGCAGCATAGACAAGAACAAGGTAAAACTAATTACTTTGAACGTTACAAAAAGTTTTAAGTTTTACTCCATTGCGATATTTAGCATGTACTTAACAATTACTGTCTTAACATGTACTATTTTACAGCTGCAGCAGAACAAGAGGCAGTTGTTCATGTGGATGACATTACCTGAGGTGACTCAACTGACAACGACGCTAACACAGAGGACATGGATTACCATCAGCCTCGTCCTGGATGTTCTCACCATCAAGACACTGTGACTAGTGTGACTTTGACGTTTCCAAGGAAGGTCATGGAATGTGATGTCATCTGCAATACAGCTGATCGCCTTGGTTTATCAGACAATCAAGTTACTGCCATGGTTTATGCCACCTTGAAAGCTGGAGGGGCTGATCTGGATAACTTCGTCATCTCAACCTCAACAACACGTCGCAACAGAATGCTGTCCAGGTATAATATCAGCCAAAGTCACATGTCCAAGTTTTGTGAAAACCCCCCACAGTACGCTGCCTTACACTGGGATGGAAAGTTGCTCAAAGATGTCTTGGGCAGTGAACCTGGAAGTACCTCAGAGACTTTAGCTGTGCTAGTGTCTGGTCCACCTTCATACACTGAAGGAAAGTTATTGGGAGTACCTGTCATCGACATTCTTCTGGCACAGCTCAGGCTGAGGTTTCAATGGATTTACTGGAGACATGGGAACTTACGGATAATGTTACTGCCCTTGTTTTTGACACTACATCCAGTAACAGTGGAGTTCACAGAGGAGCTGCCAAACTGCTAGAGAAAATGCTGAACAAAAAGGTGTTTTATCTGGCCTGTCGACATCACATCCTGGAAATCCTAGTAGGAGCAGTTTGGGAGAAGCTGTTTGGGAAGGTGAAGGGGCCAGATAATCCCTGGTTTGAGCATCTGAAGGATGTTTGGACGGACTTGTCCAAGGAAAACCCAAAGATGCTGGCTATCAACAGCAAATGGCTGAAGGAAAAGAAGAAGAACAGTGAAGAAATACTCCAAGACATTCTAACAGCAGAAAGGCTTCCAAGAGCCGACTACAGGGAAATGGCTGAACTGACAGTCATGTTCTTAGAGGAACGCCTCCTCGAGGTATTCACTGGAGTCGACCAGGCGCCATTCATCAGGCCAGATGGATGGCCAGAAACCTGTACTCCATGAAAATGCTGATGTTTGCAGATCAACTTGAGTACGACGAAGACACTGTATCAAAGCTGGAAAGACTCAACACCTTCCTTGCGCTGTTCTACACTCCTGTATGGATGATGTCAATGTCTGCTGCAGATGCTCCCGTGAATGATCTAAGTCTAATCCAGGACATGTTGAAGTACAAGAAAACTGACCCAGAGCTTGCTGATGCAGTACTTAATAAGATGGAAAACCACAAATGGTACCTGACGCAGGAAGTCGTGCCATTTGCCCTGTTCAGCAGTAGATTGAGTGACACATTGAAGCACGACATTGCTGCCCAGTTACATGCCACTGAGAAGCCAGACAGCTTCAGAACAGGAAAGCCTCTATTCCAGAGAGTCACAGCTAAGACCACCCTGGTTGATCTCATTGGCCCAGAATCACATTTCCTGCTGGACACACTGAACATTGGATCCGAGTGGCTTCTGGAACCTGTCACGTCTTGGCCACAGAATGAGGACTACAGAAAAGCGTTGGACTATGTTAAGAATCTGAAAGCGGTGAATGACATTGCTGAACGTGGTGTCAAGATGATGAGCGACTTTGCAAATGTCATAACAACAGATGCCAAGCAAAGGGACTATCTCCTTCAAGCTGTGGAGTTCAACAGACGCCGCTTTGACAGCTTCAAGAAACAAACTCTCAACAACTGACTATGTAAATGTCATTATGAAATTAATCATCATGTAATGCTTTCACTTCTTGATCGATTAGACTTGTGACAAAATGTTAATCTCAAATTTGTGTCATGAATAAGGCGCCTTGTCTGCCTTGAGTGTGAGAAAACGAATTTTGTGGTATTTCTGAAATCTTTGTATGTACCAATGTGCCATTTCTTGTTCCAAGACTATCATAATTGTATAAGTTAGAAAGCGGATTAAAAACACTTTAATTTGGTGCCTATTTTGTTGCTCTATCTTGTTTAGATAAAAAGTTATAGTGCAAAACATGATTCAAGGGACCCCGGAACTGGTGCTTTTGGCCGATTTCAAGGCAGAAAAATTAAAGCTCCATGCGGCAATGCTTCCCAACAACCTAGGTCAAAATGGTTGTGATTTTCGGCCTTTTCAGGTCAAAAAGCATGGGAAAAAGTACAGAAACCTATGAAAATAAGAAAAAGTTGATTTTTAAACAGGGCTACTGGATCTGTGTTCCAATCATTTGGTGTCTTGGACAGAAATGATTGCGCCTGTTCACTTCCGTGCTGCATGACGAGGTTGAAGAAAATTGCTGAACGTTTGGTGGCATAGAATTCCAAGGGATTGCTCGAGAAGAACGTTTTTCCGTCCACGCGCTTGAGTTTTTCTTTTTTCGGGAACAGCTGCGATGTTGTGAGCAATCCTCTCCTTCGTGGACGCGTGAACTCGAGGATCAAAGAGTGCCAAGGGGATTAAGTGCTCAGAAATGAACCACAAATGGCGCTTCATCGCGGCAAAGGCCGCGTCGTTCATCTTTCCTGGGTGAGCTTTCAGCTGGCGCAAGAAAGTGAGGTCATTCAATGGAGCCATGTATGCAACACTGGCCTCGTTCCAGTAGCGGCCGTAAAGGAGCGTGATAAACAGGCTTAGTTCCTCGATGTTCCGTTTCTCGGTCTGAAGCAAGGTGAATTGATCTCTGAATAGGAACACCTTGAGCGTGTAAATGGCCTTGGCCATCCATCGCGCATGGTGCATGGCTCCAGGGCTTCGAATTCTCACAGGACCGTCAAGCTTCCCTCCCAAGAAAAGGAGGCAGAGAAGCATCAGTTCATCATGGCTCTTCTTGACAGCCTCCTTGTAGTAGGAGACCATTTCCTTCCTCTGCTCTGCTGTTTCAATGAACAGGCTGTCGGGTGCACTCTCGAACTTGCTGCGATCAATGAAAACCCAGTGCTGCTTGAAGCACTTGAATAGGCTAATTTCAGGTCCACTGGATGTTCCGAAACAAGCACCGAAGGCCGCAGCAAGGACGACTTCTACCACGTGGTGTCGGCAAGCGATCCACACCAGATCAATACCCAACTCCTTTTCAATGAGGGTACAAGCTCCAGCATGAAGTCCCATGCTGGACGAAGTTGTATCAAAAACAAGACATCGAACGTTGCCCCTCAAAGACCAGTCGTCCACAAGCTTCAGGCACGCCTGAGCCTGAGATGCTCCAGTTGCAGCAGCTACCATTGGAACTCCAAGGAGTTTCTCTTCCCCGTTACCAGTTACAAGCACAGCCAGACGGTCCACCACCTCTAACCCATGGGAAATACCTGTAAGCAGCTTACTATCCCAGTGCAAGAGAAGGGGCTCATGGGTCTTGAAAGTGGCCTGATCTTCGCGGCACACCGCTTCACTTGTACATTGTCTCACGCGACGAATGGTGCTGCGTGAGTGACACTTCGTCCAAGTTGTGCCCCAGCGATTTAATAGTTGCTGCGACCACTGCCATTCCTTTCCTGTCACTGATGTTGTGGCGATCCAAGGCTAAGGAAATGTCAGGCGTGATCACAGACTTCAATCGCTTAGGAGTGGAACGTTTTCGTGCTGACTCCTTAAAAACTACAGTATCTGAATCTGATGATTCAGATGTGCTTGAACTAGAAGCCTCCAGTTCTCCCTGGGACCATCTCGCATCCGCCTCGCGCTTGGCCTTCTCTCGGTTCATCTCCGCCACACACCGAATCCTCTTCCTCGTTTGTTGGTCAGCCATTTTCTTGTCAATTGGACCAAAGCTAGAGGAAGTGGGATTATCGAGCTGAGCGACAAGGAAGTTCTTGTCCTCCTCATTCATCATGGTCTCGAGGGCGTCATGACGTGAAAGATCGAACACATCGTCAAGGTCTCCGCGAAATATGTCCTCCTTCATTCTGTAGGATGGGAAATTCTTTGTGCGGTTCTTCTTCAGCCCCTTGTATTGCTCGTACAGTTTCAGGAGCTGCTTCTCAGCGTATTTGGTATCCGTCATTGGAACGTTCATGACTCCAGATTTGAAAAAATTTACTGGAGCACAGCTCTGAATTTACTTTTTTTCCCCTTACACCACTAGATAGGTTAATGATAGTAAGCTCTTGAATTGACGACATACCAATTACAAATTGTTTTAGCTAAACATAATAATACAATAATGTACAGTTTATAACTCACCTTAAGTTTATTTATTCATTGCAGCAGCAACAGTGGACGATGTTAGACCTTGCATGTAGGCATTTGTTGTGAATTTACCGCCATGTATGCTTGGCCACTGATCAATGGCTTTCTGTGTGATCATTACAGCAGATCTAGTGCCTGGAGCTGGACCCTCCTTCACAATTCTGCACAGCTTAGTCAAATGAGATGGCTTAATGGATCCTTTGTGTTCAACAATGTAACCAAGAATGGAGAATGTCCCTTCAGCTGGTGCTTCACTCCAGGCAGTTGATCCATCTTTATCAAAATGCTTTAATCTCTCTGTGATTCCTTTCCACAGCTGTTCTATATATTCTGTCAGCCAATTTATCACTGAGTCTTTTGTAAAACTACTTTCAGATCTGGTTTGGATGGTCTAGCAACTTCAGCAACCTGGTAGTAATCAGAACGTTTCTTGATGTATTTGTAAACTTCATTTAGGATGTAATCCTCAGCTGTTAGTTCCTTTTGCTGCCCTGTGGTATCGTGCTTAAATTCAGAAACTACATCATTTGCATTTCCTCCATTAGCTAATTTGGAAATTCTTTCTATCACTCTTAACATAACAGTTTTCCCTTCTTCTTTATAAAATATATTTTCTACAAATTCTGCACTAACTGTGGTTTTTTGAGCTACTTGCAACATAATCTTTGTTACATAGGAAATCAATACATAGAACTTGGCACTAATTTCTTTCTCTTGTGGATGATCAAAAAACACAATTTTCAACAAATCTGTCTAATTGATCAAATTCGTAATTAACCATGCGAGTATCAGATTTGAGTTTTGGTCTCTTAAAACCAATGATATTGTCAAGAACCATATTGGTATAGTCAAGGCCTGATCTCAGATTTGAAGTGATTCTGAATAAAGTCTAAAAGCTCACTTAGTTTACAAATTTTCTTCAATGCATCAACGTGGGCTCTGTTCACAAGATGCATTAAGTCCCATCGAAATTTGAAATTTTCTCCAAACAACTTTTTCATTTCGTTTTTAAATGGCTCGTTGTCCTTACAAAAAGCCCCATCTCCAACCATTCCAGATACCTTGGATTTAATTGCTTCTTCAGATAGTTTCAAGTGATTAGGAGACTTCAACACATCAAAAATTTCATTGGCCAAATAAACTCCTGATTTGCTGCGTACTAAATTTATCCCAGCAAGTTTTACAGTCTTATCTTCTTCACTCATAACTAATACAACTAGCATGCTTAATCCCAAAATTGTTCCAATGTCAGCTGTTATTGTTACTGAAGTTTGTTCTAAGAACCACTTTACAGTTTGTTCTTTAAGTTGATTAACTAATAGCTCACAAATTGTCTCGCACGCATGTGTGCTATGATTCAAATTTCCAACCTCACAACCTGACCTATTTAATACAGCTAGAAGTACTGGATATAGAGCCCATGCAGTGTTTGTTTTCATTATGTAGTATAAGATGTTGCCACATAAGTCTTCTATGCGTTTAGTAGTGTTCCGAGAAGATGTTTTCATCACTTCATAAACAGCAGCTCTTGATGATGCTGAAGTTTAATTAAATGTCTCTTCAGGTGGGTTTTCAGATTTCTAAACCATCTCTCTTGATTTTCTCCTTGTTTGCATACATAGGTTAAATCTTTAACATTGAAGTAACCTTTTATGTTAGAATGTTTGTCTGAAGCACATGCTTTGGGGTCTGTGCAAGCTATGCAATATAATGTAAACATTTTATCATCAGAAGCATCATCAATATCTTCTTGATTATCATCATCTTCATCCTCAACAGCTATATCTACATCAGGCATATTAGTGTCACTATTTGCAATGTTTTCCATTATATCACTTGGTACTGAAAATGAATCATCAGCATGCCCTAGATCCTTCTTTTCCACCAATTTGAATGTAGATTTGATCAAATCATTGTTCAGGATTTCTTGTATTGATTTACACTTGCTTAAATGGGCTATGGAAATGTCAAATTTGTTGCTTTTTGCTTTATTAGATTTGGATGTAACACTTGAACTTGAAGGCATATTTTGACTCTTCTCTTTATTAACCACAACAGCTTGGTGAGTTTCTTTTGTTAGGCGCAAAATTGCATTCAATGTCTTCTGGATTTGGGAATTTTCAAATTCCTCTAAAGCAGTTTTGTTAGTCTGATGCGCAGATTCCTCACTTACCTTTTGTTTCTTAGGTGGAGGAGAAGCACTTTCTTCAGTCTGTGAAACATCTAGTGAAAAAGTTTCATTTTCTAGATTAGCAGTTAATGAAGTTGGTTCATTTTTCTGAGGTCTAGCACTAGCACATTTTTGTGAACAAACTAAATGACTGCTTTGCCGTATCTCTTTGCTGCACTTCATCCTGGTATTTCTTTACTGCAATATCTAAGCTGTGGCCCAAACTCTGGGACCTCTTGTATTGTAACAAATATTTTTTTTGGAATTAAAATGTTCCTCCCAGTTTTGCTTCTTTGAATATTTGTTCTTGCATTGACCACAAAAGTAACCCCTTTTAACACCCTCACTTTTCTCTCCAACTTCATCAATATTAGGATCCATTATTGATTATTGACTACCTGAAAAAATACAAAATAAGTAAAAGTTAGTAAATATAGTATGTAAAAGTAAGTAAATATAGTACAATGAAAGTAAGTAAAAGTAAGTGCTTTAAACTTAGTAAAAGTAAGGAAGAGTAAGTAAAAGTAAGTGCTTTAAACTTAGTAAAAGTAAGGAAGAGTAAGTAAAAGTAGGTAAGTTAAAGTAAGTAAAAGTAAGTTTAAACTTAACTAAACTTTTCAATTCTAGTCATGGTGGATTACTTAAAACCGCACAAGTAATTATCTGGCCAATTTATCAAACCTGGCCGAGATCAATGGAACATAGTCCAATCCTGATAATTTTATATTAAAAAAATATACGTTTTAATAAAATTTTAATTATCAAAACATTGAAGCTTAACAAAAAATAAAAATAATTGTTAAATATGGAATTACCAACTAAACTTAAAATAACTAAATTTGTAATTTAAAAAAATTGGTTTGTACAAGAACGTATACGCAAAAAAATTGCATAACGTCTAGCGGATGAACAAAACCCAAACCCAAATTTACTTTTTCTCATGGTCAAATTTACTGGAGCAATGCTCCCAAGATCCCAGGAATCTGGAGTCATGGGAACGTTTGCTTTTGTCCAAAACGGGATCAAAGCCTCAATGGTCATGACCGCACTGTTATATTCTGTCTTCCTCTCCTCTAGATGGTGGAGTCCTGCCCTAGTTAACTTCTCCTCCACCTTCCCTAGTAACCACACCTCACTGCTAGACCGTGTTTTTTATTGCTTCGGCGGCATTTCTACACATTCCTACAAAAGAAGAAGCCAAATTTAGTCATACTATAGTAATCAGTCATTAGTGAGACACGTCATGCATGATTGAGCGACCTCTTAACGACACCGTAGACCAACCATACTTCACACAGTTATTCACACTATGTGTAGGAACAAAAGCAACAATGACCCAAAAGTGAAATCTCAGATGCTAAATTTTCCCTATGCTTGTGAACCACCCTAATATATATATATACTATTTTGTGCAACATGAATAAAATGAAAAATTTGTGATGGATTCCATACCATCACAGAAAAATTTTTAAAAAATTAACAAACGTGTTTCGGATTCCATGTTAAACTGGAGGTCTAAGGTGGTTCAAAAACAGGAATATACATTGCTACTTGACATCTTGTACTTTGGAACGGCTTCCTTTAGCATATAAATACACATGTCAGTACAGTGTTTCACTCAAAAAGCTTAGCCGAGGCGGAATTGTAGCCCGAAAGTGTCTATTTACTTTTGTCATTCCTATGTGTGTGTATATATGTCTTCGCTTCTCAGTTTCGTACAATTTTTTTTCATTCCTTTAAACATTCATTATTTGTTTACAGTATACTAAAATTGACAATAAACAAATATTCTATGAGAATAATATTTATTTTTTCACATTAATTTACCTATAATTCGAAAGATCCGAATTGCTTTAAAACACTAAAAAACCTTTTATTCCAAGACAAAAAGTGTGTAACGAGATAAAACTCGATACACATTAGGAGCAGATAATTTTCCTGAGACACTCAAAAGCTACAGAGAGATATTGGAATGCGGTTGTCCCCAATTTGTAACTGACCAATCGCTTTGTGGCAAAATTCTCTCTCTCTCTCTCTCTCTCTCTCTCTCTCTCTCTCTCTCTTTGTTACTGTATATAAATATATATTTATTTTTCGGCAAACTTGTTATTGCTGCAAGTTTACCTTTGTCAAAATCGAGTATGTCTGCAGCCCCAATAAATTTTCTTTTGTATTATAAATTATTATTATTTGTCTCTGGTCTTTCTTAGGAACGTAGGTCTGGATAGTACTTAGACGGGAGACCGTGTCCAGGTGATGTAGCAACCCACGGATTCCACGTTAAACTGTAGGTCTAAGGTGGAGTGAAAAACTTAACCTTCGTCAGAATGAGCAATTCGGGCGGAAGCTAACCAAAGGTTATATATATATATATATATACTGTATATATATATATATATATATCTACAGTGTATATATATATATATATATATATATATATATATATACAGTATATATATATATATATATATATATATATATATATATATACAGTATATATATATATATATTATATAATATATATATATATATATATATAGTGTGTGTATATATATATACAGTATATATATATATATATATATATATATATATATATATATATATATATATATATACAGTGTGTGTGTATATATATATATATTAGGGTGGAGCGAAAAATACTTTTTTCTAGTATGAAGTTCTAATAGTGATTAAAAGTTGCATTTATTGACGAAATATGCCTT
The DNA here is from genome assembly GCA_023014485.1 of Bathynomus jamesi. Taxonomy (NCBI): domain Eukaryota; kingdom Metazoa; phylum Arthropoda; class Malacostraca; order Isopoda; family Cirolanidae; genus Bathynomus; species Bathynomus jamesi. Next base: position 103,504 of record JAJOZX010007196.1, read on the forward strand.
CCAAAATATGAGTTCATTTTTACAATTTTCAGCTGCCACCTGGGGGCTAAAGTTAACACAATTTTGTGTAAAAAGGAAAAAAATGCTTCTATTTTAGGTTTGTCAAACTATTATAAAATTTTATCTTAGAATTATCTAATAGTTTGATTAAGATTCATAAATGATAGGAATTCGTTTTGTAAAAATGCCTTTTCATATGCTTAATATTTTCAGCTGCCACAAGAGAGCTGAAGTTAACACAATTTAGAGTAACTGAGTCATGTTGAGACTACACTGAATGTTGTGGGGGAGGGTTTGGGGAGGGTTGTGGGGAGGGTTTTGGTGTGAAGAATTTCTTTCTGAGAGTCATTAGAACAGTGTGTTAACACTTGTCTTCTTAGGTAGTAGGCCTAGTCGCTCAGTTGATCGGAGAGTTTTTAATATGATCGGAATATTATAAAACTTATTTTAAAATGATTTATATAGAGATAATATGATTTTATTATAAAATGCTTGTTATAATGTATTATATAATTTTAGTTTATTTATATAATATATTATATATTTATATAATATATTATATATACTTATAAAAATATATTATATATATTAATTATATAATGTTTTTTGATGTTACAGGATATTTTGTGATTGTGAATTTTTCTTAAAAATATTATGCATCAAATACTAAATATAAACATTTCACTAGAGAACATATGATATGAAGTGTGCCATATTTGAAGTACCTTGTGAGATGAGTGATATGCAACTACCAACTTATAACTGCATTATGAAAGATTACCTGTTCACAAAACATTAGTGAAGGAGCAGATGAATAACAGGAGCCTTCATTTTCTGAAATAGCAGAGGCAGTTTCCAAAAAGGTAGAAAATATTTGGAAGAAGGCCTCTTTGCCAATGTTTTTCACATACACGCGTTTTTACAGATGATGCGAGTGTACCATGATAAATACAGGTCCTTATTAAAGCCATACAAGTCACGCAAGGATCAGCCTAAGTACAAAAATCAGCTTGAAGAATTTGAAACTCTTCAAATGCCTTTGTTTGACATCTGCACCTGCAAATGTAAGGAGTTTAGGAGATGCTCATGTGAAAGAGTAAGAAAGTCCCTCCAAAAGAGCAGGATTTTTTAATGACAACGAACACGCAGAATAATGGTGATAGGAGCATTGACATAGCACACACAAGACGATTACAAGCAAGAGAACATCGAAAGGAAATGGAAAAAGCACGTCTGGAATCCTCACAAACAACTAGTGCTGCTATAACCATACGTCCAACTTACAAATCGAAACAGAGACAAGTGAACTTCAACAACTAGAAGAGATATCTGAAGATAATGAGGAAGATACAACCTCGACTCTATATGTAATATCAGAACAACAGATGCGTGAGCCCTGCCTTCATTAGTAATTACTTGTGATAGATTTAAAATGTCGGACAGAGCTGGGGCTGCTATTGCTTCTGCAGTATTGGCAGATCTTAAAATTGTTACTCCCGAAGACAAAGGGAATATTATAGACAGAAGTAAGCTAAGATGTGAAAGAACAAAACAGAGAAAGGAACTACAACAGATAGGAGAGCCAAAAACCATGCGGGATTATACTTTGATGGCAGAAAGGATAAAACAATGATCAAGTCCAGGAGAGTGATGGCTCTAACCACCAAGAACCAAACGCGAAGAGCATATCAGCATAATATCTGAACCCACACTCTCTGTACTTTGCACATGTGACACCTTCCAGTGGCAAAGCTAAATACATTTGCACAGCGCTAGTGAATTGCTTGAAAGAAAGGAATGTTGATATAGGGAACATCGTTGCAGTTGGCTGTGATTCGACAGTGGTTAACACTGGTAGTATTGGAGGCACAATAAGATTACTGGAAGAAGCCTTTTAATAAGCCATTGCAGTGGCTGATTAGCCTTTTACACCTTAATGAACTTCCATTGCGCCATCTGTTTCATCACTTGGATGGTACCACTACTGGACCAAGAGCATTTTCAGGAGAAATTGGCCGAGCACTTTCAGACTGTGAAAAGCTTCCCATAGTTAACTTCAAACCCATTGAAATTCAAGAGGACATGTGTGAAGTTGATGTAGATGACATAAGTACTGACCAGAAATACCTTCTTGAAATTCACAAGGCTATATCAAGTGGAACATTCTCAGAGTCTTAGTCATAAGAGTCCAGACATATATCACATTCAAGGTGGCTCACCACAGCAAACAGGACTCTGCGGTTATATGCAAGCACAGAGAATCCTTCAGGCAATTTACAAGATTAGCTACTTTCATTGTTAGGGTATACGCACCAATGTGGTTTCCGATAAAGCGTAAACCATTATGCCAATATGGTGCTAAACATATGTGGCATATGATTGCAAGAAGCCGGTATCTCCGTGAAGAGCTTAGGAGAGTACATGACTCAGTCATTCAGCGAATGATGCAATTACGCAAATCAAGAAAACATTCTCATTGCAATGATAGCTGATGAAAGGGAGCATGTGCGTCAGTTGGGATTTAGGCGTATCATAAAAGCAAGGGCATGCATTCAAGAAACAGATGTTATCAGGTATTTTAAGGTGCCAGAAATAAATTTTTATGCCAAAGACTATACAGATCTCATTATGTGGCAAGATTTTCAGATAGCAGAACCACCGATAACCAAAGGAGTTTCTCTTGATGATATTGAATCATGCATCAAACATGGTACTACTCTTCATTCAGAATTATTTCAGTTTCCATGTCATACACAAGCCGTAGAGAGATGCGTCAAGCTCGTTACAGACGCTGCTGGATCAGTCTGCGGACCTACAAACAGAGACGGTTGGATTCGTGCTACATTAGAATCAAGGAAAAACAGCCAAAATTTGACACAAAAGCAAATTACTAAATAGTCTTCAGCAAGAACCCTTTCTAGAGGGAGGTTGGTTGGGGAAAGGGGGTAAACTCTGCTAAGGCACGAAATAACGTTTCTTAACTGTCTCAAGCCAGTATAAAGGAGGAGACACATCCTAATTTATTACTGTTCCCTTTTTCAAGTAAATACAGAATCATACTTAATTGTCATTTTTAAGTTAACTTCAGCCCTCTTGTGGCAGCTGAAGATATTAAGCATATGAAAAGGCATTTTTACAAAACGAATTCTTATCATTTAAGAATCTTAATCAAACTATTAGATAATTCTAAGATAAAATTTTATAATAGTTTGATAAACCTAAAATAGGAGCATTTTTTTCCTTTTACCCAAAATTGTGTTAACTTTAGCCCCCTGGTGGCAGCTGAAAATATTAAACAAATGAACTCATATTTTGGCAGGTATATATCGTCCACTAAATGCAACTTTTAATCACTATTAGAACTTCATACTAGAAAAAAAGTATTTTTCGCTCCACCCTAATATATATACAGTATATATATATATATATATATATATATATATATATATATATATATATACAGTTGTATATATATATATATATACAGTATATATATATATATATATATATATATATATATATATATAGTATATATATATATATATACTGTATATAATATATCAAGCTATTGACTTCTCCTTAGGGAAACGGAGCTTACAGATGAAAAGAAGGATCAACACAACGGCAAACATTTTCATTATTTTACTTCAGACGTTTCGACAAATCTTTTGTCATCATCAGTGAATTAAGTCTTAAAACCTTAAAACAAAAGTAAAAGTGAAAATTACATCATACAATATTAAAACCATTAAAATTAAAACCTTAAGCAAAATGAAAATTGCATCAATACAAAATTAAAATCATTTAAATTTCATCACTATAAAACTAAAATTAAATTAAATTATCTCAATAGGTAAATACACAATGTTTACATCCACCTCCATACTTGGCAAAGTCTAAGAGAACACTGGATGGTCAGAGGATTAGAAAGGGTATGTGTGAGAGAATCGGTTGGTTAGTTAAAAGAGTTGTAATTTGTAGGATGAGCTATTATTATTAAGGGAGGGTTTGTTTCTATAGATGTACATCTATAGAAACAAACCCTCCCTTAATAATAATAGCTCATCCTACAAATTACAACTCTTTTAACTAACCAAACGATTCTCTCACACATACCCTTTCTAATCCTCTGACCATCCAGTGTTCTCTTAGACTTTGCCAAGTATGGAGGTGGATGTAAACATTGTGTATTTACCTATTGAGGTAATTTAATTAATTTTAGTTTTTATAGTGATGAAATTTAAATGATTTTAATTTTGTATGATGCAATTTTCATTTTGCTTTAAGGTTTTAATTTTAATGGTTTTAATATTGTATTGATGTAATTTTCACTTTTTACTTTTGTTTTAAGGTTTTAAGACTTAATTCACTGACGATGACAAAAGATTTGTCGAAACGTCTGAAGTACAAATAAATGAAAATGTTTGCCGTTGTGTTGATCCTTCTTTTCATATATATATATATATATATATATATATATATATATACAGTATATATATATATATATGTATATATATATATACATTATATATATATATACTGTATATACATATATATTATTTTTAAGCAGTTAGTTATTTTTTTACTATTTTTAATAGACTTTCGATTGTTTTGACTATTTCCTTACGACCTTAAAGCGTTTACTATACATCTCTTTCCTGTCTCTGAAATGCTGTCCACTGCGCCCTCGATATATGCGTCTTCAGCATATGCGAATTCGCTGTTATGCGAAGACCCTATTTCTACCAAGAATTCAGTACAGTATATGCGGAAAAAATTCGCATATGCGCCACCGTGTGAAATATTGCTGAGCCGCTGAGCGCACCGACGTGTTCCCGCCAAACAACAGTCTCGCATAAACCGTTATAGCGTGTGCGTTGTGCTCTAGACTGTGTTGTTTTTTTTAAATTATTTTTGAGTGCTTTTTCCAGTTTTGTCTTACTGTTTATTGTAGACATGGCTTCTAAACGTCCTCTGCCTAGTACTGGGCCTTCAGCTTACTATGTCTTTTAATATTTATACTGTACAGTATTGATGTAATATAGTATTACTGTTATCTTGTTGAATGTTTTTGGTATAAAAAAGTGGCATATTTATTGTTGGGGGTAAAAAAAAATGGTTGTGGAACGCATCCCTATTTTTTTCATTTAACTAAGTTCGATATATGCGAATTTGCATTATGCGAGGTTTTAGCAGAACCTATCCCTCGCATATATCGAGGGCGCAGTGTATATAGTCTATAATTCCCCGGTCTTTCCAAGCGCTTATCTCCTCCTTATCTGATTTATCTCATGTCTGATGTAATTATTTTTCTTTATTCTCATTTGGGTTGTAGTTTCGCTTCTAACTTCGTTGTTTTTGTCATTTTTTCTTTGCGTGTAATTTGGATAACTTCTTTGCTTCCATTCTTTCTTCATAGTTGTGTTAATCCTTTACATCGTCTCTGTTATTGTTATTATTATTATTTACAAATGGACTAAAATTCTTCAAGGTCTTCAAATCATATTCCTGCTTTTTAAAGTATCGTATAATCGGTCTATTTTTTGTGTCTATTTTTAACTTCTATTTACCTCCTCTCTCTCTCCTTATTTTCTCATTCTTGTTCCTATTCTTTTCTACACGATTCTTCCTTCGTTTCCGCCTCTTTCGTAGCATATCCTAATCGATCGTTTCGTCTTACTTTTTTCTGGCATTCGGGCGTCCTCTCACGCTCCCAGGATTTAATCAGGGTGCGCGAAAGGCATTCGAAAAATGATGAATCAATAGAGTGAATATGTCAACTCTGCTTATTAGCAGGAGGCCTCACTGGAAGGGAAACAGAGCAGGATAGCCGTAAACACTAAGGAGCTGCACGAGGCACGAGCGAATGGCGGGAATTGGGAATGCTTTAATTAAGAGGAAATAGAAAGGGGCAGCCAAGGAATACATGTAATCGAACTAATGGTAAACACTGTTGGAAATGTAACGCTGGTTCGCTCCAGCATGCTGGCTCCTGAACCTAACCTATGGTTGACCATAGATTCTCCTTGTAACTGGAAATTAACCTAACCCATGTCCAAAATGGGAATATTGAGGATCAAGCTAATACTATGCGTGAAAATATATAAATGCAAATACTTGAAAGCACCGTGACAGAGCGTGCGAGTGGGCAATTCACTCATTCACCTTGAGATGTGAGCATTAAAAATAAATCTGCGGAGAGAATAAGCCAAATTGGATAAATACATTATTCGTGGTGACCAATCAGGACTTTATTGCCGAAAGCGTGGGCCCGTTATAGCGGTTACGGCAGCTGATTGGTACACACATTTAACATAGCCTGCCCAGTTACATTGACAACCAATCAGCAAACTTACGAACGACCTTTTGGTCTTTTGGGGGTAATGCTTGGGGATCATGCATATAAAAGCGAGTTTTTCAGCTGGAACTCTCAGCAGTTATTTTCACCAGTGAATAAACAAACACATTCCCTCCGTCATGAGTCAGTCAGAACTTTACAATTTACCGCTTTATATGAAGATGGAGACTGCCGCAGTCTACAATTATTTTTTTTAACGCAACCGATCGGATCGGATTATTTCCAACGCAAACCGTTGATGATATTTGCAATGACGCTCCTTACGATCTGGCGCAAGGGATTGCAGTTGAAATGTAAGTGTAAAAATTTATGTACCTGTATTTCTATTTTTTTGTGACCTATATTTAGTCGCGAACTTGTTATTTATTTTAGTGTTCTTGAACATGTCATTAGACGAATGCTCTCGAGTACCGTTCTGTGTTTTGATTATTTCAAAATATATATATATATGGAGGGTTGTAGTAATTTATTTTCATCTCATTACATTTTATTGTACAATTATTCATCAAAATAGCAGGTATCCAATTTTTAATTATAGATTAGTATGCATTAGTAATTAATAATTAATATTATGGTAAAGTCCTGTTTTGATATTTCTATTCATCAAAAATAGTTGATTTTTTAACTTATAACAACCAAGACTCCTTTGCAAGCTTTAAATAATTTTATAAAATTCCATAAATTCATTTGAAATGTGGTTATTCGGCATTTTCTCTTGAAGGGTCACAAACTTCTCTCAGCGGACGGATAATATTTGATACTTCACATTGTAAACTCTCTTCCTGTATATATATATATATATATATATATGATGAATAAAACCACGAAGGAAAGGAAACACAAAACGGTGCTCAAGCGCTTTCGTCTAATGACATCCTCAGGAACACTGAAATACATAAAAGGTTCCGGCCTATATATAGGTTACAGAAATATAAATAAATAACATACATACACACAAACACATATACATATATATATACATACATATCTACACACATACACATATATATGCGATAAACGGAGAAGTAAAAATAAAACTTAAAAATTAAGGATTAGAGGATTAACAAAGAGGCAAATCGATTTTTAGCACAAGATCAAATGAGTTATAAAAATAATACAAATTTATACTGGAGATACGCCCGGGTTTAACACTTGCCTTCTTAGAGTCAAGTTTCGATATATATAAAAATAAATTGAAGATTAAAAGTAAATAAAGTAGCTTACAAGTTTACCAAAGATTGAGTGTCCTACCCTTTTTATTTAGGTTTGTTTTAAAGGAATTCAAAACACAGGATCGAGTTGAAAAAGACCTTTGCTTATGTTAAAGTTATTTGAAAGTTGAATAATGGCAGACTCAAGAATATTTCTATTGACAATATTGCTCGAATGAAATAAAACTGAAGCATTATTCCAATCAATACAGTGGGATAACTCTGACAAATGGACAAAAAGAGCACTGGACAACTGTCCTGTTCTGACGGAATATTGATGCTGTTTTATACGTGTGTGCAAATCCTTTCCCGTCTGACCTATGTGAAAGGAATCACATTGTTTACACCCAATTTTATAGATAATGCCTGAATTATTGGTAGGGCTATTTTTTACTATGATATTTTTCACAATATTGTTATATGAAAATACTACATTAATATCCAAAAGTTTAAGTACATTAGCAATGCCTAAAAGCCCGGGAAAAATGGAAGTACTAAAATATTTTTTGACAAAGTACGAGTGTTATTATTGACACGATAGAAAGTTCGTTTTGCCTTGTTGAGACAAGATTCCATAAACGCAGATGGATAACACAGATCACTTCCAATACCGTTGATTTTTTCCAATTCGGCATCGATGTATTCCGGACTGGCGATCCTAAGGGCGCGGAGAAACATTGATGAAAAAATGGCCTTCTTGGTGGGGGTGTCATGTCCCGAGTAAAAGTGTACGTAGGACAAGTTGTTTGTTGTTTTCCGATATCTATCGGAAACAACAAACTTGTCCTACGTACACTTTTACTCGGGACATGACACCCCCACTAAGAAGGCCATCTTTTCATCAATGTTTCTCCGCGCCCTTAGGATCGCGTCCGGAATACATCGATGCCGAATTGGAAAAAATCAACGGTATTGGAAGTGATCTGTGTTACCCATCTGCGTTTATGGAATCTTGTCTCAACAAGGCAAAACGAACTTTCTATCGTGTCAATAATAACACTCGTACTTTGTCAAAAAATATTTTAGTACTTCCATTTTTCCCGGGCTTTTTAGGCATTGCTAATGTACTTAAACTTTTGGATATTAATGTAGTATTTTCATATAACAATATTGTGAAAAATATCATAGTAAAAAATAGCCCTACCAATAATTCAGGCATTATCTATAAAATTGGTTGTAAACAATGTGATTCCTTTTACATAGGTCAGACGGGAAAGGATTTGCACACACGTATAAAACAGCATCAATATTCCGTCAGAACAGGACAGTTGTCCAGTGCTCTTTTTGTCCATTTGTCAGAGTTATCCCACTGTATTGATTGGAATAATGCTTCAGTTTTATTTCATTCGAGCAATATTGTCAATAGAAATATTCTTGAGTCTGCCATTATTCAACTTTCAAATAACTTCAACATAAGCAAAGGTCTTTTTCAACTCGATCCTGTTGTTTTGAATTCCTTTAAAACAAACCTAAATAAAAAGGGTAGGACACTCAATCTTTGGTAAACTTGTAAGCTACTTTATTTACTTTTAATCTTCAATTTATTTTTATATATCGAAACTTGACTCTAAGAAGGCAAGTGTTAAACCCGGGCGTATCTCCAGTATAAATTTGTATTATTTTTATAACTCATTTGATCTTGTGCTAAAAATCGATTTGCCTCTTTGTTAATCCTCTAATCCTTAATTTTTAAGTTTTATTTTTACTTCTCCGTTTATCGCATATATATGTGTATGTGTGTAGATATGTATGTATATATATATATATGTATATGTGTTTGTGTGTATGTATGTTATTTATTTATATTTCTGTAACCTATATATAGGCCGGAACCTTTTATGTATTTCAGTGTTCCTGAGGATGTCATTAGACGAAAGCGCTTGAGCACCGTTTTGTGTTTCCTTTCCTTCGTGGTTTTATTCATCATAAATATTTTTCACGTGTTACTTTCGTGAAATAATTTTCATATATATATATATATATATATATACACCATGTGTTTAAGAGCAAATGGGTTTTTATTAAAAAGATTCAGTAAAATGTATGAATTAATCAAATTAATTTAAAATTATCCTCTCTTTAAAGGTCTGATGAGGAGCTGACTCCTTATACAATCTTTTCGTGATAGCAAAAAAGAAACATGTCTGGACTTGAATACGGAGATAGAAGTTTTACCGCGGTCAACCCAGCGATTGCCACCAACGAAATAATGCAAGCTTTTTCTTGTTTCGGGTAAGTTTTTTTCTTTTACACGTGTTTCGGGTAAGAAGAAGCCTCAATGTATCAGGTCATCCCATAAGTAATGTCGTTTTTTAGATCGGAATTTTAAGGACAAAAAAAAAAAACTTTTTAATCTAGTATATATTTTCCATCGGAATCAATGACCCTGCCAACGTCCTACAAGCTTTTCGGATCAAATGTAGAATTCGGACCCCAGCCTTCTTTAGTTAGCTTTATAAGGCTAACTAACGAAAATATCACGACCTAACCTAACCAATCGTTAGGTTAACTGTACGCCCTTGACGATTGGTTAGGTTAGTTCATGATATTTTCGTTAGTTAGCCTTATGAACAATGTTCCCTCTAAGGTGTGCGCGTGTGCGCGCGCACACGCGTTGTGAAACCCGCGCACACAGCAAAATAAAATGCGCACAGGCTCAAGCGTATCAGGAACAAATTAAGAAACCGCTTGAAAGAAAATCATTTGGACATGCTCATGCGAATTAAAAGTTACCTGAATGATGACGGATGTATTAATCTTCATAGAGTTTATTTGGAATGGGCAAATGCTAAAGATCGTAGGAAGAAATCATAATCATACTTAAATGACAGGCACTTTCATTTAATGTTATTTTGATTATATTTTATTTTTGAATTTCATTATTTTTTATTTTATTCCTATTTTGTGAATGGATAAAATCATGTATTAATCTTGATAGTCTATTTTAAATTGCTAAATGCTAAAATTGTTTTGAGAAATGATAACTAAAATAGTCATTTTCAATTAATGTTATTTTTATTTTATTTCTTTATTTTGTTGAATTTTATTTTACTATTTTTATTTTATTCATATTTTTAGAATGGATAAAATGTTTTCTTTTTTTAAGAATATATAATATTGTCAACAGTGTTTTAATATCCATTTAATAGTACTTAATGATCAAGCTATCACCTTATGGAAATAATATTTATTAAGTATTTAATATTTATATATATTTCATTTTGAAGATAATAGCGCTCAGAAAAGTTTGCACAATTTTTCACCATGAATCTAAATGTTTGCACAACGAAAATTTCTTGCGCACACGGACTAAAAAAAATTAGAGGGAACATTGCTTATGAAGCTAACTAAAGAAGGCTGGGGTCCGAATTCTACATTTGATCCAGCTTTTCAATGCTATGTTTATAAAATTCAGGCGGTTTTGAGGCAAAAAACGTACAGAGACTGGTGTGCAGGTCAACTAAAGAAGTATACTATTTCTCGTCAAGATAGTTTTGCAGACTCCTGAAGAGATGATAATCTGAAGGCGCAAGGTCTGGAGAATATGGATGTGGAAATTTTTCCCATCCAAGCTTCCCAATTTTTGCAGTGATCCGAGCGGTATGAGGACGTGCGTTGTCGTGGTGGAACACGATTCCTTTCCGATTAATCAAAGGTGGTCTCTTTTCTTTTAGTGGTGTTCAATCGATCCAGTTGTTGACAGTAGACTTGAGCGGTGATTGTTTGGTTGTGTGGTAAGGTTTCAAAGTGTATTACACCACCTTTATCCCACCAAACACTAAGCAACACCTTCCGAGGGTGAAGATTTGGTTTTGGCTGTGGTGTCGCTGGTTCTCCGGCACAAACCCACTGTCGACGGCGCTTAACATTCTGGTACAGTATCCACTTTTCATCACCAGTCACTAAACGATGCAAAAACGGATCTTGGAGTTAACGGGAATGAAGAGCTGTGCTGTTTACCCGCACCCTCAGATTGTCGACCGACAATTCATGTAGCACCCATTTTCCTAACTTAGGCACTTTCCCGAGTTGTTGCAAATGTCGATGGATGGTGGACGGGGATGAATTGAGTTTCTGGGCCAATCTTCGACAGTTGTTGAACAGTCTTCTTCAAGTGCGCTAACAGCAGGTCATCATCAAACTCAGCAGGGCGTCCAGAGCGCGCTGCATCTGTCAAACAGCAGTCACCATTCCTAAACTTCTGAAACCATCTTTGACATTTCCTCACATGCAGAATATCCTTGCCATAAACTTCCTGAATGTTTCGCGTTGCTTCAGTAGCACTATTCCCATTTTTGAACTCGTAAAGCATTATATGCCTGATATGCTCTTCTGATACCGCTATGTTTATGAGGGGTTCACATAAAGCAAAACACACGTCTTCACTGGTCAAGGTCTGTAAAGTATGTAGCGAAACACGATAGATCTCCTCTTAGATATAACCTTCGGAAAATTTATGCTTAAACCGAGTAGGACTAGTTTAAACTTAATCTATCGTAAAAAACGACATTACTTATGGGATGACCTGATACTTTCATCAATTCATTAAATGATAGAATCATGTTTTATAAAATAGTAAAAAAAATTTATATCTATCTTAAATTAGTTTCCATTACATTTTAAATAAGCTACAGAATACACAAACTAATATTATTGGAGACAACAATGATCCAAATATTCATTTTATATATACAATCAAAACATCATACAACACATCTAGTGCGCACAAACGGGTACCTTTTTTTATCTGTCTGCATACCATTTGATCATTCCGCTGTGTGACACGGGTCGAATAATTTTTAAAAAATTTAAATTCTTAGCACGTGACATGTGCATGAGAAATGAAAGGCAATACAAACCACACACGTTACTAAAGTATCCCTCGAATCGATGGGATTCCATACAATTTCGGGAATGTGTAGCTGTCGAGAAATTTTACAATAGCGTCATTCCATGGATGAGTCCCGAGTGAATTAAATTAGTACGAGCGGCCCCTATTTTTAAAATAGCTATCCAATGAATCCCTTCACCACCAATAACATTGGTATTCACAATAAGAATACCGCAATCTCTCGTAGTTGGCAATTTCAATGTTTCATTCTTCGCAAACGCAGCGATAAATTTGGAGCGCGTGATTCGTTCACTATTCATTACTCTCTCAAGTGTATTCGCGTCCATTTTAAAAGTCAGTGACAACGCCCCTAAATCTGTCAACTTCTATTAGGGCTTGTGACTCGAGGTATACTAGTACACAAATAGGCGCGTCTATCGGCTTGGCAATTTCGAGTCTGACTGAGATGTTTCCACTCTGCTGTGGACTTGTGTGTATTTTCACCAGCAGATAAGTCAGGTGTGATGTCAAACGGATAAAGGTTAAATTGATCGATGAATTCTTTCTGCGTTACACCAATCCCGAGCTCATCACAAGCACCTGCAATATGGGCCAGATTACTATATGCTCTCACGCAAAGCGGGAACAGCGTCTGATGAATAATCCATATCCATTGCCCCGCCCAACGCAACGCCATTGACGTATAGTTATATTTTTAAGGCCGAAATTCTCGAATTTAAAGGCATTCTTTTTATATTTTCCACTCACCGATGCGTGTTCCTGCATTCCAATTAATATCCTTTTAGGTAGAACCCCCAGGGGGTTTTCTATCTGTTTCGATGCCAACCATGCTGGCACCGTGTACTCTGTTAAGTGGGTATTTTACTGTGGCGTGTAGTAAATTTTTCTCAATTTCTTTTGTTTTGGTGAATTTAATTTCACACGGGGTACGCGAAGATGTTTCCATAATATGAATCTCAACAGGCTTTACAACCTCTTCTTGATCAGCACCCAGATTTAAAGATCTCAGGATCCGTGCGGGTGAGCTTTATTTTCATATCCACCCCATTCACAAGCAACTTCTCCTGGACTGTGAAGTTTGTATGCATACGTCCAAAATACACGTATATCTTTTTTACATTTTTAAATTTGTCTTTTATACTACTTTCGTCTAGTCTGATAATAGCCCTCGGCAGTTAAAAAGGTATCCTTCGCTTCTTTGGAAAAGTTGAGAACATTTTCCAGATAGGCTCGTAGGTGATAGTACCCCGTTCCTGCCGATATGTTGACCTGATTTAAGTATACATCACACTGGTTGAATATGGAGTGCAGAAAGTTTGTTTCAGGGTATACAGCATATTTGTCATCGCAGTCCGTTCCATTAGAATGGGCTATACGTAGTTTAGCGTACGTGTGCACACAGTTGGTAAAAAATTAAGGGCCTGAGCTGGGTATCACGAATTCTATTGGAGCACTCGTGGAACTAATTGTGTTTAACGGATTAATTGTAATAAAGTCACTATGCTCAATAGAAACTTGAGTTGGGGGCATGTCAAAGAGGGACAACTCCGATTTACATTATGAACTATACGGATGGATGAAGCGTGCCATGACGAGTTAGAAATAGTGCCTCCTCTCTCGACAAGTAGTAAACAAACTGTGATTCATGAGGCCAAGGTCCTTAGCTTATATCAGTCAAAAAAATGGTCAACCATAGGCTTCATTCGCTTAGAACACTTCTTTTTTGATATTCTTTTACGTTTAATGCCACGTGATGGTAATCCCTTCCCGGACAGTCGTCGTCCTCTTCCCACCACCAAGCATTTTTCTCTTTTAATCTTTGATCATTTCGTCCCTTGTACGCTTTAAGTGTTTTTTTAGAGCTTCTTTAGGTCTAGCCCCAGCCAATATGTCTTCTGCCATGTTAAGACCTGATTGTAGCGCTTTCCTCCAGAGATATCTGGCATCCCTCTTCAGCAAGGGGACAGCCGTACGTAGTATGGTTGAAAAAATGGATCCAAGCCCACTACCACGTTGGTATCTCACCCCTCGATAGACTGTGAAAGGCTTTCTGTCCGTTATAACTCATTGCGTCGAAAATGCAGTTTCACTGTTAGGCTCCCATCACCGAATGGGAAATTTTTCCCTTAATCGTTCTTATATATATATTGAGATATTGGTTATTAGATTAGTCGCAACATTCACATAATGGGGCCTGTTATATGTAATACTCAAGCTCTTCCCTCCATGGTTGGGAATGTGAGCAATACGCAGTAGGCGTGCCTGAGTATCCCCAACAAACTGGTGCTCCACTATATTGCTGTAAATACAGCACATGTCTGGGGGTGTATAGCCAGCAACCAATTTCTTCAATTTCATCCGATAAATTAGGCTGGACAAGTCATGTTGTACCTCGTGAAAGGTATCTCTTTGGAAGGCTGATCGATATCGCCCCTCGGTTATAATTTTGAACAGCTCTTTGTCTTTAATATTTCTGTTAGCCTTTGATTTTAGGATTAGAGTATGTGCAGGGTTTTCTTTGTTTACGATTTCGTATACTATGTAAATCAGTCGTAAGATTTGAGTTTTTTAAACTTAAGTTTGTCTCTCACAACATCCTCAGCCGCACCATAACGGCCCAGACCTAGTGTTACTACTGTACTGTAATACCTGCATCCTCAGTCCCGGCGATACGTATAGTTTCATCCCGAGTTACCCCGGCTTTTTCACACTCATCAAGGTCTCTAAGAATCGTAAAAACGGGTTCTTTGCAATCACTATTTAAAAAGAGGGTGTCCAGCTGAATTTCGCATATCCCCACCTCATACGAATCACGACCCAATTCAATGGGGCCATGGAGTTCTGTTACAAAGTTCGCCATGGTGGTGGTAGGATGTACAGACATGGAAGAAGAGGACTGTAGTGTGACGTAGAAATGTTTAGGCGCCATGTTGCATACTATTTAAGCTTCATTATTGCATCAGCTTTTATATAGGTGTTGAAGCTTTCTGGGTACCCTAGCCATTTCACCAGGTACATTTTCTCTTTCCTGAGCCTTTGCTTCCTAAAATTTTTTCAATTTTAAACATCTTAAATTAAATACCACTCTCTGCAACTCTTCGCAGAAAAAGCCTCCTGCGATTTTTTCCCCATTCAAATCTTCAACGTAATACACTCTCTCTCCTTTACGTCTCATAGCCTAACTTTAAAAATTTCACCTGTCCAACCTTGCTCAAATCCCTTCGCGAATTTATTTCCCGAACGCGACAGCCTTATATAATCATTGATTTTGAAACGCAGTGTGTGACGGTGTTCTACGAATATGTCTTCTCGCATCAGGCTCTGTGCGCGTACCTCTTTTTAAAATCTCGTTAGGTGTTGTCCCAATCATGCGATGGTGCGAGCGGTTATATGAAGCCAATGATTCCAAAATGTCTATACATGTGTTTTTGTGTAAAATAGCGGTGCATGCGTTCCTTTATGGTACGTTGAACTCTTTCAGCTAAAGAGGCCTTATATATAGAATTGGTAGTGTAGTAGCTGATATTAAACTCTGTCAGCATATTCTGAAAAGCTCGGCCTATAAATTGTTTCCCCATATCTGTACAAAAATAGGCAGGAACCCTGTTTTCTTTCAACATCAACGTTTTGGTGGCTTTAGCAACTGTTTCAGGCGATTTATTTTTCAGAGGAATTAGCCACAGATATCTAGAGAATACACCTATTATGAATAGGATGTAGCGGTAACCATCGTTATACACTGAATATCGCTGCATGTCTGTTAAATCTGCTTGCCAAATAGAGTCAATCGATGCTGCTGTTGTCTTGGCTGTTTTAAATCTTTTTCTCACAGGCTTATGAGGTGTATAAGCGTCCTGCTCCCACAAAAACCTCAACTTTTTTTTCTCTACTCCCTACTCCATAGGAGGCTGAGCTAGAAATGTCATCATAACGTCTTCTTAACCCTTTCGCTCACGAATTATGACATAGGGTACAAAACAAATTTGCCTTTGTGTGTGGTTATACAAGAATCATTATGGTTTATTTTTCAGCTATACAATTGTTTACCCAGTGAGTGAAAGGGTTAATATGTTGGCCATTTGCGTATTTTAGAGGCACGTGGATAGGGTTGACCGTTGTTGTTGTTGTTTGGCCCCTTCTTTCTCTTCTTCAGAGGTGCTACCGCTGGGGGTGATGGCGTTCTCAGTTGTGGCACATGCGAGGCATATTACAAGTCTTCTAACCTATTCAGATTTCCTATCAATGTTTTGGGGACATTTATTTGTTGTAGTTTTGCTTTAATATGCTTCCATCCTGATGGTGAGGGCCTATCCCACTTTGTCACCAGATCATGGACGATGTCTACGATATTCGATCCCTGTACCTTTGCTCCTTCCACAATGATCTCACCTGTATCAGTCCACTGTATGTTAGGATCCTCATTCAACAGATTATAAAGACTTAAACCTTTATTTCTCAATGTATATGGGAGGGTGCTTTTTAATACATGCTCGATATGTTGTGGGGCCGACCCGTTGTTCTTTGGTTGGTCAGCTCTATCATCGGACACAGGCCCTGTCACCATCCCCATCGTTGTCTGTGCTGTGCCTAATAACCACGGGAATCTGTCGGATTCTTATAATTTTCGTGGTGCTCGTGAAGAAATTTCTGCAGAGCTTTTCTCATCAGGTGTTTTTTCACTGTTTAATGGGCTAACAATTCACTTTCTATTCTTTTAAACCTGCTTTTACGAGGTTCTAGAACCGTGTCTGGACTCTCTGAACTTTGCAGTGAAGCATACACCTCGTGTGGAATCACTACCAATTCTCAAGCTATTTACAGGCGACATATAAATGCCGATCGTGGCTGCGGCTTTATAGCATTAGTCTTGGCCCGTATGTTTACTGTACAAACTACACGGTCGCAAAAAATTTGGTTGCCTACGGTTGTGCAGCGTGTCTGTAAACTGGCTTTAGATTGCAAGCTTGAGTTTAACTGTAATATGGGTCCTGAAGAGTTGAGAAGGGTGGAGCAGGAAATGGATGTTCGTATAGTTGCATTTGGAATGGATGATCATCGTAGGACTGTGTATGTTTTTAAAAGCAGTGTGGGAGATCGTACAAGACCCCTACTTTTTTAGGGCTGTCAGGGACAACGTACCTCCCCAGCCGTAATATAAGGAACCTTTACGCGTTATAATAAAAGCCGAAAATATGGAAGGCATCATGATTTGTGTAATGGATGTCTCGAGTTTGCGGATGATATAGTGAAACATTGTAAGGATGGTGTGTACGCAGTATAAAAGCTCCAAATGCGAAAGCCGTGTGGTTGAAAGTGAGAAGAGGGACTGATGTATAAAGACGCACATTTTTCAATAATAACTGCTTTGAGCTCCATAAGTCAATTGGCACGTGCAGCAAAATGAAAATCTGCGAATGTGGTATGTTTCATATGATGGATAATTGTGGAATTTCAAGCATAAATGTGATGAAATTCACTGTTCTACATGCCATGAGAAATATAAGGCGGATGGAGTAAAGCATGTATGTTATATGAAAGACGCTAAGCCTAAAAATAGGCCTTGTATAACTGTGTACTACGATATAGAAACATATACGTTTGCTGAAACCAAAGTGGTTATCCCACATCTACTTGTAAGCCAGACTATTTGTGATAAGTGCATGGAAGTCGAGTGTGATGAGTGTCACAAATGTGGTAAACGGACAAACGTTTTTAAAACGATTTCACACAACAGTCCCGTGAAACTGTGTCCTATATTGTCTAGTTAGCGGACAAGTTAAAAAAAAATGACTATATTCTTGCCCATAACGTGGCAAAATTTGACACACAGTTCCTTTATAAGGAGCTACTTGAGCACGATTCATCAGAAATATTTACAGGCGATCCCTTGAAAAGAGGAAACAAACTTATAGATGCAAATAAGAGGCAATGTTGTTTAGACACTTTATTATTCACACCTTCTAAATTAGCAAAGCTACCCAAGGTAATGGGCGTAGCCGCTGGTTTCAAAAGGGTATTTCCCTTACACATTCCTCACTAGCGAAACTTTAAATTACGTAGGACTACCAAACATTACTAACTATGAATGTATGAGTACAGGTGAACGTGAAGATTTTGACCGCTATTACAACAGTTTTAATGAATCTAATCCTTACAATATAGCTGATGAATGTGAACGTTATTGCGTGAATGATGTGCGCGTGCTTAGAGTATGTTTCTAGGCCTTTAGAAGGATGTACATAGACCGTTTCAAATGCGATCCGTTGCAAGTCGCCACCACGATCGCCTCATTGTGCTTTACGGTGTTCAAGAACAAATTCATGCCTAGAGACACCTTAGCCGTCATTCACAGAAACAATCACCGCAGTTATAGGCACAAGGCTATTTACTGGCTCATACACAGCAGCAGACAGGTGTATACATAAAGCATGCCCGCAACACGGGAGAAGTACCTATTAAGGTTATGGCCGTGTTTTTTGAGTCGATGGTCTAAGCGAAAACCGTGCCACTGGTGAGAAGACTGTGTACTCCTTTAACGGTTGCTGGTGGCACGGATGCCCCCGTCCTGAGTGTGGAATCGTAGGAGATATCCACGGTAGATCTGTCGTGGGAGTAAGAATGGCGGGTCGTGAGTTACCCTGGTATAGGTCCTATGTCCCTATCGGGGAACGACCGGTTTCTCCCCCTCAGCATAGGTTTCCAAAGAATTTACGAAGGGGTCCGGGGCTCAGGAGTTCCCCCATCCCCTACGATGTTGGGAGGTGTTCTTTTCGGTCACGTGATTGACCCAGTGCACTGCGTCGATTAGCTGATCATTCCATTTCTAGGGCTAGGAGTCGAGTCGACGGGGAATCTTCTCCTCCCATGCCATAAGCCTAATGATAGGCTGTACTGGGTTCCCGGAGTCAAGGGGACCCGATAGGTCGTCTTTCGGGGGTACGACAACACGTGAAAACCGTACCTTGCACCACGTCGGTTAGCCTATGATTCCGTGTATTTGTAAGGCACGGATGAGGGGGAAATCTCAAATTAAAACTTCTCCCCCACAGCCATAGGCCTAATGGATAGGCCTCGTATTGGGTTCCCGGAGTCAAGGGATCGCCGATGAGTAAGCGTGTACCGGGAACAACCTGGAGAATTTTGCGAATGGAGCTAGAAGCCGCGCAAAGTAGCCTCTGTAGCCGTTCAGCTAATTCTCGGTCCACGTCTCACGGGTACCTATCGAAGTTTGATCGTGGCTGAAAGGACCTATGAAATGGTAGATAGATTTCTTTTTGGTCAGGTGATTGACGACTGCACTGCGGCGATTAGCCGATGATTCCATTTATAGGGCTAGGAGTCGGGGGAATCTTCTTCCCCCCAGGGCCATAAGCCTATGGATAGGCTGTATTGGGTTCCCGGAGTCAAGGGGACCCGATAAGTCTTTCGGGCGGTACGACAACACGCGAAAACCGTACCTTGCACCACGTCGGTTAGCCTATGATTCCATGAATTTGTAAGGCTAGGAGGAAGCGGGGGGACATCTTATCTAATCTTCTCCCCAGAGCCATAGGCCTAATGGATAGGCCTCGTATTGGGTTCCCGGAGTAATGGGATCGCCGATGAGTCTAAGCGTGTACCGGGGAAAACCTGGAGAATTTTGAGAATGGAGCTAGAAGCCGCGCATCGTAGCCTCTGTAGCCGTTCAATTAATTCTCGGTCCACGTCCCCCGGGTACCTATCGAAGTTTGACCGTGGCCGAAAGCACCTATGAAAAGGTAGGGCCGGGGTGATCCTAGCCCGGCAGCAGACCCCTCTATAAACCACTCGTTGACTTATAAGTAGCGCGTCATAGGGCCTATGTCTTGGGCCAAAATTTTCCATCGCGCGCCCAATGCCTCGGCTCGTCGGAGCAACTGTCTCCCCGGTGCCTATGGCGACCCATAGGGCTAGCGATCAGCAATAAGTAGAAGATGGAAGGTCGCAGATTGGGCTCTAAAGGCGCCCAAATCTTGTGAGTTTCAACAGGGAGGTAACATCATGCTAAGGGGTGAGATCGTGAGTTTTAGTCCCTACCCTCTCACGGAATCTACCGGTTGAATTAATTCCCGTAGCAATGTGATGTAGGATGCTGCCTAATCGAAATTCTCACAACTTACCCAATGGGTGTTGTAGACCCGTCGACAGTCTTGCATGGACCCGCACCCGCGATCAGCTTATAGGCGCCCAGTTCACTCACAAGGTCTTGTGGGAGCATGAGTATGATGCACGGATGGAAACAGATGGACAGTAACGTGAAGAAATAAACATGATCAAGCGTTCAATGGTGCTGGATCCTCTCAAATGTGGTGATAGCTTGTTCGGAGGGCGTACAAATCCCTTCAAGCTATACTTTTCGCCTACGGGGGCGTGAAACTCCATTACTACTTCTGTTCTTTATCCCCAATGTGATGAACAATCCGTACCCCGTAGGTGCACCTGAAAAACTGGTGGGACCTGACCTGCCTACCATCGAGGTGTTCTCAACATATCTGAACAAGTACTATTTCGGTCTTTCTTTCGTAGGTGTGCTCCCACCTACATGCCGATCTTACTCGTCGTTATAGACCACAAGCATGTTTCTCCTGTGCGTGAAGTGCGCAGAGGAGACCAATGGAGCTTGTAATCACACAACCAACCAGCGTAAGATCAGAGGCGTATATACAAGCCCTGAGCTGTCCGTAGCCGTTCGCCATGGCTACAGAATATTGAAGACATACGAGGTGTGGAGGTTTCAGAAGCTACCAATCATTTTCACGCCATATATAAACACTTATTTGAAGGATAAAGTAGAGGCATCAGGGTATCCGCGAGGAGTTGATACCGAAGATGAAAAATCGGTTTATATTCAACGTTACCGTGAAGGGATACAGTTTGACCGTTCCCAAATTGTGAAGAATCCAGGCAAGCGCTTTAGTGCAAAGTTGTGTCTAAACAGGCAAAGGGAACGTTCATTTGGTCCAAAGTTATAGTGAAGTCTGGGATTATGCCAACGCTCCCGATAAAGAGGTCATGGAGATCGTGAATGTAGGTAATACGTACATAATAAAGCACAACATTACCGAACTGGCCACAGACACATCGCGTGTTACAAACATACCTGTGGCCAGCTTCTTGGGCGGAGGGTTCTGTACGCCGATATAGATCGTGTGATATTCACAGCGAGGGAGGGTGAATACATGCCGCCAACTGGTGAATTCCTCGGAGTTCACTAATGATGTCAAGGATGAGTATGGAGACATCGCATACGCTGACTCCTTTTTATCAACAGAGCCAGAAACTTATGGGGTACGGGTGAGGGAGGATATGAAATATATCGTGAAGGCTAAGGGTATCACGCTCAACCAGGCGAATTCGCGGGTCATTAACTTTGAATCGTTGAAGGATCTAGTGTGCTTGGAAGATGAGGGCGACCAACCGCCCCAACTGACTGTGGGAACCCACAATTTTCGGGCGCAGAAGCTGGGGGGCGTGAAGGAACTTAGGGGTACGAAGGTATGTCTAACACCTATAAGAAATGTTACCAGGTGTTTGGTACCTATGATACCGTACCCTTTGGATACCATAATCCTTGATTGTTATATATGTCTATTTACTTGTTAACGATGTTTATTTTGTTTTATTTATTACACGTATTTGTAAATATATTATGTACGTTGAATAATTCGATGTTTATTAAATAAATCGTGTTTCAATTTCTCCTTTGTGTGTGTGTGTGTGTGTGTGTGTGTGTGTGTGTGTGTGTGCGCGCGCGCCTGTACAGGAGAAAGTTCTAAGCTCCGCCTCCTGTATGATCGATCAATGGTCACGTGACTCCTGCTACTACCTGGAGCATATCTCTACCCGTGCATGCTCAGTTGACCGCTACAAGTCCTGGAACTCACGTGGATTTCAAGAAATCCCACGTAGACGAAAAATAGTAATGGCTACCTTTATTACTGCGTGTTCGACGTTTACGAAGTGGTATTCGGCAAAGTGTGAAGATGTGGTGGGTACTCAAAGACTCCCTATCCCTCCCTCTTTTGATACTTTTACGGCTACATTGAAGCGTGCGAAGCTTGAGGAACAAGAGGTACAAATACTCTACGGCTATTTTGGCGAGAGCATTGCAGGATCTCGTGGTACAAGCGACGTAATGAACTATGTTGTAGGACTAAACTTTGTAAAAGCTTACATATACCGTGAAGTAGAAGAAACAACACGTGCAGAAGAGAAGCAACGGTTATGGTTAGTGAGTCTTGTTGATGAGTGGTATGACAAGCGGTATTATGTCATGTTGCATCATACCGAGTACTCGTACCCAGCGGCAGAGAATGTAAATCTTGTCATAATGGAGAATCTGAAATATTTTTACCACTACATTAATATATATCATGAGGTTTGTAGCGAGGTTGTGGCTAAAGGCCTGCGTGAGTTTTTAATACAATTTAGAGACGAGTATTGTCTGCTAAGCAAAAAGGAAAAATATTGGCATATATTTCTCTCAAATAGTGCGCCGGTGTGAATAAAATGTTTAGATCGTGAAAATCCCCCTGAACGAAAGAGTCTAGTGCGCATTCTGGGGAGTGGGAGTGATAACATTAAAACCGGTATTGCTTCATGTATCGCAGATGGAAAATTTCTCAAAACACCTACCCAGTATAATGGGATACAAGTATTCACACGAATCTTTCACGTTGGAACAACACCGTACACGATTCATCAGCTTATGGTGTGACTCACTCCTCTACACCTCCCGTCGAGCCGGTCCGCCCACCTGTGGCTCATAGTCATCTCAGAGCTTGAACCGATCGGACATGCACTCCCCACAATAGAATACGATGGAGATTCCTTTGAGCAGCATTCTCAATGCTGTGTACGGTATGTTCGTGACGAAGTCATTGCGCGTGTTCAGGCGTAAAACCGGTGCCATTAACTATGTACTGGAAACGACTTGTAGACAAACTCTGGTAAACGGAATGTTTATTTAAGTGTTGAAGAAATGAATAGTCTTCGTGGTAATTGAGAAGTGGAGCGAGGATCGTTATAAAATACCTGCAGGTGTAGGCACAAGAGAACAGACTAGTGATACCCCCTCATATGCCATTGTTTGTACGTTGTGTATAAATAACGATCAACCATGCATTGATATACGATTGATGTGGAAGAATGCTTCTGATAATAACGTTCTTGTCCCTTCGCGAAACCGTTTCATCCTCCTCAGAATGTTTGAAATCGTCAGTTTCCGCAAGCTGAAGCCAATGCTTTATTTTGATACGGTTCTTGAATACGCATACACCGTTCTGCTCGACGGTTTACCGAGTGTAGGATTGAACAAAGCGAGAATGGTCTAGAGCTGGATGCTTAGTTAAAAGGTTTAGACTCTTCGAAATATCATGAACTTTGGTACAAAGGACTTGAGCGGTACAGGGCTGAGCTCATCTACACCGTTCACCCTAAAGAACTATTTCTTTATACAGGGTGTCCCAGAATTAACTATATTTCAATGAAATAGGACAATTTTTTTAAAACACACTTTTATTTATGTTTATCATGTTTAATGTGTTAAAAATGTATAAATTTCTACATTTTTTTCATAATTTTATTTTCATAATTTTTTCATTATCTGGTCCAATGAAAGACCGTCTGAAGTCATAGAATGGCAAAGAGACTCTCCAAAAGTTAACGTGTGGCTTGGAATGACCAAATCCAAAATTTATGGTGCTCCATCTTGTTGAAACACAACATTATCAAGAATGCCATCATCAAGAAGCTGTGGTTCGAGAAACTGCTGAAGCATATCAAGGTAGACGGTACCTGTTACAGTTGCTTCCGCAAAGAATGGGCCATAAATTTTGGATTTGGTCATTCCAAGCCACACGTTAACTTTTGGAGAGTCTCTTTGCCATTCTATGACTTCAGACGGTCTTTCATTGGACCAGATAATGACAAAATTATGAAAAAAATTTAGAAATTTATACATTTTTAACACATATTAAACATGATAAACATAAATAAGTGTTTTTAAAAAATGTCCGATTTCATTGAAATAGATAGTTAATTCTGGGACACCCTGTATATATTCTTCATTCAACGTGTGTATTTATTATACTAGTATTTTTATTGCATATATTCCTCATTTAAACTGTGTATAGAATGAACTAATTTGATTGTGTATTTATTTTCTATATATTTCATGAAATTATTTCCAATAATTCGTCTAAATAAACAGAATGATGTAATTATGTTTGATTTAATTCTTTTGGTTGTGTATATATAAACGATATTATTTAATTAATATTTTATATATATATATATTATATATATATATATATATATATATATTATAAAATGGCAGGTTATGCCGTCTAAACGGACTGGCTGCTTAAGACTTCTAAGTCAACTGTGAAGAATATATGCTTTAATTAAATAAATAGTACAATCTGGCAACTCAAAAATAATAATAGGTACCTGAACAAGCCATTTACGCCTCCTAAGCCAGATTAAGCCTTCTAAACCAAATGGCAGATTAAGCCAACTGGCTGATTAGGACCTTCTAAGCCAAGTGCAAAGACCAAGAGCTTTAATTATGCGTCTGGCGGATCCAGGCGAAGGATGGATGATCTCTCTCTCTCTCTCTCTCTCAGCTTGTGGCAGCGGGACGGAAGGGGTCTTGCAACAAGGGGGAGGAGGGTCTTGCAACAAGGGGAGGGGGGTCTTGCAACATTGCAATTACACACACCCATTTTGCAACCATACTACCGTGATATGGGTAAAGCTGTTCCCGTAAAATTCTCCACACAGTTGTGTATCTTACACCCTCTGCTGCTGACACCAGGATGTTCCTCCACGCGATTCAGGACCTGCTCCTCCAACTCGACAGTTCTGGCGCCAATTGGTCTACCACCATCTGAAACTCGCTTGTTGAATGATCCTTTATCACCAAGACGCTCGTCTATTCTCTGAAAGGTCTTGTCTGGCAGACGGCGACTCGGAAACCTTTCCGCATACAGACGTCTTGGTGCGGCCGCATTACACTCGGTAAGTCCATACATGAGATGCATGCCTGCCACATGTCTGCCATTTCTCTGTTTGAATAAGCCTCCATTCTCGCTTCAAATGCACACAATCACTGAATAGCACAAAAATTTAAGTTTTTTTCACTGGACTGCACTTATTCACAGTAAGAAGTTACGAATACGAACATTGAAACACCGCGATGTACCTCTGACTGACTGATGGCTCTACACTCAACGATATTGAAACGTCATTGAGTATACAAATCATTACAATCGGCAAGGCCATACATGAAATAAGTCTCGTACACACTCACAAACATTGTCGGCAAGCAGTGTCCGTAAACAGTTTGCGGAAAGAATTGCTGGAACAAAAAACGGGCTGTAACTCGGAAAAAAGCTATTTCGGGCATATATTTATATGGACTTTTTTCATTGTTTTCAGGTCCTGAATCCATCCTGAAAGTGCGTCCCACATGTTATAAAACACCCGATATATATATATCAGAGGAAGAGAAACGCATAACGCTTTCGCATCCAGAGGCATTTTATGTGTTAATCTTTCCTCACGCGAGGTAATGACTAGCACTTCATTCAAACTATCTGGTGCAACGCTGGGGTCCTATAAATGAAATATGATGCATAAACACACACGAAAGCGTTAGGAATTTTCTAGGCTGTTTAAACATATGACGACAGGTTTTGTTAACTTTTATTCCGTCGTATCGTAATGGCTTTTACTCAAGACGTAGTGCGTTCGAACCCCGGTAGGTGGTTGGGAGTAGATTTTTTCATGAAAAATCGTGCGTGTGTTTATGCATGATATTCCAACATATATACAAATATATAATAGAAGTTAATACAGTAATGGCAATTTTTTATATTATTTAAAATATATCAATAAATTCCAAATAGCTTTTTATGCCATGAGTAAATGAGTAAGTGGTTTTGGTAATAGACATTGTAAATAAATCTATAAATAATAATAGTTAAACATGCGACTAGTTCATGCAGCGTATGTACTCATTATATACTGTACATAGATATTTATGCGATTAATTTTATTAGCCGAAATCCATATTGGGCTCCAAATAAATCTAACCGAACCTACAAAAAACTTGATATGTGGTTGCATGCTCTGTTGGGCGATTTATTTGGAACCCAATATGGATTTCGGCTACTATAATTAATCCCTCAATTATCTAATAGCGATACGAACTTTTAAATAAAATAAAACAAAAATTGTCCACTATTTTTAACTTTAGCCTATGTATACAAGGCGATTCATAATTGTTTCATAACTGTGTTTCATAAATCGCAGGGTGTATTCTTGAGACAAAGGTAAAGAAAACAAACCATATAAGCACAAGTTCAGAAACCCGAAGGTTTCGAGCACGCGACAGAAAAATGACTCTTACAGTAAAGATTTTTTACATTTTATGCAAATCAAATACACAGTGTGATACAGTTGCTTCGTTAAAGTAAATGTTCGAAATTTTTAAGCCGACCAGTCTCAGTCTCTCTCCAACCCCCGACAGCCCTGGCTGTTCGGGAAACGGGTCGTGCTAGGGGGCGGTCAGAATAGGGAAGGCTCCCTCTGTGCAATGCTTTTTAATGCTATGTCGATTAGGAATAAGTTCTGCGAGCTACGGGCGGGCGCTCTAAGCATCAGAATACAAGGATATCGTTGCTATTACCGAGTCCTGGATTCATACTGATCGTAGGGACTACGTTGGGGAGTTCGAGATTCCCGGGTATAGAATGTTCCACAAAAACCGCACCCGTGGGGAGGGGGCAGGGGTACCAATATACGTGAGGGACACGTTGAGTCCGGTTGACTGCCAGTTCCGATCGGAACGGGAGCTGCTTGGCGTCGATTTGAATGTGGGAGGGACGAACTATACGTTAATCTTGGTGTACAGACGTCCGCATCTCCTCCTCGAGGAGGATACAGCACTGTACACCGAACTCTGTAGCCTGCTAGGGGACAGGGTGTGTGTAGTTTTATGACTTCAACTGTCGCGGCATAAAGTAGGAAGACAGGACTGCTGATGCTAAAGGGAGGAGGCTAGTTGACTTTGCTGATGAGAACTTCCTCACTCAGTGGGTCAATGAGCCTACACGAGGCGAAAGCGTTCTAGACTTAGTATTCACGACCGAAGACAACCTCATCACTGGCCTCACCGTTGACGAATCGTTGGGCGGGAGTGATCACGGTCTGATTAGGTTCTGTGTCTGCGTCCCTCGGGTGAAGCGTAGTGACTCCAGAGGTAGTAAGCTCGATCTACGGCGGGCGGACTTTGTTGGCCTCTGGGATAGCGTAGGTGAGATGGGGTTAGAGGTCGATGGCGATGTTGAGGAAGTATGGAGTGCATTCCGGGACGAGTTTATGGTGCTGCAGTCTGCTGCCATACCCTCAAAACCGGTCACCTCTGCTTCAACGCAGCCTAAGTGGTTCAGTCGTGACATCACTTCGGCTATCCGAAATAGGAAAGCTGCGTATAGGAGGGCGAAGGCCAATCGTTCCCATGAGAACACTGAAGCGTATGTCTGCCTGTGCAGAGAAGTGAAGGTTAGGCTAGCGAAACGTAACGAAGAACTCCGGGTGGCAAGCCTCTGCAAGGGCAACCCTAAGGAGTTCTTGTTATGTTAATAGTAGAAAGGCCATTAGAAGCATGGTAGGTCCGTTAAAGGACCCCAACGGCGTTCTACGGACCTCCGACGCGGACATCACTAATGTGCTGAATGAATACTTTGTGGGAGTGTTCACCAGGAAGGACACCCGCGTTATCCCTGAGCCAGGCGTCAGGCACGAAGGTGCTGGCCTGTATAGTGTTCGGTGTACCTCGACAATCGTTGCAGATAGAATAGACAAACTGAGTGTGTTTAAGGCTCCTGGGCCAGACCAGTTCCTCCCCAGAGAGTTGCGGGAGGTGCGCGACCAGATGGCTCCCCACCTGGCCTGGCTACAGTCTTCAACAAATCGTTGGAGACGGGCCAGGTGCCTGGAGGAAAGCCAACGTGACCCCTATCTTTAAGAAAGGGGATCACGAAAGTCCAGGGAACTATCGTCCCATTAGTCTCACTTCGGTTGTAGGTAAATTATTAGAGGTGAAAAGAGCGGATAGGATCGTTGACCATTTGGATTCCACCAAGCTGCTTGGGGACTCCCAACGTGGGTTTAGACGGCATAGGTCGTGTCTCACCAATTTGCTCGAGTTTTTCCACGTCATGTTGAGTGAGTATGATAAGAGTAGGGTGATTGATATACTTTATCTCGACTTTCAGAAGGCCTTTGATAAGGTACCTCACCGCCGGCTAATGGCCAAAGTGCGCACGCTGGGTGGATTGAAAACTGGCTGAAAAATAGGCGGCAGAGGGTTGTAATTAAAGGGGCTAGTTCGGGTTGGGCCTCGGTCACTGGCGGGGTTCCTCAGGGTTCCGTTTTGGGGCCACTATTGTTTATCATTTACATAAATGATATCGACGCTGGCATTGTCAGTAGGATCGCCAAATTCGCTGATGACACGAAGCTTGGGGCCAATGTTGGGACGCCAGAGGCGATCGAGCAACTGCGTACTGACCGACGTAGGATTGGAGAGTGGTCGGAAAAATGGCAAATTCCGTTTAACTTGGGTAAATGCAAGGTGATGCACATTGGCTACGCCAATCCCAAGTCGGACTACTCGATGTTGGGGAGTAATATCGAGGTGACTGATTTGGAAAAGGACTTGGGTGTGCTAATTAGCAGCGACCTTAAGTTTACCAAACAGTGCGTAGAGGTGGAAAAGAAAGCCCAGAAGTTGTTGGGTTATATCAGGAAGCAATTTCGATTTCGGAACAAGGAGATTGTGCTCTCTGTACAATTCTCTGGTTCGGCCGCACCTGGAGTATGCTGTGCAGTTCTGGTCGCCCACCATCAGGAAAGATCTTGAGAGGCTGGAGCGAGTACAGGTGAGGGCCACAAAGTTAATCCCTTCCGTTAGGCATATGGGGTACAATCGACGCTTACGCGCCCTGAATTTGTTTTCGCTGGAAACTCGGAAACTGCGCGGTCAACTGATCGAGGTTTTCAAGTTCTTACGCGGGTTCAACAATGTCGATTTTAGAAGCATATTTAGTTTAAATGATAACCCAACTCGCAAGAATGGTTGGAAGTTGGATTTGAAAAGGTTTAGGACTAGTGTGTGTGGGAATTATAAGATCTGTGACACGTGGAACAGGCTACCTTCAGAAGTTGTGAACAGTTCTTCTGTGGATCTGTGCAAGAAAAGGTTAGACCGAATCTTGCACACTATTTGAGGGTGAGAGAATTTTTCCCTGGCACCCGTTGCCATTGGTACCTCCTCAGTATGGGCCGCAAGGCCTTTTGAGGTACTACTTTTCCTTGTAACTCTCTCTCTCTCTCTCTCTCGGCGGGGGGGGGGGTAGACTACCGCTAACCACTATTCCCTCACTTGTTCAAACTCGCTCATTTTTCCAGGGCTGTGGAGTCGGAGTCATGGAGTAGGAAGCAATTTTAGTGCTGCTGGAGTCGGAGTCGGTAAAAATGTACCGACTCCGACTCCAACCTCAATATAAATTTTAATAATTCCATTTCAGACAGACTAATTCCAGTAATTCTTTTTCATTTTCAGAAAACTTTTATTTCTAATTACAAAATGTTGAGTTAATTCTAAATTTTCTAAATCAAAAGGCCCTCTCAAAATGGCAAAGAGAGCGCCAACTAAATCTAGTGTTTTTGAATATTTTACAATAAGTACAGATGAAAAACATTTTGTGTCATTGTATGATAGAAGACGATGATGGTGAAAAATTATGTGAAGCAAAAATTAGTTGTTTTACTGGCTTGGATAAAACTGCACCAACCAGAGCATCAAATTTGAAAAGACATTTGCAGCGCTTCCACCCTAAAATTTTAGAAGTGGTCAATGAGAAAGATAAGAGTTGCAATAAAAATCTTCCAACTACATCAAAGTCAGCAACAAACAAATCTACTGAAAGACAAGTATCACTTTCAAGGTTCTTCACTACAGACAAAGTTACTGTAACAATGACTAGAGAAAAGTTTAAGAAACACCCTATCGAACTGGTTGTAAAAAATGGTGTGGCCTTAACTTTATTTTCACAACCACCCTTTCAAGGCCTAAATGGAGAAATGGCTATTAAATTTGGAGTTTCTCTAGAAAGGCAAAGTATCAGAAAACTTATAGTTGAAGAAGCCATGAATAAAAAGGAAGAGCTTCGAAAAACTCTTAAGGGGCGGTTCATGTTCCTTAAAATGGATGCTGCCACTCGCCATAGAGTTAACTATTTTGCAATCAATACTAGATTTGTTGATGAAAAACAAATGGTAACTCGGACACTGGCAGTAAAGGACACTAAGGCACATCATGATAGCAATTACCTTCATAACTTAGTAGAAGGTGTTTTGAAAGAATTCGAAATCAAGGAAGAACAGATTCTCTGCATCGTAACTGATAATGCTTCAAATATGTTAAGCACAATTGAAAAGATGAATAAGGATGAAGAAAAAGTCACTAATGAAGGGGAAATTCCTGCATCTGATTCTGAAGCAGCAGAAATAGAACATAATGATGAAACTTTAGATGATTTTGCTGAGGAGACATCTAAACTCTGCCTAATCCAACACATGCGTTGTGCCGTACATACATTGCAACTAGCAATAAGAGATGGCTTAAAAGATCGCCATGCAGCAACTCTGATAGGTAAGTTGAGACAAGTAGCCATAGCAGCTAGGGTCTCTAAAATTGATGCTATCCTCCAGAGACGAGCCAGAAAAGGAGCTATTTTAGACCAAGTGACACGATGGGGCAGCACATATATGATGGTTAAGCGTTTGCTTGAGCTAAAGCCCTTTCTAGAAGACATTGATAATCCTAATGTCGTACTGACTGAAAGTCTATGGAGGGATGTATCACAATTAGAAGCTATGCTTGCTCACCCTTATGCAGTCACCAAAAAGTTGCAAGCTGAAGATTTAACTCCTGGCACATTCCTATGGGAGTGGAAAAATTTAATATTTCGCCTATCCCAAGCAGGAGGTCTAATTGCTGAAGGAATCGTGTTCTCAATGAAGAAAAGAGAGGTTCAGTTACTTGAAAATGAGATCTTGTTAGCTGCAGTCTATATAGATCCAATGAACCGAATATTGTTAAGCGAAGTTCAAATTGCTAAAGCAAAAAAGACCCTCTGCGACGTTGCAATTAAGATTAAAGGGCTACGACAGAAAATCCAGAACCACACGATCAAGTTATCCAAAGTATTGAATCCCATTCATCCTCTTCAAATGATGAAGAATTAGATTTTGAAAAATATTTAGATAAAATTGAACGCTCGAAAGCAAAGCGTCTCCGCTTAGACGTGAAGACACAGCCTTTGGATGTAAAACTAATGAAATTTAAAGATTTTTTTGATGGACTAAAAGAAGTAGAGAAATATGATCGGTCATCTAAACAAACAATACAAGAAGTAATCCCTGCATACCCAGAAATGTTAAGATACGGCTATGATAGTAACTGCCATGCCACCCACTCAGGTCAGTGTGGAGAGACTATTTTCCGCACTGAAATTAATAAAATCGGATTTAAGGGCTTCAATGAAAGAAGATCTGGCAGAATCAATTCTATTCCTAACTACTTATTAATAAATTTTAGGTTTTAACCCTTGGCCTTTTTTTAATTGGATTTAATGAATTTTATACATATTCAAGTCTGAATAGCTATGTATTTAGATTTTTACCCATGCTTTTTGTTGTAAACTTACTTACCTATGTATAAGTATAGGCCTATAGTTTTAATTTTTATTGCATTAAGCAACGTTTTATTTTGTCATGTAGCTATTTAGGCCCTTTGGCCTTAGCTTAATAAATTTTAAAGGAATTTTTTTGCTTTAATTGCATTCAGTGGAATTTCTATTTTGTCAAAGTCATTAGTCTTATATGTAATTTTTTTTGTTTTAGTTATATATTGATTTTTTTCCATAAATAACAATAAAAAAAAGCCACAATGGCATAGCTACAACCATTGGACTCAAACTTTTAAGGACATGAGTTTAAAAAGTAGCCTGACGATTCACATGGTTGTGATGAAATGCCAGCTTATGTAATTATCATCATAGCAGATTTAAGGGTCGGAGTCGGAGTCGGGTGTTTTGGGTACCGACTCCACAGCCCTGCATTTTCCCCTTTAACCATTTCTCCTCTATCCTATTTTACGATGTGCTGGGATGCATGCGTTCAAGAAGTAGGAACAAATTTCGAACATTTACTTTAATAAAGCAAATGTATCACACTGTGTATTTGTATAAAATGTAAAAAATCTTTAAGTAATTTTTCTGTCGCGTGCTATATATAGCTCGCGACCTACGGGTTTCTCGATCCGTTTGTCTCTTTTTTTTCTTTACTTCTGTCTCAAGAATACACCTTGCGATTTACGAAACATTTATGCATGACCCGATATATTTCATACGTTCGGCCTACCTCTAAATACTAATGGAACAAAAACTTGATTAACAAAAAAGTCACTCTCTAAACGGGTTTTTGTCCATCATTTTAAAACTTTGAAAAACATTACTAACGTACAATTTTGAAAAACCTGTAAACCAAAGAAAGTTCTCATAAAGTGGAGTAATATTTTTAAGAGTAATCTGACGTGAACTCTTATTAATTAATTATTTGGGTTATTTCCACTTTTCCATCAATAGTTTCATTTGATAATTATCTTTTCGACGTTGAAGTCTCCCAAACCAAATATTTATTTTTGTATTATTTTTTTGTGCCCCTTTTCAACTTTTTTTTGTTTATTATTTGATAACCTTGGTAAAAACTTTCGCCAAATTTGATCTTATTTTTAATTATCCAACTTTTTTTCAACCCTTTTCGTTTTTTCCTATTTCTCATCTTCATTATTTTTCTATCTTACCTCATTATTTTATTTTCCTTTCCTTAACAATATTTTATATTTATTACTTAAGCATATGATTCTACATGAGCACCATCAGCATCTCTACAGAGTTCGAATCTGTCAGCAGCATTGCGGAACACATTTTGCAGCATGACAGGGGTTATTTTTCTAACTGCTGTTACGATACGAGCACGTAAATGTTCCAGCTTCATTCAGATGGCATTTTAAACACCGTCTTTCAACAAGATCAAGATGGGGCACCTTGCCATTACGCAAACATTGTTCGGGAGTACCTAAATGAACGATTTCCAAATCGGTGGATCGGACGTGGAGGCAACAGGCCCTCGGCGGCTCGATCTCCTTACCTAACGCCCTTGGGTTTCTTTGCATGGGGCTTTATCAAATCAAACGTCTATCAAACGAGGGTTACGGATCTGCAAGATTTACGTGCTCGTATCGTAACAGCAGTTACAAAAATAACCCCTGTCATGCTGCAAAATGTGTTCCGCAATGCTGCTGACAGATTCGAACTCTGTAGATACTGATGGTGCTCATGTAGAATCATATGCATAAGTATTCATTAAATGTATGCCTTCTATTATATTGTTATCGAAGTTTACCCTTTTTGCTACGTTTTCACTGAAATATATACATATGTACAGGGTGTATCATAAGTCCATTCACATGAGTATTTTGTGCCCGTATATTTTTTTATTCAGATTTCAGATAATGAACGACATGGGTGACTATTCACATCAAGAAAAGGTGGAAATTGTTTTGCTACATGTTAATAACAGAAGCCAGAGAGAGGCATGACATTTGTTTCATGAACGATACCTTCATACGTCACTGCCACATCAGAGAATCAGGGTGTCGTTCATGGAATAAGTAGAATGCACCCGACTGGCTTTAACAATTTCCACCTTTTCCTAATCTCTATAGTCACCCATATCATTCACTATCAGTACTTAAGTAAAAATTATTATTATTATTAACGCACAATACCCATGAGAACGGACTTTTGATACACCTTATATATATATGTGTGTGTGCAGAGCAGAGAGCGACCGGAAATCCTTTCTTCAACATCATTGAATCAAAACAAAAGCTACTGTATACACGTGGGCATGAAATAGGCCCACGGAGGAAACAGATTTTGTGGTATTTCCCGAAACGACCACCGGAGGCCTATAAAATGTGATTCCTTTCTCAAATCATTCTCACTTGCCATCTCGTTTTTGTCGTTACGTCTCTCTCTCATCGCCTTCGTCAGTAACATCACTCGTCACGCCACCCACCACCTTCAAGGCTCCGGTTGAGCATACACGAAGCCTATCAAGTAAGGCCCTCTACAACTTTATCCTGCAAGAAGCAACATCACTGCTGCGAGAGTTTCCGTTGGCCCCCTTTTCAACAAGTCTCTACGGGCCCTCAACACTCATCCTCTCGCCGGTAAGGCCAGTCCGCCTACAGAAGCGGAGCGCCGACAATTCAGCGCAAAGACAATTCAGCGCAAGACAGTACAGTTAAAAGTTTAGTTAAAAATAATAAAAATAAATCGCAATAAATAAAAAAGAAAAATTTGTATATTTATATATATGCTAAATTGTATATGCTAAAATTAATATAAAATTATAATTAAAAATTAATAATTATAAAAATATTTTAACACCGTTATAAATAATTAAAAAAATTTAAAACCAATTGGCAACTCCTTTTTGAAATCAACAACAACAATGAAAAGTTATTTCAAGGTAACAAAATCCAGAGCATTTTAGTTTATCAGTTCACGCCGTCAAAACTACTTCATAAAATTTATCCTTGTAGCTATGGAGAAGATAATGTCTGAAAAGAAACGACCACAGATTCTCCTAAATGGACATTTCTATCACTTAGATAGAAGACTTGTTAGTGGGAAAGAGTCCTGGAGATGTATTAATGAAACATGCAAAGGTCGCATTCACGCTAATGGAGATTTGTGTGAGAGAATCACGGAACATGATCACGTGCCGCAACCCGCAGTGGCTAAAGTGAAAAAAAAACCATCAAATGCGTGAACGAGCTGCATCATCGAATGATGTCCCGAGGCGTATTATCCAAGAGGCTCGAGTTCATTTGAGTGATGAAGCAACTGCTGTTCTTCCAAAATATATTTCTTGCAGCGAAGTATTCAACGCAACAGAAGAAAAGGAGAAGCAATTCCAGCCCTAATACAGTGAGCGACATTTTATAACCCCAGCGTCTGTGTGAAACACACAACCAAGAAAATTTTTTGGCTTACGATTCAGGTGTTGATGACCCTAATAGAGTTTTTATCTTTTGTGCTAAAAAAAGTCTCCAGCTTCTTAGAGAATAAACATTGGTGCGCAGATGGCACCTTCAAAGTGGCTCCCAATCTTTTCTTTCAACTCCATGTCATACATATAACAGTCGACGGCAGTGCTTATCCAATGATATATGCCCTGTTACAAAATAAGGCTCAAGATACCTACAAAAGAGTGTTAAGGGAAACTTTAAAGTTTGACAGTGATATTCAACCGGAAACTATAATGTGCGATTTCGAAAAATCTTTTCATAATGCTGTGCGTGATATTTTCAGCGAAACTCAATTAGTAGGATGTTTGTTTCATCTGGGTCAAAATATTTGGAGAAAAATTCAGAATCTGAATATTACTCAACTGTATTTGAATGATGAACAAATTCGTCAATTTTGCAAGATGCTAGTCGCATTGGCTTTTATTCCAGCTGATAATGTTGTTCATGTCTTCGAAACTTTACAAGATACAATGCCGCAAGAATTGGATGAATTGGCAAACTATTTTGAGGACACCTATATAGGGCGTCCATTCCGTCGGAGAAGAAAAGACCCTTTATTCAAACCAGAATTATGGAGTATTTATGACCGCGTTCAGGAAGACCTTCCAAAAACCAATAATGCAGTGGAAGGGTGGCATCGAGCGGTACAAATATCACTTGGCCATAACCATCCAACAATTTGCAAATTCATAGAATTTCTCCGCTTAGAACAGGATCATACCGAAAAGAAACTTCTGAGGTTTAGCGCTGAGCGACAAGATAGTGCGAAGCATTCCAAGTATCAAAGAACATACACGTATTCTGCCATCAAAACGATAGTTTGCTGGATATCATGCGAGGCAAGATAAGCTGAGTATTTAAGAAATATAAGTTTCCAAATTGAACTACAGAAATAGGAAGTGAATTTATAAATCATTGATTTTATTGAACTATAAACTATAACTAAAGGAAACTATAACTAAACTATAACTATAGGAAACTATAACTATAATATAAACTAAAATCCTTGATTTTATTTTTTACTACTCTTAATAAATCAAATAAATCGTCCCTCTTGCGCTGAATTGTCTTTGCGCTGAATTGTCGCGTCACGTACAGAAGCAATCCTTCTAAGCCCAGGTCAGTAAACCTTCTAGTAGGCTACAAGCCACAAGCCTACCCTTGCCTTCGTGTTATGCAATTCCCGCCTAGCCTGCATAGTGTAACCACAGCATAGAGAATAGGATATACCCAAAAGTGTACGCAAACAACCAGCAAACTACCTCTCATTACGACTGCGGTAGGCCTGTACAATTATTTTACTGTATTCAATTATCTTATTGTATTTGTATCCGCTTGCTTATATGCTCATCTGTGCATTTCATTTTACTTGCCTAATCCATTTACTGTACCATACCGTACTTTCATTATCTCGTTATTGGCCCAATTACTTATTGTGCGTTCACTGCTGCACATCTCATTAGCCTACCTAAATTGGTGTTTATCATCATTGTACTTAATTAACGATTATACTGTGTAACCATTTCGTATTGCCAATAATCAGTCATCTTTAACATAATATAAATACCGTTATAGAATTGTTAATCACTGTCAACAAATAATTCATTTATTTTTCTAAAACACAGTAATTTCTCTCTCCTTATTAAATATTGTTTGTTTGGGCTGTAGACACAAGCTGGTGACCCCTAATTATTCATTTCAATTTACCCTACTTTCTTGGCCACATCAAATTGGTGATCCGTAGGCCACTATATATATATATATATATATATATATATATATATATATAATACAGGGTGGTGCAAAAGTCTGGACCCATAGGCGATTTATATGGAAAAAAAGTGTGGCCTGCAGGAAGTTTATTATGAAATGAAATTTAATTAACCATACACCAGTGACTAAATTATGTTAAATTTAACGTTCTAGTTCAGAATTTACAATAAGTGTAATGGTATTTCGTATAATCGAGGCATAAGGAAATTTGCGACTGAACGTGAGGTGGCTCCTTCTTTTGCGTACAAAAGCACAAGCTCTATTCTTTCTGCTATTGTTAACTTGTCTGCCATAGGGTAACAATCTGAAAAATATTTAGTAAAATTATAAACAAAAATTAAATTATAAAAACTATTATAAAAATCGAAAGATATTTTTTATATAGTAAATTGCCTATGGGTCCAGACTTTTGCACCACCCTGTATATTACGGCTTTTTTGCAAAAGGATTAAGTCGTTATATTTTCATTTAATGACGAAAATATCACAACTTAACTTACCCAATCGTCAAGGGTAGACAGTTGACCTAAACGGGCATTCACTTAATCAAAATGGGCTTTTTTTTTTCTTTTTTTTTTTTGCAAAAAGGTCGATTTCGCAAAAGGTCTAACATATATATAAAATATGAACTTAAAGTACATAAGAAAAGTGGGAAAAATTAAACCAGTTCATATACTTCAAAAAACTAGGAAGGTCAGTACAGAAATTCGTATCATAATAATTAATTACTGAAAGGGTTTGAAAAAAAAATTCTCTCAAACTGAATTCAAATTATAAAGTTAAGCTATTTAATTCAGAATAATTAAAATTTTCGAAGCATTTTTTTCAGCATAATATAAACAAACAAACACACACACACACACACACACACACAGTGGTGTTTAAGGAAAAAACATCGCATACATAGATATAATTTAAAAAACTAGTATAGTATCGTAAACTCCCAAATTAATGGTGGGATTAATTACACTCTCATTGCTTTCTTTGTATAATACATCCAATTCTTTTTAGAAATAATAGCCGTTTAATATACTCGATATACAGAGCCTTGAGGTCATTTAGGATTGTGTTTGTTCTTAATTTACAATTGGTAACATTTTCATAATTCTGAATCTCTGAACATAACTTCAAAAGCCTGCTGGAGTACCCGGTCGGTTATTACAATATTATTATGAAAAGTCAATGTATACAAAACACGTTATAAGCAGGGTTGGCCCGATTGGACCCGACCTAGTTGTCCCCGGTGGTTTTCAGAAAAAAAAACCTGAAAAAACAAAACACGCAACTGGGATTTTTCGAGTTTTTTAAAAATCAACGAGTCACTAATAAAATAATGCAATAGATTACAGAGCAGATAGAGTGGCTAGACGAGGAGGAGGGTGTTGTATCTACGTGAAAAACACTTACACATGTGAAGTGAGGGTAAAGAAATCAAACAGCACAGTTGAAGTTATTATAAGTATTAATTCGGTAAATGTACAGTATTACACCCGTCTCCCTTTCGAGGTGAAATTTATGTTTTTCCTATGGTTTTTGATGTGTTTTGAACGAATCTGACCTTCAAAACCGTCGGAAATGACTCGTTTTTGAGATACCCCCCCCCCAGCCGGCAATGTGGGGGAAATCACAGAAAACGAGTCATTTCCGACGGTTTTGAAGGTCAGATTCGTTCAAAACACATCAAAACCATAGGAAAAACAAACTTCACCTATCAACCTAACCTATCTAACTTAACTAAACCTAACCTATCCTAAAAGAAAAACAGGAATTACCTTTAAAATCTAAGACAGAATAATCACAGTACCGTCTTTTCTTCGTTTTAAGCACAACGTAACTTTTTCTACAACGCCACAGTTTCTGGTCTTGACGATATGTGCACTCCATTTTATAATGTGGACACTTCACTACTGTCGGTAGAACACTGAGCACGCAGAAACTCAACACTTTTTTCTAAATTTTCATAGAAAGCGACAATACAACGGTAATAATCGAATGAACACATGTCACACGAAGCCATTCCAGTAGCAAACTAATTCAAATTCGAAATGGATGGAGCGCTCTGATTGGGCAGACATGTGACGGCAACACAAACGAAGGTACGAACACACAAACGACCGTACAAACACACACTAGATACACACCAAAAAAATGTTTATATCTCGAAAACGAAGCATTTGCGACGGAAACGCTATAGAAGGAAAGTGTCTTAGAATTAAAAAATCTACTTAATGAACATATAATAATTGCTGGACGTTAGACGGGTGTAATAGTAGAATAATACCATTAATTCTTGCACAGTACTCATTAGTGAAATACTGAAATACACCGAAATATGGATCAATAAAAGATGCCACATTCACACAACTTGACTGATATTACAAACATTAATTATTTGAGCATTTTATTTTCAAGCAAAACATATACCCAAATGCCCATTGAAAATACAACTCGTAGTAAATAGTTATTTTTGTAATAAGTTTAGTTATTTAGCTCTATTCTTATATTATTTTAGCCATTGAAAATGAAAAAGCCCGATAAAACCCGGGAGGGTTGGAGTTTTTCAATAAAACCCGGGGTTTTGCCAACCCTTTTTCTAAGTGGGCGTTTATTCTCCTTTCACCAGTTTTTTCAACTGAAAATTCTTCAGAGTTCATAACGATGTATGAGGAAATCTAAATCGTAGCAACAGTTACACCGTATAAAAAGAGTTCCTGTGGATGAACGGTGAAGACGAGGGATGGTTTGTAACGCTCTAGACCAGCATCCCAAAGCGAATGGTACTTCACTTCTTGGGGGTCATGTCTTCTAAATATTCTCTAAGCTCTAATCCGTTATCACCTTGTTCATCTCCATACTTCACGAAATCGTCAATTAAAAGTGTATAGGCATGTTCAAGAACGGTATCAAAATAATGCGTATCATTAACCAGTGCATTTAATAAAGGTTTTAGGTTCAGAAAGGCTGCTATTTCAAACAGTCTATCTAGGATGAATCGGCAACGAATAGGCACAACCCCAACGCATGGTTGATTCGTATCACGACTCGCAGTTAACTTACAAATAATACAATATGAAGGGTTGTCACTAATCGTTTCTCTTGTTGCAGTCGCGGAAGCTGGCAATTTATAATTCTCAGCCGGCCACTTCTCGACTAACACCAATATTTTCGACATCTCGTCAACAGTCAAATAAATCGCATTAAGTTTATGTTTCGAGCACATAATTAATCGCACCACTGCTATGTTTAAACACACTCACGGCGTAGTGGACGTTAAGGATACTGCTTAGCGGTAGTTCCATCTTTTTTTGGTACTGTAGGTGCAGGTGTTTCTTGGTGATGCAGTGCAAAGGCTTCTGGGGCACGTCACGACGCTCTGAGCTCAGTTGCTGGTGTGAGATGGGCTGCTTCGTCACGCTGACCTGGTGGTGAGTCATGCTTCTCAGGATCGAGAGGCCCCCTGTTGGTGACTCGACGACTTGGCAGCGCCGAATAAAACATATAGGGATATGCACTAACATGATGCAGTTTCGGATGGGAGAAAAGTATATCCTGTATA
This sequence comes from Bathynomus jamesi, assembly GCA_023014485.1. NCBI lineage: Eukaryota > Metazoa > Arthropoda > Malacostraca > Isopoda > Cirolanidae > Bathynomus > Bathynomus jamesi. Next base: position 144,507 of record JAJOZX010007196.1, read on the forward strand.
CAAAATTACTTAACACGTTAAATGATTCGATAATAAATCAATTAACCGTTCCACTCTGAGAAACAAAAGGTACTCGTCACTAATGTTTATTAAAAAGGTTCACAGACCTTAGCTATAACCTCACGAGACACCTCATCGTGGTAAACGTTGAAGTGGTAAAAATACTTTAAATTGTCCATATAAATATAATGTCTGTTTTACCTATGTGTCCAGACTTCTGAGACACCCTGTACAATATTTACGTCAAAAATTCATCGGAACTAAAGTCTGCCGAGTTCGACATGTTGACTTAACACAAACGAAGTAGCGTATATGGGCACTTGAGACAATGGTGAATTTCCACTAATGAATCCCATTATAGGTCGACCTGCTTATATAGTTGTCATGTGAGAAAAGGATTACCTTTCATACCCCACCTACCCCATAGTTCACGGAATACGTGGTTGTACTCAAAAGGTGTTAAATATATATACACCTTTGTACTCATAAATAAATTTTAAATTAATATTTCGGGTAAAAATATTTTAGAAGTACTGTAAACCGAAAAACGGAAATAAGTTGGGTATATAACAAAGTGTAACAAATCGCGAATTGAATATAACAATGCTGCTCTTCGATCACCGAATTCAAGCGACTTTGGGTCTGGAGAGTATATAGATGAGAGACCGTCCTCTGTGTTCTGATGATGCAGCAACCCGTTCTTCGGATCCCACGTAAAGCTGTAAGTCGTCCTCCCCGTCATATGATTACATATCTAGGGTTTTTACAATGAGTGAATACTATATGATAATCCTTACATGTTTTAACAAAGAGAGAGAGAGAGAGTTACAAGGAAAAGTAGTACCCCAAAAGGCCTTGCGGCCCATACCGAGGAGGTACCAATGGCAACGGGTGCCAGGCAAAAATTCTCTCACCCTCAAATAGTGTGCAAGATTCGGTCTAACCTTTTCTTGAACAGATCCACAGAAGAACTGTTCACAACTTCTGAAGGTAGCCTGTTCCACGTGTCACAGATCTTATAACACTGGGTAACAAAATTTGAAAAATTTTCTGTGATTTTTCTGTCGTTTCGTAATGATTTCGGGGCGCTGACTCCAAAACTGATATTGGTTTTGCTCTATCATCAACCGTTTCAAAAATATAGGTTATCACACTTTTCATATGGCAAAGTATATAAAGAAGGCTAACAAATATTTTCTGAAAATAAAAACACTATTGGAAATTAATGTTTATTGAGCCAAAATTGTTTGACAAACCCAAAATGGTGCAAAGGATATAATATATATCATGAGGAGAACCGATAAGAGAATAACAAGCCTCGTTATGCAGTGTGCGTTCCTTAAAAATGCATTGAAGAACGCGACTTCCGCGTATGAACATTCTTATCCTTTCTGATCAGCGACCATACGTAGTCTCCAATCATGGAAGCATCCCAATGGCCCTGGTACCTTTTTCCATCGTTTGAATATCTTGATGGAATCTTTCGCCATGTGCTTCACTCACATCGCCCAGGTCATCACGAAAAAAGATGTGAATGCAGAGAGTGTAATTTTAAAGACATACGGCACCCCATTTTGCCATAGCACTTAATCAAGTTTGACACTAAGTCCTTATAGTTTGGTGCTTTATAGTTGCCTAAAAACCCACGAACCACATCACGGAAAGCACACCAAGCCTCTTTTTCGATCGGAGTCATCTTGGCTTCAAGGTTCTTTGAATTCAACAGCGCCTTGACTTGTGGTCCTACAAAGATGCCAGCCTTGACTTTGGCCTCAGAGAGTTTAGGGAACATGACCCGAATTTGTTGGAAAACTTCCCCTCCAAAACCTAACGCAGTTACAAACTGCTTAATTAGACCCAACTTAATATGGAGAGGTGGTAGCAAAACTATGTCAGGCTTCACAAGAGGTTCCCTGAGTACATTGTACTTTCCTGGTTGCAGTCCTTCACGTGGAGGCCACTGAACTGTTTTATAGTGCTCAGTTGAAGCACTGCTATCCCACAGGCAAAGAAAACATGAATATTTAGTAACCCTCCTTGTAAATCTAACAGGAAACCAATCATTTTGAAATCACCACACACGTCCCAGTTATATTGTTCATACCCGATTTGAGTGAGCAGTTGTTTGTCATTTTCATAGTACTCTTTCATTTGAACAGAATGTACAACTGGTATAGATGGATATTTGTTCCCATTGTGGAGTAGAACAACTTTTAAACTCCGAGTTGAACTGTCAATAAACAGGCGCCACTCTGAGGGTATATGTGTTAACCCAATAGCTGTGAATAGACCATTAACCTCGCTGCAATAACAGAGAGAGCCATTGACATTGTAGAACCTTGCAAACTCTTCATGCCGCTTTCGGTATACAGTGCTCTTGCAGTCTTCTCCAAGCAAATTCCACTCTGAGTCTGTAGGTCAGAAGCTCAGACCCTTATTTCGTCAGACCCAAACCTCTAATTAAGTCGTCCAATTCCCTCCGATTTGGATAGTGAGGGTTTGTACTGAAAGTTACTGTATATTCTTCATCATGACTGTCCTCACCAGCCGACATCTCAGATGAGCTAGCTGCATCCTCATTTTCAACCTGCAAATCAAAGAAACAAAATATAGGCATAGCTATATATGTAGAAGAGCATCAGCACTAAGAAAAATCGACACAATGACCCAGTCTGTAAATACAGAAGGTAAAGTAATGGATAGCTACGGTACCTGTTCTGGTGGAATGTGGTATTGGAAGACCTTCGCCATGCGGTACAGGAGCTATGGACGACGCTATGCTTGGATACTGAAGAGTCTGCCTTCCTTTAACTTTCCTGTACTTAGAAACATCTACCATGCAGTAGTAGCAATCGTCGTGGTGGCTCTTTGGTTCTCTCCATATTCTGGGTACCGCAAAGGGTATTGCCTTGCGTACCCCGCAGCCACCCTTCAAGTGTGGAGCGGCAGCTTCCACAGATCACATGGGGTGCCCAGGGCTTATCTTGTTCACCCATAGGCATACCAAAATAGAGCCGATACGCGATCCAGAACTTGGTGCCTTTCACAGTCTTGTACGATAATTGCTTGGGGCCTATGTAATACCCACAAACGTAGCAGAATATATCCGGCGTGTTTACAAGCTCTAGTTGCCACTCTTTTTACCAAATTGTACTACATTAATCATAACCTGCAGATATAGAGAGGTTATTAAATCTGCAACAGATTACAGATTCCAGAAAAAAGATGCAATCACAACACTGAAATAATGTTCGCAATAAAAAAGGATCGATAACACGCAAATCGTCAGCACAGAAACACAGTACCTTAGTGCTGGTAACCATCAGACAAACAACTTGCTTTCTTTGTGTGCTCACACCTACTGACTTCTCAGACTCTGCGCTCTTCTTTATATAGCACAGTGGAAGTTTCGAGCAATTTCTAGAGCAAGAAACTGTCAACGAACATCCGGATTGTTCTCAACAATTCCTGATTATTCTGATATTGCTGCGCCCATAACATTATACTGGTAAAACATGAAAAATGGATTATCTCTGAAACCAGTGATGATACACACAAACCAAGGCCAGATTTGGACTCAGCGCCCACAAATGCATATAAAAACAAAACATTCTATATAAACAGAATCAGCGTTACACTGTAATTCCCACACACACTAGTCCTAAACCTTTTCAAATCCAACTTCCAACCATTCTTGCGAGTTGGGTTATCATTTAAACTAAATATGCTTCTAAAATCGACATGTTGAACCCGCGTAAGAACTTGAAAACCTCGATCAGTTGACCGCGCAGCCTCCGAGTTTCCAGCGAAAACAAATTCAGGGCGCGTAAGCGTCGATTGTACCCCATATACCTAACGGAAGGGATTAACTTTGTGGCCCTCACCTGAACTCGCTCCAGCCTCTCAAGATCTTTCCTGATGGTGGGCGACCAGAACTGCACAGCATACTCCAGGTGCGGCCGAACCAAAGAATTGTACAGAGAGAGCACAATCTCCTTGTTCCGAAATCGAAATTGCTTCCTGATATAACCCAACTTCTGGGCTTTCTTTTCCACCTCTACGCACTGTTTGGTAAACTTAAGGTCGCTGCTAATTAGCACATCCAAGTCCTTTTCCAAATCAGTCGCCTCGATATTACTCCCCAACATCGAGTAGTCCGACTTGGGATTGGCGTAGCCAATGTGCATCACCTTGCATTTACCCAAGTTAAACTGAATTTGCCATTTTTCCGACTACTCTCCTATCCTACGTCGGTCAGTACGCAGTTGCTCGATCGCCTCTGGCGTCCCAACATTGGCCCCAAGCTTCGTGTCATCAGCGAATTTGGCGATCCTACTGACGATGCCAGCGTCGATATCATTTATGTAAATGATAAACAATAGTGGCCCCAAAACGGAACCCTGAGGAACCCCACCAGTGACCGAGGCCCAACCTGAACTAGCCCCTTTAATTACAACCCTCTGCCGCCTATTCTTCAGCCAGTTTTCTATCTAGCTACCTACTTCCCCACCGATACCCAGCGGGCGCACTTTGGCCATTAGCCGGCGGTGAGGTACCTTATCAAAGGCTTTCTGAAAGTCGAGATAAAGTATATCAATCACCCTACTCTTATCATACTCACTCAACATGGCGTGGAAAAACTCGAGCAAGTTGGTGAGACACGACCTATGCCGTCTAAACCCATGTTGGGAGTCCACAAGCAGCTTGTAGGAATCCAAATGGTCAACGATTCTATCCGCTATTTTCCTCTAATAATTTATCTACAACCGAAGTGAGACTAATGGGACGATAGTTCCCTGGACTTTCGTGATCCCCTTTCTTAAAGATAGGGGTCACATTGGCTTCCCTCCAGTCACCAGGCACCTGACCCGTCTCCAACGATTTGTTGAAGACTGTAGCCAGGTGGGAAGCCACCTGGTTGCGCACCTCCCGCAATACTCTGGGGAGGAACTGGTCTAGCCCAGGAGCCTTAAGCGCGCTGTTTGTCTATTCTATCGGCAACGACTGTCGCGGTACACCGAACAATATCCAGGCCAGCACCTTCGTGCCTGACGCCTGGCTCGGGGATGACGCGGGTGTCCTCCCTGGTAAACACTCCCGCAAAGTACTCATTAAGCACATTAGCGATGTCCGCGTCGGAGGTCCGTAGAACGCCGTTGGGGTCCTTTAACAGACCTATCATGCTTCTAATGGGCTTTCTACTATTAACATAACTGAAGAACTCCTTAGGGTTCCCCTTGCAGAGGCTTGCCACCCGGAGTTCTTCGTTACGTTTCGCTAGCCTAACCTTCGCTTCCCTACACAGGCGGACATACGCCTCAGTGTTTTCATGGGAACAATTGGCCTTCGCCCTCCTATACGCTACTTTCCTATTTCGGATAGCCGAAGCGATGTCACGACTGAACCACTTAGGCTGCGTTGAAGCAGGGGTGACCGGTTTTGAGGGTATGGCAGTAGACTGCAGCACCATAAACTCGTCCCGGAATGCACTCCACACTCCCTCAACATCGCCGCCGACCTCTAACCCCATCTCACCTACGCTATCCCAGAGGCTAACAAAGTCCGCCCGCCGTAGATCGAGCTTACTGCCTCTCGAGTTACTACGCTTCACCCGAGGGACGCACACACGGAACCTAATCAGACCGTGATCACTCCCGCCCAACGATTCGTCAACGGTGAGGTCAGTAACGAGGTTGTCTTCGGTCGTGAATACTAAGTCTAGAACGCTTTCGCCTCGTGTAGGCTCACTGACCCACTGAGTGAGGAAGTTCTCACCAGCAAAGTCAACTAGCCTCCTCCCTTCAGCATCAGCAGTCCTGTCTTCCCACTTTATGCCGCGACAGTTTGTCTCCTAAAACTACACACTACCCCCTAGCAGGGTACGGAGTTCGGTGTACAGGGCTGCATCCTCCTCGAGGAGGAGATGCGGAGGTCTGTACACCAAGATTAACCTATAGTTCGTCCCTCCCACGTTCAGATCGACGCCAAGCAGCTCCCGTTCCGATCGGAACTGGCAGTCAACCGAACTCAACGTGTCTCAACGGGACTCAACGTGCGTCATGTGATGCATGTTGCAGTGAGACAGTCTGTGTCCAAAGATGGTTACCGTTTGTTGATATTATATTTTGTTTTCTCGATATTTACTGTTTTGTGAAGTAATTTTGTGTTTTGTCGCATTTTCTGCATTTCAATAATGGCTACTGTTGAAGAACGCGTGTTCATAAAATTTTGCGTGAAGCTAGCCAAGACTGCTTCTGAAACCCGTCATGCTGAACACAACATTTATCAATCACGCCTTAAGTCGGACAACCACTTTTGAGTGGCACAAGCGCTTTAAGGAAGGCCGAACGTCAACGGAGGACGATGCAAAGGTGGGATGAGGGAACCGTAGACTGACAGTCAGGGAAGTCGCACACGAAATGGACATTTCGATAGGATATCATGCCACACGATACTCGGAGGGATGCGTCATGTGTCAGCCAAATTTGTGCCACGACTCTTGACTGCCGAGCAGAAAGGCCAACGTGTTGTTGTCTCAAGACCTCCTTCAACGTGCCAATCTTGATGAAAATTTTCTCAAAAACATCGTTACGGGTGACGAGACGTGGGTGTACGCAGAGGCGTTTTTATAGGGTAGGCAGGGGTAGGCTTTGTCTAACCATTAATTTTGTCAAACTTTAGAAACATAAATATATCAATATAAATTAGCGCAATTAGACAAAATCTGTCGATCGCGCCCTCTTAATCCAATATCATACGATTTCTTTTTTTCATATTAGCTATTACAATCTAAAACGCCCTGCCTACCTTGAATGTATAATATAAATTCAACTAGTGTGGCGGATTTGATATATGCCATTTTTAATACAGAGTAAATGTACATATAGTCAGCGCGCGGACTTTCCTATAATGTTTTCTTCTGCATGGTTGTAGAATGTGTAGATTCTGTCTGCTATGATTCCTGTTAGTATTTTGTAGATTGTTGGCAAGAATGTTATTGGTCTATATTTGCTTGGATTCTGGGTTTCATGGGACTTTGGTAGTAAATGTTGTTTTTCCTTTTGTCAACCATTGTGGTGCTTCTTCTTCCGCTGTTAGTATCTTATTGAAGCACCTTGTTACTTTTCCACTTAGTGATGTTAGCTTTTTCAACCAGAAGTTCTTAATCATGTCTGGGCCTGGTGCTTTCCAGTTGCTGCTTTTATTTATTTTCTCCTCAACTTCTTTCATGAATATTCTATCCATGTTCATCTCTGAGATGTTTCTCACCTTTTCGCTGTTGTAAAGGCTCCCAATCCATTCTGCACCATCATTATGGTTGATTTCATTTTCACAGATGTTCTTCCAGAAATGCTCCACTTGTTCTTTTGCATGCGGTTTTTCTACGTTTATCTGGGCATTCTTTAATTCTCTAAATAGTTTCGTTGGGTTGTCTTCAAACATCTCATTTGTTTCTTTTCTCTGTTCAAGCATATATATTTACCTTAAATTTACCTTAAAGCGCTTCTGCCTCAAGGGTGCGCTGCTCCCACGAAGTCCGCCCAGCGCCTCCTGAGGCGGGGCCACGACGGGGTCGCCACCCTTCTTTTCTCTTGCTCCTGCCATACGATTTGGTCCCCTATTGAATTTGTGGGGGCTGGTCTGGCAGAGGAATACCCTGGCACTGTGGGCTGGTCGGGTATGTTGGCTAGAAACATGTCCAAGTGTTTTTTAAAAGTATCTACTGGGACTGCACTTATATCTCTAAAGTACTGAGGCAAGGAGTTAAACAAGCGAGAACCCTGCCTAGATACTATTATATTGAAGGGTTTCAATCCTTCTCAGACTGTTTGGTGGGAGGTGATGTTTTTGACACTTTCTGCCAGTTCTTGTCAAGGTGGGCACAATTGGTTCAGTACTGGGGGCAACTAAAAGTCCTTCTAGAATTTTCCAGGTGTAGATTAGGATGTATCTCTCAAACCTTCTCTCTATGGAATAAAGGTTGAGGCCTCTGAGCCTATCCCAGTAGTTTAATTTGTTTTTACTCACCTGTTGCCCATCAGGTTGTTTAATATACGAGGTAAAGGTTCTTTGTAGGCCCTCAATTTTTTGCAATTCATTCTGTTTGTGGGGAAACCATAATTGAGAGCAGTAGTCAATGCGTGGAAGGACAAGTGACTTCCACAGGGTAAGCATGGTCATACTGTCCCTAGTTCTGAATGTCCTCAGTATATATCCTATTAGTTGTTTGCATGATGAGGTTACTCCGAGAGTTTGGCGACATCTGGGTTGATGTCAGGAGTCTTCCTGGGTCTGACACTGCAGTCTCCTACCTGTGTGTCCTCATCTCCTTCACCTCTGATTTCCAGTATCCTCTTCACTGCCTCCCTCCTCTCCTCCTCCACCTCACTGCACACCATGGCCTGGAGCACAGCCTCAGTGTGCATACCAGGCTGATCATCTCACTGTGGGCATCACTATTCCAATCACCACCTCCTTCTGACTTCTGAGCAGCTCCAGCTGGTACAGTACATGCCTGGGACCCCCCACCTAGCTGTGATTTAACTTGCTGTTGAACCAGTTTGGCATGTAGACTCCCACTATGAATTCCACAATTATCCTAAGTTTCTTCAGGTTCCTACCCTTCAGCCCATGTTTAGAAATCCACAATCTGCAGAACCTTAGAGCCGTGGTGACCCACCTACTGTGACAGACTGGCCCAATCTCCAGGAGAGCTAGATGCTGAGGTACCTCTCCCGAGCTGATGGCAGTGATGATTCTGTAGCCATATGACTGATCTGTGCTGAGGTTCTTGACTACCTCCTGACTGAGATGGGGTAGAGGAGGACCAACAGTGATCCTCGTGAAGTGTGGGTTGATCTCCAGCTCAGTGGCAGTGTCTAACATCTTCCCTAGGGGCCCAGACCACATGTTGTTGCTCAATGTCTTGCCATCCAGTGCAGTCACCAGGTGTCCGAGACTCAGCTCCCCAGTGTGCAAGTCACAGACAATCCACACCAACTTCCTGCTAAGCTTGGCCTCCACACAATGCATTACTCCTCCCTCCCAGCCAGTATTCACATTAGTGCTGTCACCTCCTATGGCCAAAAGGGTCTGGTCTATTTCTCTTTCTCTTAGCCAGTTCACCATATGATCAGCAATGACCTCAGCATGACTTCTCTCCTCTGGTACAAGATGCCACAAATATTTCCCACCTGGTTCATTGCACACTGTGTAATGTTCTTCCTTAATGAGGCCAGGAAACTGCCTGTCACTGCCCTCAGCTTCACTTTGATGGGAAGAGAGATGACACCAAAGATGATACAGGTGATGCCATTTTCCCTAATCTCTTCATCAAACTTCTTGACCAGTTCCTTAGTCAGTCTCTCCTGAGCCCTCCTCACCTTGGTGTGGTCAATCACCAGTGCTATGTCAAACTCTGTGATAAGACCAGCATCAATCCAGGCAGCAGTGGCAATCTCTGCAGTCTCTCTCAGCCCAGTGTGATGTCTCAAGCCAGCCAGAGCTATGTTAGTGATATCTTCAGTGTTGTATTTCTTCTTCTTAGCCACAGGCAAGGAAGAAGTTGTCGCAGCCTCTGGTATGAAGTCTTCATCCTCCCCTCTCCTCCCTGCCTCCTCCAGTATATCTCCAGTCTCCTCCAACTCCATCTCCAGCAGTGACTCGTCCCTCAACTCTTCTTCTTTCTTGGCTGACTCCTCTGCCTTCCTCCTCCTCTTCTCCTCGGCCTTCCTTCTCTGCAGCACTGCTTCCTGTCTCCTGGTCTCAGAGTGATCAGCTAGACCCATCTGGTGTGCCCCCACACTGCCCACCTTTTCTCTCTGACCTTTAATGAAGGCAAGCTCCTGCACTGTTATCTTCTGCTCGCTCCTGCAGCTGCAGTCAATGTGAACCTCACTGTTGCAGACAGGGTTGCGTCCAAGCTCACTGCTGATCACACAGTGACAGGTCAGGATGTCCACCAATTTGTCCAGTTTCATCATGAACCTATCTTTGACCTCTAGCTTCACATTGCCAATGGACACCTTCACTGCCTCATCCCACAATGCCTTCACTTTAGCCCTGATCCTGACCTGTGTTGATTACAGGTCCTGTGAATAGAGCGTTGGCCTTTCTCCACTGAGCCAGTAGCCCTGGAACAATACCGTTGTAAATCAGGTCATTAACTGGGTAATTCCTCCTGTCTTCCTCACTCATCTCTCTCCTCAACAAACCATACCTCAGCAGACCTCTGGCTGCGGGCAGCTCAGCAGGGGGGAAGTTCCCTCCCAGTCCCAACCAAATGACTTAGGTGACAACTTGATTTGCTTCGGGCTCCGATTTCTTTTTGACTCATCCTGTGGACCTGTGAACAAAAGAAATGTCATTGAAATTTGGATAGGCCAACTGATTATGATTACATAAAATTAAGTTATTTGAAATTCTTAATATCTTCCTATAAGTTCAGATAAAAGGTTGTGTTGTTTTAGGTACAAGACTTAATTATTCAAAGTAGTGACAATTTCATATATCTATCATATCAAAATATACAGAAAGCTCGGGTCACACACATTTCGAATAATTTGAATTACACAATATTTATATTACGAAGTAATCAAAATTGTCAAAAAGGAGGGAAAACATGCATTCACAATCAAAACTCCAGCATTTGTGACTATGTGAAACTTAGAAACCATACTGCACACCAAAAATAACCAAAGTTGACCACACATATCAATGGCACATTGATATACGATGCTACAGTCATATTTAGGTTATATTTCAAACCTCTATGGTCAAATATAAGTAGGTAAATGGCTTTTTCAAACAACACAAGATATTTCTAAGTTTGCTAGATAATACCGTGTGACCACAAAAATTGTCCCTGTTTTTAATCGCTTATTACTCAGTCATTATTGCAGCTTCACAAATGAAATAAAAAGCATTCGAAAGAGAACATTTTAAAGTTTTAATTTATTCTACATGTGTTCAAAGTGACGTCCCTGGACATTCTTACATTTCACACAACGGGAAAGGAAGTTATTTATTACATTTTCCAAAACGCTGCATTCAATGGACTGTACACTCTCTACCACCGCTTGCTTTAATTCTTCGATAGAGGATGGCTCTTGCCTGAATACTTTGTCCTTGACAAATCCCCAGAGAAAAAAGTCCATAGGTGATAGATCGGGAGATCTTGCGGGCCAGGGAAACTGCGAGCGATGAGAAATGAATCTTTGTTCAAAAAATCTTGTTAAACATTCCAATGATTGCCTAGTTGTGTGGGCTGTTGCTCCGTCTTGCTGAAACCACTTGTTACTGCAGTTTTCTTGTTCAAAAACAGTGTTCAGCATTTCTACATATCTTTCTGAAGTTACTGAAAGCGGTCTCCTTGTCTCTGGGTCCTCAAAAAAGTAAGGACCATAAACCTTGCTGCTACTCAAACCACACCAGACAGTAACTTTTGGTGAATGCAGAGGTTTCTCCAAGTGTATATTTGGCTTGTTTTGTGACCAACACCGGTAATTCTGTCTGTTGATGAACCCATTGAGATAGATGTGGCATTCATCACTGAATATTATGTCACTTAATCTTATCTGGTTTTGTTCAATTATTGTTTCAATGCGTTCACAAAACATCAAACGACGCTGGTAGTCTTGTTCGCTAAGCTGTTGCAAACACATAATTTTGAATGACTTCATTCTCAAATCCAACGTGATTATTTTCCGAATGCTCTCCCGTTTGACTCCTGTCACAGCTGATAGTCGTCTCACAGATTTCTTGTTGTCCGTTTCAAGCTGATTTGCGACTGAATCAATGTTTTCAGCGGTTCGCACACCTTTGCTGCGCCCAGAGTTGCCTTTATGCATGTTCTTGATTGAGCCGTGATGTTTCCATTTTGCGAAAATCCTGCGAATCGTTTTAGGATCTATGGTCCTTTGCTGACCGTATTGTTGTCTGAAAGACCGTTGGGTGGCAACTACCGAGCCATGTTTGATCATCTCTTCTGCGATGAAAACACGTTGCATGTCCGACAAATAACCCATGATTGTGGTGGATAAAACTGTCATTTTTTTATAAGTACTGATTTCGTATCCAGGATATCGAAAAAATTAAATAAAACTTTAAAATGTTCTCTTTCGAATGCTTTTTATTTCATTTGTGAAGCTGCAATAATGACTGAGTAATAAGCGATTAAAAACAGGGACAACTTTTGTGGTCACACTATGACATCATTTGAGCATTATTTTTTGAATTGTTGACTTTACTAAAACTGACACACCCTTATGCAGTGGGTACGTCTACGGGGTAAGCGGTATTGCGTGCGAGCACACTCAGCACACGCACTATATGTACATATTATATAATTATAGTAGCGAGACTATTCTGAAAAATACGGTACTGTCTTTAATATGTTTAATAAGATTTTTATTAGGGTAGGCGGCGCTTACCTAGCTTATCCTGGATGCACGCCACTGATATATACATATATATACACAAGATTCCTCATTTCACGAAGGTCAAGCTTGTCGCTCCTCCTCTCTAGTTGGCCTGGTGAAGTAGCGAGTTGGTTTCTTGTACTCTCTACCTCGCATAGCCAGGTACACCCGGCTCATCGGGGATTGTTCTGAGCCAGACGTCTAATCTTCTTTTGAAGATGTCCACCGCAACACCACTCGTGTTCCTTAGGTCTTTGGGCAGCTGATTAAACAGTACTGATCCTCTCCCAACAAAACTATTTTCTTTCAGGGTTAAGGATGTTCCCTGGCTAGCCTTTAATTTGGGAAACAGACACAGCCTTCCTTTTCTACTTTCCATTGTTGTTTGGGGAGTTACATAATTCAGAGTAAGATTAAGGACTAGTTTCTCCATTATTTTCCAAGTGTAAATAATGGTGTCTCTCTCTCTCTTCTCCTTTCCAGTGAATATAGGTTCAATTCGCGTAACCTTTCCAGTAATTTCAGTTCTTTGCACCCCTCGATCTTGGCTGTGAAGCTTCTCTGAACCCCTTCTAGCTGTCTAATGTCTTCTTTTTTATATGTGGATGTTAGGACCAAGCAGTATTCCAATTTGGGTATGATCAGTGTTTTCAGTAGATGAATCATTATATTCCTATCCCTTCGTTTAAAGGTTCTCAGTATCTGCTCAGTTACTCTCTTTGCTGTGTTTACTGCTATCTTATTTTGTGTTTCAAATTTCGCATCATCAGTCATTACAACCCCCAAATCTTTTGCTTTAGAATTTCTCTAAATTTCCTGTCCATTTGTTAACATTCCATGGATTTTAGGTCCTCTCTTTTTCCGTACCATAACAGCTGAAATTTCTCAGTGCTAAACTTCATATTGTTGTCTTCCATCCACGTGTAGATTCTGTTCATGTCTGTTTGTAGAGATCCTATATCTTCTGGGTTTCTTATTTTTCTATTGATCTTTGTGTCATTGGCAAACGATGTTACTGTGCTGTCTCTGGTAACGTTCTCATGTATGTCAATTAGCATGATTATGAAGAGTAGTGAAGGTAATACTGTTCCTTGTGGTGCTGAGCTGAAGAACTCTGATTCTGATGAAGATACTCCTTGTACTGTAACGACTTGCCGTCGCTCACTAAGGAAATTATATATATATATAAACACGTGTAAAAATGAACAATGAATAATTCATATATTCTTATATTCATTCGTATAATTCTTAATTTCTTATATAATTCGTATATTTATACATAATCCTTATCTTGATATAATCTTCATATTTATATAATCTTTATATTCATATATTGATTTTTGCATAAAGACCAAAATCGCATAACGCGAGTTTGGATAATTTTTTGATTTGCTTTACCCACAAGTACCCTATTTTATTTCTGCCAAATAATTGGTGAATTGTTTGTTTTTAAATTACGTAATCATTTTTTTTAATTTAGCTTAATGAAACCTGATTAAATTCTGCAATGTTCATTTTCTGCATACATTCTTTCTCGTTATAAAAGATGAATTCACCTCTTAACATTTAATTTTAAATCTTAAGCCTTTAATTTTTGCTCATATGCATGTTTAAGTGTAATTTATAATAAAATGCATATTTCAATTTCCATTTTTAGTTAACTCTGCAGATCATGACATCAGATTTGTAAATATGCGGTTTAAGATAAAAATATGGCTTCTTCAAATATCTTGCTTATCTGTTTAAACGTTGCCACAGCTAAAATATTTACCTTATTTTCAAATATTGTGCAAAAATAATGCAGCCTATTTAGAATAAAAACCAAACGAGTCAACATTAAATAATAATGATGTCCACAAAATTTGGGTATATAAACCCATGTAATTTTCCAAATTGTTATTCTGATTTGGCTGATCTAACTTAGAGGCTGAGCATTACTTGTAACATTTTAGCAATAAAATTACAGGAAGAAAAAATCTTTGTCTTCTCCTTTGAGCTTTGCTCTCTTCAGAGAACGTAGTCTTAGATAAAGGAAAATAATTTCCCGATACATTACAAGAAGAATCGGGGAACCTTCAGAGAATTCAGTAAGCTCTACAGAATCCTCCGATCCACTACAAGAAGAAATCGGATAGTAGTATAGAAGAAACTACCGCGATTCCCTATACGGTACCAGCTACTCCAGAGTAACAAATCCGTTGCTGCCACCTAACCAGAACCCCCGTCAACTCCGAACCGACCAAGGCCATAGACGGAGGGGTTAACATGCGTGTGTTTTGCTGGTGTGACGGTTGCACGTGTTTCGATCGAAGTCCGAATAAAAGCGTATTACAGTAAAAATCCTGCAGTTAATCAGTTTTAAGCGGTCCCAATATTGTGAGTTAATTGATAGTCATAGTGGTATTTCTTTTTAAAAAGTAAAAATCGCGGCATATAAAAAAAAGTAAATAAAAACGAAGCGAATTAATCTATATAGCATTTTTTCGTGAGTTTCTTTGTGAAGAAAATTAGCTGCCTATCGAAATTCCTACAAATACCCCCCCCCCCATTATCCCCACAGCCACGAGCACCAATCAGTGAGAAGTATACAGCGTGCCACATGCCACATCCCCCGAGTAACGAAGAACTTTCCCTCACTCAGCTTGAGTCAACCCCCACCCAATACTTCCCATAATACCCTTTTTGATTCAATTTTGTGCACCAGCGGCTACCCTCTATCAGTAACATGGAAATGGTAAATAAATTCCTGCAACTCTGTGGTATCTGTAATGATGCAACAGATGAGACAAAGGCGATGAGGTGCGATTTTTGTCAGCTTTTTGATTTTAGATGCCTAGAATGGGAAGATGAAAAAATCTCCTTTTAACGAACGCGAAGCAACTTATGGGCTAAAATTTTTCTGCGAAAACTGCATGACCGAAATAAACTCTTTTACAGTATTTAAAGCAGAAAGAGACTAAAAGAGACTACGAGAAGAAAATGAAAGAGGAAATTGGGAATAAAGAACAGAAAAACAGAAGAAACGAAGAAAGGTGAAGTAAAAAAAATCAAATAGCGTCAGTCCAATGTTCCCTCAAAGGTGTGCACGTGCGCGCGTGCACACGCGTTGTGAAACCCGCGCGCACAGCAAAATAAAATGCGCACAGGCTCAAGCGTATCATGAGTCACGACAGTAAATGAAGTAATTTCAAAAATTTCAGTTTAGTGAATTCTATAAAGTAAAGAACAAATTAAGAAACCGCTTGAAAGAAAATCATTTGGACACGCTCATGCGAATTAAAAGTTACCTAAATGATGACGGATGTATTAATCTTCATAGAGTTTATTTGGAATGGGCAAATGCTAAAGATCGTAGGGAGAAATCATAATCATACTTAAATGAAAGGCACTTTCATTTAATGTTATTTTGATTATATTTTATTTTATTATTTTTTATTTTATTCCTATTTTGTGAATGGATAAAATCATGTATTAATCTTGATAGTCTATTTTAAGTTGCTAAATGCTAAAAATTGTTTTGAGAAATGATAACTAAAATAGTCATTTTCAATTAATGTTATTTTTTATTTTGTTGAATTTTATTTTACTATTTTTTATTTTATTCATATTTTTAGAATGGATAAAAAATTTTCTTTTTTAAGAATATATAATATTGTAAACAGTTTTTTAATATCCATTTAATAGTACCGTAATGATCAAGCGATCACCTTATGGAATAATATTTATTAAGTATTTAATATTTATATATATTATATATATTTAATTTTGAAGATAACAGCGCTCAGAAAAGTTTGCACAATTTTTCACCATGAATCTAAATGTATGCACAACGAAAATTTCCTGCGCACACGGACAAAAAAAAATTAGAGGGAACATTGACCGTCACACAACGAGGCCGAAACCATGCAGTCGAAAGAGCGTATAAAGACATTGCAGATTTGAAAGGGAACAATGTATATATGAACATCCCCCAATATGCAATTTCTTCTAAAATAATGGTCATTGTAAATTTGGAGACAGATGCAAATTCTACCACCCGGACATCTGCAGGACTTACGCAAAATATGGAACCTGCAAATACGGGAAAAAATGCTACTATCAACATCTCCCGACGGACCCAAAGAACAAAGGACAAAGTTTAAATGACAATAGGACTAACAATAGAAACACAATAACGAACAAAAAAAAAATTTTAACATCGCAGACACGATACTGCTGCTAAATGTCATCCAACCATGCAGTTAACACAGCTGGAAACCCCCGAGTCAAACCGCTTCCGGGCAAGAAGCTGCCAGAACAGGTAGGCGGAAACGAATCTCTCTCGGAAGATCATAGGGCAACGAAACAAGCGATATCGAAGGAAAACGAACTTAAAATGCACAAGGGGCAACGAAAAACAAAGAACAAATATTGTCCTGGCTAATATTCAAGGAATAAGACCAAACCAATCACTCAACAAAGTTTCGTACCAGAAAGGATTTATGAACGAAACAAGGGTGGACATCGCATGCCTCACAAACTCATCTTAAGGATTGTAAAGGAAATTGTGAAAACTGCGAACATTGTATTGATAAGAAAGATATAAATATAGAGGGCTTCAACTTACTAAGAGCGGATAGAACAACGAGACGTAAAGGTGGATGTGCTATATATGTACAAGACGGTCATATGACAGACGATAATAAGTAAATCAAACAGCTTTGTGGAACTCCTAGCAGTGAAAATAGAAAAACTAAATGCGATACTAATAGTCATCTATAGACCTCCAAACACCCCAGCCGAAAAATTCTCGGAGGCCATTACATCAGAAAACTAATAAAGTCCATAAATCCTCCATCCCCCAATATAATGATCTGCGGAGACTAACTTCCCATTTATAAAATACAAAAAGGTGAATAAGTGGATAGGTATAATATATATATATATATATATATATATATATATATATATATATATACAGGGTGTCCCAGGAGGAAATGTCAAGAATGCACCATTTCACTCTTTGGGTATTTCTCAGTAAAAAGTATTATATCGATATGGGTCTGATTCCCAACCGTTACCGAGATACAGGCCTCTACATATATATATGATGAATAAAACCACGAAGGAAAGGAAACACAGATGGTGCTCAAACGCTTTCGTCTAATGACATCCTCAGGAACACTGAAGTACATAGAGAGTTACAACCTATATATAGGTTACAGAAAAAAAAAATTATATATATATATATACAATAAACGGAAAACAAAACTAAAGGATTGTGGAAGGGGGCACACAAATAATTTAAGGAAAAACTATCGATCTTTAGCACAAGATTAAAAGAATTGTTTCCAACCAATGTTATAGATAAATAATATATATATATATATATATATATATATATATATATATATACAAATTTATACTGGAAATCTGCCCGGGTTTTAGCACTCTGCTCTTTTTGTATATAAAAAAAAAAAAAATTGAACAATTATCGATTTTTAGCACAAGATTAAAAGAATTGTTTCCAACCAATGTTATAGATAAAAAAATAAAATATATATACAAATTTATACTGGAAATCTGCCCGGGTTTTAGCACTCTGCCTATTTTTGTATATAAAAATTGAAAAATAAAAGTTATTAGGGTGGCATACAAATTTACCAAAGATTTAGCGTTCTACCTTTCTTATCTAAATCTGTTCTGAAGGAATTCAAAACAACAGGATCGAGTTGAAAAAGACCTTTGCTTATGTTGAAGTTATTTGTTAGTTGGATAATGGCAGACTCAAGAATATTTCTATTAACAATGTTGCTAGAGTGAAATAAAACTGAAGCATTATTCCAATCAATACAGTGGGATAACTCTGACAAATGGACAAAAAGGGCACTGGACAACTGTCCTGTTCTAACGGAATATTGATGCTGTTTTATACGTGTGTGCAAATCCTTTCCCGGTTACGGGAATGGTTACGGAGATACTGAATGGTTACGGAGATAGAGCCGTTTGAATCTACAAATACAAAAGCATTGTTAATGGTAATCAAGAGAGAGAAACCAATTACTGTTTCTAACATTTAGTGTTTAAACATTGGCATTTTGAATGGTATCAGATACAGAAATGACAAATTTGTTACAGTTTACAATACGTTTTCGAAAATCCCACGATCTTCGCACACGAGTTCCAAAGTGCATTGAGGTTGACGGTGGGATTTTCGAAAACGTATTTTAAACTAACAAATTTGTCATTTCTGTATCTGACACTATTCAAAATTACAATGTTTAAACATTAAATGTTAGAAACAGTAATTGGTTTCTCTTACCATTAACAATGCTTTTGTATTTGTAGATTCAAACAGCTCTATCTCCGTAACCATTCAGAATTAGACATGTTCATATGAACTTTTTTCTCACAATGACCGATACTATCACCTCCGGAAGTATTGACCTTTCCTCCTGAAACATCCTGTATATACACCAGAACAAGGGAGGCACAAGAGAAGACCAGGAGCAAGCAAAAATGTTGATGGCTGTCACAAATGAGTTTATGCTGACACAGGAGATAACAGAAAATAGCAGAAAAAATAACTGCCTAAACCTGGCATTCACGAATAACACGAACTTGGATTGCCGATATAAAAATAATCCCAACCATTATCTCATACCACAACTTAATCGAGATATCAACAAATATGACGACAACATTAAAAGATAATAAACATATTGAGGAAAGAAACAAATTTAGAGCCTTTAACTTAAACTCCAAGACTATAAACTGGGAAGCAATCAGATCACACATGGCCCAAAGAGTGGAGAACAGTTTTAGAGAATAAAACAACTGAAGAAATGCAACAACCTTGGAAGAAAAGACGCTGAGAATTTTAGAAAAATATGCTCCGAAATCACAGCCAAAAGGAAAGAGGAGCTGGCTAGAGAGGCAAAAGAGAAGAATATTCCGCAAAAGAGAGAGAGTGGAGGCGAAGTTAGGTAACTGCGGAGATAATGCCAGGAAAGTAAAACAAGAAAAACTGGAGGGTGTAGTGAATACTCTTATTTTAGTTTCAAGATAAATGTTAATTTTACCGTCTTGAATTTCGGAATAGTTATAAATTCATTTTAAATTAGTTACCCATCATAATTCAATTGTGAACCACATTAATACTAATTTTATGTATACTATATTATTTTATTGTATGTAAACATAATTAATTATATATCACAATTGTCAGTTAATTATTTATATTCAAATATTTATTTTAATCTAATACCATGTCCATTTTACAAATAAATAATAGAAAACCAATGGTTATATTTCCACCTTTGGTACTGTCGCAGTTTCGCCTAACGGACTCAATACGGCTAGTGAGATAATCACTGGTTGGCACTTAACTAGCGGCAGTGCTTATGGCTACATCATCCAGGTTAACCTATACCGGATAGATGCGCTACGGTCCCAAGCCGTAGCTTGCCTAGGCCAACGACGACGACGTAAACCAACAATTGGTGACCCCGGAGCTGGATTACCCCTTTTACCCGAACGACTAGGATTAGACTGTAACGTCGTTCGTGCCCATCACCCCCTTCACCGAACGACTAGGACTAGACTGTAACGTCGTTCGTGCCCACCACCCCCTTCACCCGAGCGACTAGGACCAGACTGTAATGTCGCTCGTGCCCTCTGCCCTCACCCCTGCCCGTGCGCTCTGTGCCTGCGCTCGTCTCAACCTCCACTCCTTCGTTGGGAACTTGTCGTCTTGCTTGTACGTTAGCAAGCATAGGAGAAGATGCCTGACGACGCTGGTGCCATCTCCCACTTGAGCGTAAAGCTCCCCGTCTTCTGGCCGGGTGATCCATTTATTTGGTTCCACCAAGTGGAATCACAATTCAATTGGGAAGGATCACCGCTAGCAGGACGAAATACGATCATGTTTTGTCCTCTCTACCAGCGAGCATCATCTCTGAAGTCCGTGACGTCATCGTATCTACTTCCACGAGTGAGGACCCGTACAACGATCTGAAGTCTGCCATCCTGTGCCGCACCACTGTCTCCGAGCGTGAGAAACTACATCAGTTAATCTCGAAAGAAGAAACTTGGAGACCGTAAGCCCACTCAAATGCTGAGGGCTATGCAGTGCGCTCTAGGCGAACGCGCACAAACCTTCGATAAGGACATCTTTAGACAGTTGTTCTTGCAGAAACTTCCTCCATCAGCTCAGCGTGTCTTGGCCACTATGGATCCTGCTACTCCAGTTGATAAACTAGCAGAAACTGCCGACAAAGTAGTGGAGATTGACACAGCTCCGGTCAACAACGTGAACACACAATCGGAACTGGAGTTGAAAGTGAAAGAGTTAAGTCAACGACTCAACCACGTTTGTTCTCTGCTACAAAATCAACGGCAAAGAAGCCATTCTCGGTCAAGATTTACGAAGAGGCATCGTTCGAGTTCCGGGAAGATCTGCTTCTACCACTCGAAATTGGAAAGAAGGCTAGGAAGTGCATCTCCCATTGCAATTTTTCGTCGGAAAACCCCAGCAGCGAGTCCTAATGGCGTCTAGTACTCGCACTGCCAACCTGTTATTCATAAAGGACAGGAACTCTGGTGTCAATTTCTTGGTCGATACCGGAGCGTCAGTAAGTGTATTCCCTCAAAAATCTGGTCATAAGCACTCGGAATCTCCGCCTCTATACGCTGCTAACGGTTCACGCATACCCACGTACGGTACTCAGTCGCGTGAACTAAACTTGGGCCTTCACCGATCCTTCAAGTGGATTTTCATCTGTGCTCAAGTGCAGCATCCCATAATCGGCGTGACTTCCTCCAGCATTTCAAACTCCTGGTGGATCTTGACAAGCGACGCTTATGCGACCAGGCCACACTGCTTTCTGTTCTTGCCAAACAGGTTGCCCTTCCGGACGCCTCGAACTCTGCACTTTCCCTCGTTCCCCTAATTCCATGTACCAGTGCCTTTTCCAGCGATATCCAGGAATTCTTCAACCGATGCAGATGGGTGATACCATTAAGCACACCATTACCCATCACATTACAACAAAAGGTCCCCCTGTGTTTGCAAAACCCAGACGTCTTGCCCCGGACAAACTGAAAGCTGCCAAATCGGAATTCCAGCTTATGATGGATCTTGGGATAATAAGACCTTCCAAAAGCAGTTGGTCCTCTCCCCTACACCTGGTCCAGAAGAAGTCAGGAGACTGGAGACCATGTGGGGATTACCGGTTTTTGAATTCGACAACCATCCCGGACCGATATCCGGTACCAAATGTCCAAGACTTTACTCTCTTCTCCACGGCAAATCTATCTTCAGTAAAATAGATCTCGTTAAGGCTTTCCACCACATTCCCGTAGAGCCTTCGGATATTCCCAAGACTGCAGTTTGTACACCATTTGGGTTATTCGAATTTGTGAAGATGCCGTTCGGGCTACGGAATGCTGCGCAAACCTTTCAGAGGTTTATAGATGAGGTCACCAGAGGCTAGACTTTGTTTATGCCTACATCGATGATTTGCTTGTGGCCAGCTCAACGGAAGAGGAACATAAGGAACATCTTTCACTCCTCTTTCAACGCTTAGAACAATACGGTGTACTATTAATGCATCTAAGTGGTGTTTGCACAGCCAACCTTGGAATTTCTTGGCCACATGATTTCGCAGCACGGAATTACCCCCCTTCAGGACAAGTGTGAAGTGATAAAAAATTACCCTATGCCAAATAATCAGCGTGAGTTACGTCGGTTTCTAGGTTTGGTAAATTATTACCACAAGTTCATTAAAAACTGTGCTAGTGTTCTTGCTCCTCTACACGCTATGATCACACACAAACGCAAGGTAACGAAATTGGTATGGTGTAGCGATAGTTACAGGCGTTCGACAATGCCAAAAATGCTATCAATAGTGCATTGTCTCTGTCATTTCCTATCAGTGATGCCCCCCTAACTCTGACGGTCGATGCATCAGATGTTGCGATCGGTGGTGTTGGAACAAACCATTAACGGTCAACAAGCACCCATCGCGTTTTACTCGAAAAAGCTGCAGCCAGCCCAAACGCGTTATAGAGCTTTCGGACGTGAACTTCTTGCTATTTACTTAAACGTGAAGCATTTTCAACATTTCCTTGAAGGCCGAGAGTTTTGTGTTTACCGACCACAAACCTTTGGTCACTGTCTTCAATAAAAACAGCTGTAACCACTCTCCCAGAGTCATCAGGCAACTCGATTATATCTCGCAATTTACCACAGATATCCGCCACATCAAAGGTGTCTTGAACACTCCAGCGGATGCACTCTCAAGAATAGAGATTACTTCTGTTACCCTCAGCTCTACACTGTGGAATGCTATTGCACAGGATCAAGATAAGGATACGGAACTACAAGACCTGCTCAGAGAAGACTCCACTCACTCACTTTCCCTCAAGAAAATGAGTATGCCAGGATTGTCTGTGCCCCTCTATTGCGACGTATCAACAGCTGCTATTCGCCCTTATGTCCCTCCATGTCACAGACAAGCAGTCTTCACGGATCTTCATAAGCCCTCCCATCCTGGTATCCGTGCTTCGCAACACGGTTACCTCTCGCTTTGTTTGGCCCTCGATGCGGAAGGATGTCAAACATTGGACCAAAACGTGCCTTGCCTGCCAGCGTGCCAAAGTCCAAAGGCACACCAGGTCCCCTTTGACGCATTTCCGCCCCATCCCAGCGATTTGAGGTAATTCATGTAGACATTGTGGCCCTCTTCCAGTGATTCAAGGCCAACGTTATCTGCTCACCTGTCTCGACCGCTTTTCCAGATGGCCTGAAGCCATTCCACTTCCTGATATCCAAGCGGAAAACTGTTGCAAGAGCCTTTCTTCATGGATGGGTATCAAGATTTGGATTGCCGACAAAAGTCATCACTGACCAAGGTCGCCAATTTGAGTCTTCGCTTTGGAAGAAGTTTACCAGCTTGTTGGGTACAGTACATGCGCATACCTGTGCGTATCATCCGCAAGCTAACGGCCTCGTCGAACGCTTCCATCGCCAGCTGAAGTCATCCCTTATGTGTCACGAAGACTCCCATTGGATGGATAAGCTTCCACTCGTGTTGCTTGGTATTCGCTCTGCATTTAAGAGTGATCTGAAGACTACAGCGGCTGAACTAGTCTATGGAACAACACTGCGGCTACCAGGTGGCTACTTCACTGCAGGGGATAAGTCAGTGATCCTACGGAATTCGCTCAAACACTTCCTCTCACATGCAGTCCCTTCAGCCTGTTCCCCCTCGATTGACTAGCCAACAGAACATCTTTGTTTCCCCAGCCTCCAGTCTTGCACCCACGTTTTCGTTCGTGTACCTGTCCCAAAACGGCCTCTCCAATGTCCATATGACGGACCCTATGAAGTTCTCCGACGTACGCGCAAATCATTTCTCATCCAGCGCGGTTCCAAGGTCGACAAGGTTTCTATCGATCGTCTTAAGCCTGCGTTTTTGGAATCAACCTTAAGCGAGGTACATGTAGCTACCAAAAAGGTTCAGCGGAAATCTGTGTCGTTCGGAACTCTTGAACTTCCTCTCTGGTGGGGGAGTGTGTAGTGAATACTCTTATTTTAGTTTCAAGATAAATGTTAATTTTACCGTCTTGAATTTCGGAATAGTTATAAATTCATTTTAAATTAGTTACCCATCATAATTCAATTGTGAACCACATTAATACTAATTTATGTATACTATATTATTTTATTGTATGAAAACATAATTAATATATCACAATTGTCAGTTAATTAATATTCAAATATTTATTTTAATCTAATACCATGTCCATTTTACAAATAAATAATAGAAAACCAATGGTTATATTTTCCACCTTTGGTACTGTCGCAGTTTCGCCTAACGGACTCAATACGGCTAGTGAGATAATCACTGGTTGGCACTTAACTAGCGGCAGTGCTTATGGCTACATCATCCAGGTTAACCTATACCGGATAGATGCGCTACGGTCCCAAGCCGTAGCTTGCTAGGCCAACGACGACGACGTAAACCAACAAGGGCATCGATAGGGAAATACAAGCCCTGATTAAGGACCACAGAGATGGAAGAGGAAGAGGAAAAGGAAGCAATAAAAGAAAATTCAAAGTACGAGGGCCACTCGATATATTTTGCCCCACCTTTTTTTTTTCTTTCCAAGTTTCCTTGCAAATTCCAGAAATTTTGTACACAAGTAGTTACATACCTTTTTACAAGTTTCTATTTTTCCACACAGTCTCCATCCTTTTCTACGGCTTTCCTCCACCTCGAAACAAGGGCCTTTATTCCTTGCTGGTAAAAGTCAGCTGGGTTCCACTCAAGCCACCTCTTAACCTCCTCAACAACCTCATCGTCACAAGCTTTCTTCCACGAATAGCATCCTTCATTGGCTCAAACAAATGGAATTCTGAAGGTGCCAGATCCAGGCTGTATGGAGGGTGGGGTAACACAGTCCAGCGCATTTTTGTGATGGCCTCTCTTGTTTGCAAACTGTTGTGTTGTCTTGCGTTATCGTGCAAAAGAAGGACGTCTTCCAGTTTTCTCTCCGGTCGAACTCGCTTTATTCGTCTCTGGAGGATAGCAATATATGCCTCCGAGTTGATTGATTGTTCCTTCTTCATAATGTCCACCAGAATCACCCCTTTCATGTCCCAGGAGATGGTGACCATAACCTTTCCTGCAGAAGAAGCCATTTTAAACTTTTTCTTGCGTGGGGAGTCTGCGTGATGCCACTCCATGGATTGGCGTTTTGTTTCAGGTTCAAAGTGGTGTACCCAAGTCTCACCCCCAGTCACAATTCGTGAAGTCATCCCCTTCTGTCGTATCGAACCAACGACTCAGAAACAATTTCTTTTCTTTGGATTTTGTGATCTTAAGTCAGTTCGCGAGGAACAAACCGTGAACACACATTTGAGTATCCCAGTTGCTGAATTATCGTATTCACACTTCCTTCACTAATTCCTAGCTCCAGTGATAGCTCTTTGTATGTGACGCGCCGATTTCATTGAATGATGCTGTTAGCACGTTGCAGTGTGAGATGTCACAGCCGATGCCGAGCGACCGCTGCGTGGCTCACCATTGAGGTTGGCTCTCCCTCTCTCCGATGATCTCACACGTTTAGACCAGCGTCCAACTGTGCTTCGATCAACAGCAGCATCTCCGTAAACGTTTTGTAGACGTTTGTGAATATTTCCAACGGTTTTCGTCTCTGCAGTTAAGAACTCGATAACAGCTCTCTGTTTACGACGCACATCACTGTCAGACGCCATTTTCGAAACTGCGTTAACCATCGGTTTTATACAAGGGCGTTGAAAAGTGGTTTTATACAAGGAGCGAAAGTTCAAACTGGAAAATTCCGATTATGTGAAGCGCAGAAAGTTCAAACTTACAGCCCAAAAGACATTTCAGTCCCATGGCCTATTATTTAGCTAAGAAAAAAGGGTGGGGAAAAATATATTGAGTGCCCCCTAGTACTTCTATAGCTATGCGAAAAGGAAAACAAAAGCGCGTGCTGCTATTAGGCCCTTAAGGAAGAGAAATAATGAACTAGCCGACGATCCAAAAGAAATATCTGAAACATTGAGTGATACCTAACCTTTATAATGGCTATGGAAAAGACCCCTAGACACTGGGGAAATACCGAGCATCTTGAAAAGAGCAAACATTGTCCCTATATATAAAGGAGGGGACAGATCTCAAGCAAAGAACTATGGACCAGTGTCATTGACGTCCCACCTCACCAAAGTATTTGAAAGAATAGAGAAAATTTATGATTTCTTGGAGACACTGGAAAGATTCAACGAAAATCAGCACAGATTCCGATCAGGTAGATCATGCCTATCACAACTAATAGAACACTACAATAATATCCTAGATGCACTGAAAGCAGGGTTGGCACGATTGGGCCCAATGAGTTTTTTCGAAAAAGCCCAGTCTGAAAAAAACCTATACAGTTTGGGTTTTTTCAATATTTTGCAAATTCTAATACTTGGAAACCTTTTTTACTATTTTCAAATCAAGATATAAATATTTTCAGCAACTTCCTGCCAATTAGTTTCAAAAATCTAATGCTATCTGATAAAGGATAAAAATATAACGAGGAAAGATGAAAACAAAACGAGTTTTTAAATTCATTAATGTAATGCAATTAACTTTCATAATGACTGATATGCTACTCTTGGATATACTAAATAGGTACTGAAAACCCTAAATAATAATGTACCACCCTTAACATTTAAGCTGAGGCCTTGGCCTAACCAAAATAAATCATTTTTCCCGAGATTCAAAAAAAGGAAAACTAATATGAAGTAAAACCTCAGACAATTACATAAGCATTGCTATGAAAATGACTAGGAACTGGATGTCCATGCCTTATCTACTATTCTGGTGGCTGCTCTACCACTCAAAGTCTGTACTCTCCTCTTGGACCTCTTTTATAGATGGACTTTTGTGTGCATTTTGCATAGATATATATAGAGTATGCAGGGGGTAACGTGTCTCAGTCCCAGCTATGGTAGTTGTCTTACAATTAACAGTCCCAAGTGCAAGTTACGTTAACACCTCCACATAAACTACCCTGGACTAAAATAACATACGTGAAGCCCTTACCCACAAACCATTTAAAAGGGGTGATTTAAAAGCGCGCTCTCTATCACACCGCATCCCATCAGAGGTCTTCAGCAGGGACATCGCAATGTATCCATATAACGTTAATAATAACCGAAACTCGGGGAAAATATACTCTCTGCCCTCCGCTCTATCCCAAATCCTTTTCTCTTAGTAACTTCTTAATACAAACTAATCTATCATATTTTGCGACTTTTTAACTCTGGTAGGATTCACTTCCATTCCTATAGTGTAAGAGATACTTAAATTCATGTGTGTATTATGCCATATGATGTGCGTAATAACTAATCATTTTTAAATAGTTGGAGCGTTCAAGGTCATCTGTAATAATCTATGGACTACTCCTCAAGCCCACTCTCAACACTTATATTCCCCTAAGACACAGGCGTCTTCAAGTAACATGAATGCGTAGAGATCTAAGGTGTTAGATTCCATATTATATAATTTATGTGCTAGGTTTAAGAACGCTGGCATTGAAGGATGGGACAGTAAAAGCGATAATAGGTTTAATGAAGGAAGTGGAATGAGGATGGAGGTAAGCGTTGCTCTGTCGAAGGAAACGAGGTTGGGTGGGGCTGGATGTCTGGCTATGGTGTCGGAGAATTGACTCAAGTAGATGGACGCTTTACTGGACAGCAATATTACCAGATACTGGAAGAGGTGCTGCTACCCAGTGTTCGTGCGTATCTGGTTCCAGCGCCGGAACCATTTTACTTAATGGAAGATAACAGTCCTATTCATAGGAGTAACGATGTGAGAGCGTGGTACGAAGATCACCCAGAGATTATTATTCTAATTCTGCCACCACGTTCTCCTGATATGAATCCGATTGAAAATCTTTGGGCAATAATGATTAACGAATGGGAGCCAACGCAATGAAAGAACATTTGAAGCACTTTTAGCTCACACGAGGAATAGTTGGGAGAGCTTACGCCGAACACCAAACATTCCCTACAATCTGGCCTCTTCTTTGCCGCAACGATTGCAAGAAATTATTGATGCCGGAGGAAGCTATACGAAATACTGATGTTAAAGCCATGACGTAAATGTGTATCGAATATATATTTATGTTAATATGGAATTTTATTATATTTTTATGTTTGACATCTACAGTATAAAAGTATATATTGTGACCATGAAAGAACTTTACTTACCCTTAATTAGAATCTTTTCTTGCAATGTCTACGCTCGTGGAGATGATAATATATGCATTGTTGAAACAAACTATGAGAAGGTAATAGTTTCAGGGAAAAAAAAAAAATGGCAACATCGAGGCCATCACATGTTTATGGGAATTGTCATATATGCTACGCTACCAATAAACTCTTATATACTACTACATACTAAGGTAGGTTAATTTTCCGCATTTTTTTAGATATCGACTTTGGACTAGTCGAGATAGTCAGGGCTTAATATGATAACTGACAAAAAATTTCAGATCCCTAGCTTTAACCGTTTTTTGAGGAAACCGTTTCAAAAATCGTCAAAAAATCGTACCGAAAAATACCGCATTTTCGCAATTTTCGGCCGAAAAAAACGCTATTTTCACAAAAAAAAAATCCTGAAAAAAGTTACAATTTTATTGAAAAAAAGTAAAAAAAACATGTACAGAGTCAAATAGACACATTTAGATCCCAAGATAATCATAATTTTCACTGTAAGAGCCCTTAGAAGCAAAGGAAGGCCTCATCTGGCGACGTAGGGCTTTGGCCAGAATGTTTGTGCCTCGATTCGAGTCCATAAACAGTATGGGAAGCTTCAGATTTCAGCTTCACGGCCCTTTCAACACTCTGAGAATGTGAAGGCAGATCAAGCAGCTCCAGCTTGGTGCCATCCACAATGCTTCTTGAAGCTCCTGGTCAAAAAAGTCTTCTGTGAGAGCAGGTTCACAGATGCCACTTTGAGAAAGGTTGATTAGTTCTGACCAGTAGGTAGCTTCAATGTTGATGGCTGTGATCTTCTTCAGCCTCTTCTTGGCTGGCTTTCCACTTCTGAAAGAATAATAATTAATTTATTTTTCATTCCAGTTTAAGATTTAATCCCTATTAGTCTCAGAATTGCTGATTTAAAAAAAAAAAAAAAGCACCCGAGTTCTATAAATCCCCATAATCGAATTTTTTTTCAGAAAGGTAAGATTATTTCCATTATCAGAGGGGAAGGGGGGAATTGGGATAAGAAAATGTGAAAAAAATTTGATTATGGGGATTTATAGAACTCGGGCCTTTTTTTTATTAAATAAATCCCCATAATCAAATTTTTTTTCACATTTTTTTTAAATTAATAAATGCTTACCTGATGGACAGAATTTTCTTGAGAGCAGCTTCTCTCACTTCCAAGTCATCAGACTTCATCATGGAGCACAGCACATTCTAGGGGAGCAAGGCAAAAGCATTGTACTTCAGGTTCTTCAAAGCAACACCCTGGATTTCTTCAGACTGTTGCTTGATCCTCTGGATCATGTTGAAGATGTACAGCTGCTGATTGTGGAACTTGCTGTCCATTTTGATCTCAAACCAACTGACTGCATACACTTCCACAATGAACTTGATGGCCTGGTAAAGCTTATCCTGTAGTTCTGGAGGGTAAGCACGTCTGGTCCACAGACACATCAATCTAATTGCCAAAGTCAACCATCTTGCATGGCTTAATGGTCCAATTTTCCAGGCAGCAAATCTTGGGTTGACTTTGCCCCTGGAAATTCTAAGCACATACTCCAAAAGAAGCCTCTGGTCGCTACTGAGATCATTCAGTGTCTCCTCAGCAAATTCCATGTCATCCAGGGCGCCACTGAGTTTGGTGAATTTCACTTGTGGCAGATCTTGGTAGTCAATTTAACAGAGTTTTCCCAGCGGACCAGTGAAAGCAGTGGGACTTTTGGTACTGCCATCAAGATGCTTGAAAACAGCTCTGAAAGGCAACTCATTCTGATGGAGTGAACAGCCAATGGTGTGCAATTTCCGCTCAATTTTATTTTCCAGAGCTGTTACAAGGCCTCCCTCCCAGCCAGTGCTTGTATTTGTGTTGTCAAGGAGGACAGCTTTCAGGGTATGAACACTGTTAAACTCCTCCAAGACACAAGCAACTTCAAGAAGAACTCCAGTCGCACCTTTAATTGGGATGACTCTGTGAGTAAGATATGTTCCACTTTCAGTTCCCGGCTCCTTTGTGAAAGTCAAATGGTGCTCGCGTCCCTTTCCTTTCTTCAGCTTAGTCTCCCCATTTTCATCCTTAACTTCTCTGTACAGCAAAGTGTCCTTGTCAACTTTCCCATCAACCCCAATACAGACTAACTTTTCCAGACCCTCATTGTGCTTTTCATCACTTTTCACTCTCATTCTAGCTTTTTCCCTGTCCATTTTCGATTTATCAACTATTATCTGTTTCACATCAAGGCCAGGCTTAAGCAGGTCCATAGCTTGTAAGTCCAGGAGGAAGGCATTAGCAAGACTTGCCCCAAGATTGGAAGAAACATCACCCCTGATCAGTTCCATGGCATATCTGGGGGTTTTCAAAAAGCTGTAACCTACACTTGGGTGCCTCCTTGGCTTGAACTCTTCAGCTTCACCACCAGATGGCTGAAATGAAAAATAAATTACTAAAGCGAAAATGGGGGAAAATAGGAGAAAAAGTAGGGAAAAATATGGGTAAAATTCGACGAAAATGGGCGGAAATAAGAATAAATTACTAAAGCGAAAATGGGGGAAATAGGGACAAAAAGTAGGGATAAATTTGGGTAAAAATGGGATAAGATACAGGGCGTACATAAAGTCAGGATCTATTTTTGCGAAGCACTTGGAAATTACATGGAATTCAATCATAAAATGATTGAGTGGTAACATTTATTAAATAATTAAGAGTAGGATTCGACGTGACGCCCATCAGTATCCCTGCACAGCTCAAATCGTTCCGCAGCATTTCTAAACACATTCTGGAGCATTTGCGGGTTATGTTATCTGCAGCAGTTCGTATACGTAAGTTTTCAAGACTCGTAATCTTCGTCTGATAGACGTGCGATTTGATAAAGCCCCATGCAAAGAAATCTAAAGGGGTTAAATCTGGTGATCTCGCTGGCCAAGGTCTGTTGCTTCCGCGTCCGATCCAGCGATTTGGAAAACGTCCATTTAGATAATCCTGAACAATTTTGGCATAGTGACAAGGAGCACCATCATGTTGATAGACGACGGGGATAGGATTGTTAGTACAGTCGTCTATCAACATGATGGTGCTCCTTGTCACTATGCCAAAATTCTTCAGGATTATCTAAATGGACGTTTTCCAAATCGCTGGATCGGACGCGGAAGCAACAGACCTTGGCCAGCGAGATCACCAGATTTAACCCCTTTAGATTTCTTTGCATGGGGCTTTATCAAATCGCACGTCTATCAGACGAAGATTACGAGTCTTAAACTTACGTACACGTATACGAACTGCTGCAGATAACATAACCCCGCAAATGCTCCAGAATGTGTTTAGAAATGCTGCGGAACGATTTGAGCTGTGCAGGGATACTGATGGGCGTCACGTCGAATCCTCTCTTAATTATTTAATAAATGTTACCACTATCATTTTATGATTGAATTCCATATAATTTCCAAGTGCTTCACAAAAATAGATCCTGACTATGTACATCCTGTATAAGAAAAAAAATATATTACCTCCTGATTCTCCTGAGCTGGATTATAAAGAAATATCTTGTGAAGGTGTGGAGGCAAAAGTGGCCAAATCCACCTCCTGCTGCTGTTGAATCTGGCTCTGTAATCTTTCTGCTTCAGCTGCAGCCCTCTGGTCTCTCTTCACAGCAGCTTTATCCACAGATCCCAGCTGGAAAGAGCCCTTGGGTCCTATTTTGGCCCTCTGATCTCTCAAGTATTCTCTCTCCTCTACTGGAACCTGAAATATTAAAGTATATTAAATAGTGGATCTAAAATAAGAGAAAATCCTGAAAAAAAAATTATTAATTTCTATTACCAGGGCGGGGGAAAGGAAGATTACAGGAGGAAAATGCGGATATTTTTCAATTACAAGCATTGAATTTCCTTCCATTTAAAAAGCACCTAATCGCACTAAGTTAGTCCAGTTAAAAGTTAAAAAAATAATAGCATTACCTTCTTACTGGGAGGACAAGTGCAGATTATGTGGTGTTTGACAATTTTCTTTCTTGCACTTCACAGCATTGTCATCACAGGGACGAACAGGTAGCTTACAGGTGCAAGCAGAAATGTCAAAAAGTTTATCCAGCTTTTCCTCCAGATTCTGCTCCTGGACTGTAGAAAGAGATTTCCTGTTTATCTCTTTTGCTTTCTTGAAGCACACTTTATCCACCAATTTCACTACAATATTCCTCATACAGGGGCAGCCGCGGGTTCACTGCCTGCCAGATCTCAATCACATCCTTTGCTATCATTTTAGCAATATCAGTCTTTCAAGTCCGGGTGGCTGTTTTGGAGGAAATAACTGTATTGAATAACTTGGCGGAGGGTAGGAGGCTCTGTTTTATCCAAAGGGGAAGGCTGGCCACTGAATTTTTTTGGCACTATCACTTCGAGTTAACACTGCAGACTTCCGTTTTTTACCCATTTTTATGAAATATCTGAAAATAAACAATTAAATGAACGCATCATAAAATAACTTAATTTAATACACATTTTATAGGTAAATATCATTAAAAAATACAAAATAATACACTAATAAACATCTACAGGGTGGGCCGTGTTTCCATACATAGGAAAATTTAAATTATGGTCTTCACGTGCGTCGGTATTTGGATCAGCAGTTTCCGGATGCTTGGATTGGTCGGCGTGGTCCTGTGGAGTGGCCTCCCAGATCCCCAGATCTCACCCCCCTTGATTTCTATCTTTGGGGGCACTTGAAGGCCATGGTGTATCAGGAAAAGATACGAGACATAAATCATCTAAAGGAACGTATCACCAACGCCATTACAAGCATAACGTCAACTGTGCTAATGCGTGTTCATCAACAGTGGGGAACACGTATTGAAATGTGTTTTCAAAACAATGGCAACCATGTAGAGCATATTATATAAATAAAAATGGTTGTTCATAAAAAAATGTTTATTTTTCCTATGTATGGAAGCTTACGGCCCACCCTGTATAATGCATTTACAATAAGTTTCAAGCATCGTTTTGTTAAAAAAGCCGAATTTTAATTGATTATTTTGATGAAATAAGGTCCGATATTTTGTTTGTTTACATTGCGCGAATGCCGCGCGCGCGATTTTATGCCTAAAATTCGGCAATTTTACAACTTAAAAATAATTAACAATCTTAAAAAAATACAATCATTTTCACAAATATGAGTTGGTGCAACGTCTTTTATACATTAATACCTTTCTATCTAGAGTAGTCCAAGATCACAGTTCCAAAATCAACCTACCCTACTATATACTATATTATGTAATAATTACGATAAACAAATCAAATGCAAATTTCTCTGATACACGGCCCACTAGTCTTGCTTTGGACTAATGACTTTCATAAGATGGAATAGGTTATCATTTAAAACAATGGATAAACTATTTATTAGTGAAACGACCGTGACTTCCTCGAAATGCGAGCGCGTGAGAGGTTCACTGAGGAATTTGGTCATCAGATTCTTCACGTAGGATATGTATCACAAACAACAATACTGACAACAATTCCCAACAATTACTTAATATCAATCATTGCATTTGAGCAAATAATTTAGACCTGCGTCAAATAACTTAGGTATCATGCCATGATTTGGGATATTTGCCGAATTAGTCGTTCTCTATAGTCTACAGTATATAGTGAGACAGTATAATGTAATGCCCAGCTAATATTATGGTGACTAGGATTGCTCCATAACCATCCCAACATCCCGAAACTTGGTCATTCTGCTTCTTAATCATTTGTATTTTAAACACTAAAATGTAGCAGAAGTGACGTAATAATGGACGTCATTGATTGGGTTAGAGGAGTTATGTGCACCAATCCGAACACCTCCGCTGCCATAAGGACTGCCCATTTTATACCTAACAGACGAGCTTGGGACGAGACAGAGGCGTGAGACTTCTTGTAAGCACTGTACCTATGTTTAGCGAATTATGTTTAATACAAAAACTATCAGCTACTTACATCCTTTCCATAGGTGTTTTTTACTTGCTGAATGCTCTTGGCTGCAATTTCACAACAGAACTCCGCTGTTTTCTTTTCAGTACCGCAGTCATCAGTAGTTAGCAGGTAGGAACTTTTTCCAGTGTGAATTGATGACGCAATTATGGGATCATTTTGCACTGATGACCATCCATCCTGAAGAAGTGTGATTGTAGATTCACTCAAGTCATTTTTCATGTTCTCTTTACTTGTTGAATGAACTTCATCCAGCAACTTTCCTGCTATATCCTTTCTTGATGGAGGGTGATAACCTGGTCTCAAGGAGTTCATCATTTCCTTATATTGCTTTGATTCAGCAGCTCTGAAAGCAATGTTGTTAGCATAAAAGAACTTCGCTATTTGCAGGTCAATATGTTTAACTTGTGATTCTGTGGTCTTGCAGGCATAACCAAAAAGTTTATTTAGGACCAGTTTAACTTTTTTGAGAGTTGGAGACATGACCTCTAATTCTGATCTTGAAGATGTTCCTTGTGATGCCTGCAAGATGCTTGATATTAGTGGCGCACCGATTAATCGGCCATGCCGATATTAGGAAAACACCTTGCATGGCCGATACCGATTAATCGGTGCACCACTATTTGATATAGATGGTGGCGTTGGTGAGAAGTGGAGAATCTACTGGTGAAGCTGTAGACTCTCGACTCTGGTCAGGTGATGTTGATGCATGACTTGATCCTCCCTTTGATCCATCATCGTGACGATTCCTATTGTCACAGTTACAGAGATGTGCTCTTATACGTTCTACCTTGGATGTCAGCTCTAATCCACAGTGATTACACTTTACTTTGCTCGAGTTTTCTATTCGGGACACCAAGCCACTCGCTTGCTTGCTTGCGACCACTACCTGGTAACCTAGGCATTTTAATACAATATTGGATAAGACTTCTGTGATTAAATTTCTGTGTGAGGAAAAATATGATAGAAGTAAACTAGTTACATTGATTTTGAAAACTGCATTGCAAACACAATTTAGTTTCTTTCTCCAGAAGCAAACAACTAACACTACCGGTCAGAGTCAGACACAATAGTGACACTTAGCAACTCAAGAGTCTGAGTGAGGACTGAGGTAGACTCCAAATGTGCGTATTGCATACAGCATACTCATTACATACGTGTTCCATATGCGTTTGGTTCAAGGTTGTCTAGCAAATTGAGCACTGTACTTGGAAATATTTGTCTCAAATGGGTTGCTAACTTGCTTGCCAAGTTTATTCCTGGTCTGCTTTGTATTTTTGGGAAGGGTAATGGTCTAATGGGTATTCAGACAAGGTAAAACAGTCCTAATTTTGATTGTTATCTATTTTGATGGCTATTAATGGCGATTCTTTGTATTAGCCTTCAATTTTAGGCAAAGTGGAAGCAGGAATACAATACAAGATCGTAAAGATGTATACATTTACGATTTGTCAACAACATTATGAAAAAACCCATGACGAAACCCAACTGGGCTGGGTTTTTTCTGGGTTTTTGTGAGAAAAAAAACTGAAAAAAACATGTGGGTTGGGTTTTTTCTAAAAAACCTAAAATTTGGCCAACCCTGACTGGAAGGCAATGACAACTACGACGTCATATCCACAGATTTTGCTAAAGCTTTCGACAAATGTGATCACGGTATAATAACACACAAAATTAAATATATGGGAATAACAGGTAAAGTGGGAAAATGGATCTACAACTTCCTCACAGAACGTCTGCAGGTCGTCAAAATTCAAGGTATATCATCATCAGAATTAGAAGTACGCAGCTCAGTACCACAAGGGACAGTACTGGCCCCACTCCTGTTCATTATCATGCTGACAGACGGTGGAGTAAACAGCAACAGTATAGTAACATCCTTTGCAGCAGACGATACAAAGATCAACAGAAAAATCAGCGATGTAAATGAAGTGGAGGCCTTGCAGAGGGACACGAACAAAATATACAAATCGCCAGAACACAACATGGCATTTAACACCGAGAAATTTCAGCTCTTGAGATATGGTAGAAAAGAGGAACTTAGACTGCATATTATGCTCCGGATAGACAGGAAATTCAGAGAAGCACGAAAGCGATCGATCTGGGGATAATAATGACCGATGATGCCAAATTCGAAACAAAAAATCAGATAGCGATAAATAAAGCAAAAATAGTCTCGGGAGAGGTACTAAGAACGTTCAAAAGAAGGGACAGGACAGTCATGATTCGCCTGCTAAAAACACTGCTTATACCAAAACTTGGATATTGCTCAGTTTTGACGTCCCCATATAAAAAGGAAGAAATTAATAAACTAGAAGAAACGCACACACATTTCGCAGCCAAGATTGATGGCTGCAAAGAACTCAACTACTGGGAAAGACTCCGTAAACTAAATCTGTACTCCCTGGAAAGAAGAGAGGTACACCATAATCTACATCTGGAAAATGATCGAAAAACTGGTACCAAACCTAAACTAAACCCAATTACCATTCAAACACTGGAAAATAGGAAAGGCAGAATGTGTAGTTTTCCCAAATTAAAGGCCCGACAAAGGACCTTCTCAACACTGGAGGAAAATAGCTTGGTTGTCAGGGGATCAAGACTTTTTAACCAGCATATATATATATATATATATATATATATATAATGCGACTATCGGACCTTTAAAAAAGGAGAACAGTGCTTCATCTGATGATCTAACAGAAGTATCTGAAATATTAAGAGCTCAGTACGAATCATCTTTCAGTATCCCAAAAACTGACAAATTGATATGCGATAGAAACGCGTTCTTTGAAGAACTACAATGGGAAAGTATAACGGACTTCGACTTTACGACAGGTGATATTTTACAAGCTATAGGGAAACTAAAAACACACTCAGCGGCAGGACCAGACAAATGGAATGCCACACTGATCAAAAACTGCAAGAATGCAATCGCTGAGCCCCTATATTGGATATGGAGACGATCACTAGACACGAGAGAAATATCAGACATCCTGAAGAGCACGAACATAGTCCCAATATATAGAGATCATCGATCCGAGGCCAAAAACTATTGGCCAGTGTCGCTTACATCTCATCTCGCTAAAATATTTGAAAGAACAGTTAGACAAACTATGACTTTTTGGAAACTCGGAAAAAATTAAATGATAATCGACATGGGTTCGGTCAGGCAGATCATGCCTATCAT
This sequence comes from Bathynomus jamesi, assembly GCA_023014485.1. Lineage (NCBI taxonomy): Eukaryota > Metazoa > Arthropoda > Malacostraca > Isopoda > Cirolanidae > Bathynomus > Bathynomus jamesi. The sequence continues at coordinate 181,843 of JAJOZX010007196.1, forward strand.
GACTAATGGAACATTACAACAACATTATTGATGCACTTTAAAGTAATGAAAACTATGATGTAATATAACACAGACTTTGCCAAAACGTTCGACAAGTGTGACCATGGAATCATAATACAAACTGAAGTATATGGGAATAAAAGGAAAAGTAGGGAAATTGATATATAATTTCCTTAGTGAGCGACGGCAAATCGTTACAATACAAGGAGTATCTTCGTCAGAAGTCCTCAGCTCAGCACCACAAGAAACAGTATTACCTCCACTACTCTTCATAATCATGCTAACTGACATAGATGAGGACGTTGCCAGAGACAGCACAGTAACATCCTTTGCTGATGACACAAAGGTCAGTAAAAAAATAAGAAACCCAGAAGATACATAGGGCCTCTACAAACAGACATGAACAGAATCTACAAGTGGACGGAAGACAATAATATGAAGTTAAACACAGAAATTTCAGCTGTTATGGTACGGAAAAAGAGAGTACCTAAAATCCATGGAATATTATACCCAAAATGGACAGGAAATTCAGAGAAATTCTAAAGCAAAAGATTTAGGGGTTGTAATGACTGATGATGCGAAATTTGAAACAAAATAAGATAGTAGTAAACACAGCAAAGAGAGTAACTAGGCAGATACTGAGAACCTTTAAACGAAGGGATAGGAATATAATGATTCATCTACTGAAAACACTAATCATACCCAAATTGGAATACTGCTCGGTCCTAACATCCCCATATAAAAAAGAAGACATTAGACAGCTAGAAGGGGTTCAGAGAAGCTTCACAACCAAGATCAAGGGGCGCAAAGAACTGAAATTACTGGAAAGGTTACGCGAATTAAACCTATATTCACTGGAAAGGAGGAGAGCGCTACACCATTATTTACACTTGGAAAATAATGGAGAAACTAGTCCCTAATCTTACTCTGAATCCTGTAACTCCCCAACAATGGAAAGTAGAAAAGGAAGACTGTGTAGTGTTCCCAAATTAAAGGTTATCCAGGGAACATCATTTACCCTGAAAGAAAATAGTTTTGTTGTGAGGACCAAAACTGTTTAATCAGCTGCTCAAAGACCTAAGGAACACGAGTGGTGTTGCGGTGGACATCTTCAAAAGAAGATTAGACGCCTCTCAGAACAATCTCCGATGAGCCGGATGTACCTGGCTATGCGAGATGGAGAGTACAAGAAACCAACTCGCTACTTCACCAGGCCAACAAGCTTGACCTTCGTGAAATGAGGAATCATCGCACGGAACATTTGAAAGGTTGCAAGGTATATAAACTGGATTTTCTCTGTAGGCATCGACAACCTGTGAAGAAAACATCACTTTGGGAAAGTAAGATTCATTCTTAATTTTGAAGGCCATGAACCCAACCAGAAAATCCGGTTTGTTACTTGCAATCCACTCTTCCGCACTGCCTTCCTCTTCTTGAGAAAGTCCTGCACCCATTCTGAAAGGGTCCATCAAATTAGCAACGTAGAAGAATGGCGCCAGTGCTTGTTGTTTCCTTTTGTTGAGAGTGGTTATGTAGGGCTCGAAGTTTTTTCTTTGCACAAACCATTCCACACTTGCACTGCTGTCGACAGGTTCGCTGAATCACCGAAGCTATTGATGAAAGAAGAAATGCAGAACACTTAAAAATATTATTTATTCATTCAAACTATACTAAGCCATTGTTTTGTAGTTACCTTTCATGTAACAATTACTAGCCTATGCATTGAAAATGAATAGGCCTGGTACATTGAAATACTGGTAGGTATATGTTTTCAAGTAGCATATCACTGCATGTCACTATGTACATAACCAAACAATTTTTTGGACTAGTCTCCAACTGCTTACCTCATTTAGAGCTTTGGAAACCAGGTCCAGTTGTCCTTGTAGATGTACAGCTGAGCGATACAGTGAAGCATTGTTTAGAATGTTGATGCTTTCTTCCACCGATTGCTCATTCACTATCTCCATGTACTTGTAGAAGTTCTTTACAAACGTGTCAACACATGGAAAAGCGTATTTTGTCTGCTTACTGTGTACCCATGAAAAATCTAATATGTACCCCCAGTTGAAAACCTCCTGTTCTATGTAGAGCAAATATTGGACAAAAACAGGCACTTTCGTGTGGTGCCATAAACACACTACGTTATGGAGCAAGATTTTATTTGTTCGATTTATTTGGTTAATATTCGTCTTTTTACCCGCTCACGCGCGGTTAAAACAGTACAATATATTGAATTGGCATTCAAAACTGACTAAGAAAATGTATATCTTATGTTGTGCAAATTTGTTCAAATGTACTTTTTTCAATAAAATATATTTCTTGTTTTGGCTATAATGTACTTTTCCTCAAAATATTTTTCCTGATTGGGCTATTTTTTCGCTACTCTGCGACTTAATTAGTTTGTTGGTTTTTGTTCTGGCTATTTTTTTTTCTAATTGGATTCAGTTTGGTGGTGTTTGTGATAGAATTATGACGTGCCGTTCGTGTGATTTCGACTTTGAGAACTTGATTCGTCATGTGCCCTAGATGAAGATAAAGGATTGGATGTTTTATCAATTACTATTCTCTCATCCTTAACTTGCCCGAAATGTGACAGTGCGTGTCTAATACGAAAAGCTCAGAAGATATTTAGGTGAAATAACCAATATTAACCTGTTAGGTTAATTGAATACCCGGTTAGAGGTCAATTGAATACCTGGTTGGGTCAACTGTGCGCCCTTGACTGGTTAGGTTAAGTCGTGATATTTTCGTTGGTTTAAACGAAAATGACGAGATCAAACTTTTCTGGTTAATTTTGAGGTGTTTTGTACGAAACTGCCATCCGTTTCCTGTGCAAATGCGTAGTTTTCGAGATGACGATATCTCGAACACTACGCATTTGCACGGGAAACGGATGGCAGATTCGTGCAAAACACCTCAAAATTGACCAGAAAAGTTTATCATAAAAACATACTGGGTGTAAAAACAAATAATTACCGATTATTTTATGTAATAATGTAAACACTAAATATGTATTCTGGAACAGCAACACTTTTGGAACTACAGGGTGGGCGGAAAGTAGCTCCCTATTTTGGATTGGTAAAAAAATACGTATATTATCCATTTATTTCAGAAGAAATAATATGAAAAGGTAGGCATACATGGTAGGTTTTCTCTAAAATTCAATGTGGGCTCCAACTCTTTCCACCAGCTTCTGGAGCCGCCCAGGAATGGCGTCCACTGACTTTAGCAGGAACTCCGGCGGGATGGAGGACATGACTTCCCGAATTCGGTCCTCCAGTTCTTCCAATGTCCTCGGTTTGGTGCGGTAGACTTCTCCTTTACCCACCCCCAAAGAAAGAAGTCGCACGGTGTCAAGTCGGGGCTCCTGGCTGGCCATTGATGTGGACCACGACGACCCATCCAACGCCCAGGGAAGTGGGCATCCAGCCACTCACGGACAACAAGAGCGAAGTGCTGAGCGGTACCTTGCTATGTTGCGAAACGAGGTCTGGCCGGTGTCAGCACATGGGAGAACATCGACGATCTGATATTTATGCAAGATGGCGCCCCTCCGCACTTCGCTCTTGTTGTCCGTGAGTGGCTGGATGCCCACTTCCCTGGGCGTTGGATGGGTCGTCGTGGTCCACATCAATGGCCAGCCAGGAGCCCCGACTTGACACCGTGCGACTTCTTTCTTTGGGGGTGGGTAAAGGAAGAAGTCTACCGCACCAAACCGAGGACATTGGAAGAACTGGAGGACCGAATTCGGGAAGTCATGTCTCCATCCCGCCGGAGTTCCTGCTAAAGTCAGTGGACGCCATTTCTGGGTGGCTCCAGAAGCTGGTGGAAAGAGTTGGAGCCCACATTGAATTTTAGAGAAAACCTACCATGTATGCCTACCTTTTCATATTATTTCTTCTGAAATAAATGGATAATATACATATTTTTTTACCAATCCAAAATAGGGAGCTACTTTCCGCCCACCCTGTATGTATTAGCAAATAAGAAAATGCCTTTTTATAAAATCTGTATTCTATTCTAGATATCACAATACAAACACAACCATTGCAGAAGTAATCACCAGTGGTGGGCACGCGCAACAATTTTTGTAGCGCCGCAACCGCAACCGCAACTCTGCTGAAATAGTTGCGCCGCACGCGCAAGCGCAACCCTTTTCAAAAAGTTGCGCCGCAAGCGCAAGCGCAACCAAAAATGTTGCGCCGCAAGTTGCGCCGCAACTTTTTGCGGCGCAACTGCCCACCTTTGCATTTAATGTATATCTGCAGTGGTGGGCACGCGCAACAATTTTTGTAGCGCCGCAACCGCAACTCTGCTGAAATAGTTGCGCCGCACGCGCAAGCGCAACCCTTTTCAAAAAGTTGCGCCGCAAGCGCAAGCGCAACCAAAAATGTTGCGCCGCAACTTTTTGCGGCGCAACTGCCCACCTTTGGTAATCACACACATATTACCACATACTACACATTCTTGCTTTTCAAAGGCAGCTAGAACTATGATTATTACGTATAATGTTTTTATATGCAATTAGTATACGTCATTGCAATATAAAAAATTGCCTTTAACTGTGATCAGTTAGATTGCAACGCTCCCACTTTTTGAAAAGTTCTCGCTTACAACACTTTCGCACACTATGAAAACTTTTCGCTCATAATATTTAAGTCTTGAGCTAATGAGGTTTGGAAAAAAATTCGGTGCTTTCCTGTTAACGGGAATACCCTAAAAAAAAGTTTGTATTTTTGCTCTATGCCCGGTAGGTCAACTGTACGCCCTTGATGATTGGTTAGGTTAAGTTGTGATATTTTCGTTAGTTTAAACGAAAATGACGAGAGCAAAAATACATAACAAACAAAACTTATTTTAGGGTATTCCCGTTAACAGGAAAGTACCAAAAATTCTCGTATCAGTTCGAATGAAAACTAATTTTGGTTGAAACTTTCGGAGCAAGTTAGTTTACGTCCCCCTGTGGTGCCTAGTCTAGTTTACGTTCGCCAACTTTGTCCGTGTACATATACCTAATCAAATAAAACGTTAAAACTAACGAAAATATTACGACTTAACCTAAACAATCGTCAGTTTATATATAAATTGACGATTGGTTAAGTCGTAATATTTTCTTTAGTTTTAAAGTTTTATTTGATGAATTCATTTAAAAAAAAGTCTCCTAAAGAGCGTAGTGTAATTTAGTTTACGTTCCCCAACTTTGACCTAGTGTAGTTTGTCCCCCTTTTGCGTCAGGGGGACGTAAACTACACTTGCTCCAAACTTTCTCCTGACGTGTCGAACGAGAGTAATTTCAGTTAAAACTTTCGCCTGACGCGGCGGCTACGAGCGTTTTATAGAAAAAAATTATCGCGCGACGCGTCGAAAAATTTGTGCAAGTTTCGCAGTCTGGGTAATAAGTACTAGGCCATATTTGGATGGAAATATGTTTCGAGACAAAAAAAAAAAAAAAACGTTGGCCTAGTTGTACACTTAGCCAAAATTCAGTGCACTCGAACATGTAAAACTTTACCTTAGCTTCGGCTTAATGCTAGTCAAAATTTGGTAAGGTTTTATGTATTATCCAATAGGTTTAAGAAGTATTACTGAATATTAGAGATTTAGGACCTACTATAAATAAAATTATAAAGACCATCTTCAGAATTAACCAGCACTCTTTCTAAACTGGCCTTGACTTACATTACTTGGTAGACTAGCCTACAGGGCTTTCAAATCTCCAACTTACTGTTATTTTAGTCAGCTAGTCTACATAGGCCTAATTGAAGTAAGTTACAGTATACCCTCGAAGGTCAAAACGGCATGCCTTTCGGCTAAGATTCATTTAATCACCAAACTCTAAGCCTAGTCAACTTGAAAGTAAAATCTACCGCAAGTCTAAGGCTAATAAGTTGTTTATAAGTTTAAATTAGGCTCAACTTGAGCCTCGCCTCAACTTCAGACAAAATATTTACTTACCGTTGTCAATTAAGGAGTGAACTGCATTTTATTTTGTCTCGTTCTTTGGAGATTTAGAAAATGATTCAGAATAAAATGTTTTTCACACAATTAATAAATAAGTTTTACTGACAAGTTCAATATCTTTACACCATAAATCGAGCATCACGCCGCCTAATCCATGTTACACTTTTTCCATTAAATTGTTTAGAATCATAGGATACACCATAGTTACGCATCTCTCGAAATATTAAGCTGAATTCGATGAATTAACAACACGCCGTTGCAGATAAGACGTTACTTCAAATTCAGTTCGATTTGAATGGAGAATCAAATTTAAAACTGGAGGGCAGGAGGGAGGTTAGTTCTTTGCCTGCTTACTAGAGGGCGAAAGAGGAAGTGCATGAAATTATTTTCATGTTTAGGAAATTATTCTCATCCTACTTTCCCCTCATCTGGATTATATATTCTTCAGCAGTACTAATTTATTAAAGGAAATTCAAAAAAGTGCAAAATTTTGCACCCAAAATGGTGTTGGATATGAAAAGGAAAATACAACGTATGTAATGCTTGTATGCAATTTGTAATGTATTTCATTGATTTTGTTTAACTATTATTTCGTTAATAAATCTGTACGAAAAAAAAATGTAAGTTTTTTTTTTTTAGAGGTCTGCGAGCGCCACTGAATACAACGACTTTCAATCTTTAGCTTCGTATAGCACTTTATGACATCTGTAGAAATTTCATAGATCTTTTTTAACATGTTTGCTGATAACAAAAATTTGTCGTTCACTCCTCAAATGTGCATTGTCATGATCTCTGAATATTCACAGAAATAATGAGATTAGGATTTACTTTTATACGACGCCTGTGTTGTTGTTTGGTCCTAAGGTACAACAGTTAGAAACAGAGTAAAACCAGCAATCTGAGCATATTCTTTATTGGATGTCGTACGTTTTGGAAAAGACTCTCCTATTACTGTCAAGTAAAGAAGTCGTTGAAACAGTCAGTATTAAGTAAATAATGCTTTTAAAATAATAAATGGTTAATATGCAGTGAAATGCATGACCCAAAATGCCAGTCAAATCTATACTTTTCTAGTGCAATTTAAAGTTTTGCTCAAATCTGACCTTCATTTCTTGTGCAAACTTAATAAAAGGAAGCGAGATTTGTTTTAAAACATGCTAAAACGTTTTTAACGAGTCTATAGTTTCCATGGAAACACTGGCCCGAATAATTATGTTTCAATACGCAGACAGCTCAGAGTCTGATCGGCGTTAGGTTAGGTTTTGGCAATTTTGCACAAGAAATGAAGGTCAAATTGAACAAAACACACTAAATTACACTCGAAAAGTACAGATCTGGCTAAAATCTTGGGTCATGTATTTTACTGCTTAATTACTGAATAAATTGTTGTTAAACGGAGAATATGCTTAACAAAAGAAATTATACTTATTTCTACATGATCATGATAGTAGCATATTCATAAAACTGTTAATACTAAGCGAGTGAAGTTCAAAAATTCAAAATACAATAAGGTATAACTGCTTGGCTTTGCTACAGGTTATGATATTTAACCCTTTACCGATGAAGTTTTTCCTTGAGTTATGATTGCGTGTATTTGAAATGTCACCAATTTGTACCAATCATCCATAAAGGGTTAATGAATCATTAAAAAAATTACAAAACTTAAAAACTAAGGAAACTAAAATTAAGATTCACATCGTGGTGAGGTTTCATATTAACTAATTATAAATCTTAATAACTTGCATTATAAACCTAATTGCAAAATGAGTATCCTAATTAAGAACAATATCAATTGAGTTCTTCGTATGAACTCTTTTACTGCAAAAATAATCTAGTATTTAATATTTATATGTAGCTATTAATTTTATCCACTTAAATATAACTCGTATAAAAAAAATCACTTAATATCTATTCTTTAAAATAACTACAATTTTTATAGCTGCAAGTTACAATTTTAAAAATGTTAACGCTTTATAAAAGTAACGTTAAGACATATCGTTATATATAACCGAGTATGTAGGTGATTGGTTATAAGCCATTACCAACTACAAATACCTGCTACCTGAAGCAAGTATCACTTCCCCAAAGAATGATGATAATCAGCAGTCTGATATACTTCACTGTGTAAACAGTTGCTCAAAATGAAGTGTGTAATGACCTACGCCTCAAGCCGAACCCGGGTAATGCGTTCGTACATCTGGTTTTACTTACTTTACGGAGATTAACCAACTAGCTTTGGGCTAGACGAAAGGGATAGCAGCTTTGAAAGTTGCTACAGTATAGCAGGTACAAGAAGTCAAATACAGTCGGACTTGCTATAACGCGCAGGATGTGTTCCTGAAAAACGGCGCGTTATGCAAACGCGCGCAATGACATGCGCGTTTTCCCATAGGGACAATGTTATAAGTTTGGGATGCGTTCTTGCCAAATTGTTTTTCCCTTAAAGTCAATGTATTATTAATTGTTTAACCCATTTTACCAAAATATATTAATATGAAATGGATAAAAAACAATTACAAGCCAAAAATGTATGTAAAAAAGTAAATGTAAAATGTATAATTAAAAATTTTTTAAAGTACATCGAGAGCATCATCTCTGTCATTTTGGGTTGTAGCAGCAGCTGGCTTCTTGAAATACGCATATAGCGTTGACTGCCGTGCCACCTTTTTCCCGATAAATTTCTTTGTAGCATCGGAGAAGATCCTCTAATTTTCTATTTAATGTGCTGCTCCGTTCCATATTGGGATCAATGTCAGCAAGATGTTTTGCAAGGACATCAACCATAGAAAATGCTTCTGACAGTTTTGCTACTGTGAGCTGTTTTACCAGTGCCTCTTCTGGTTCATCATTATTTTCCGAATCCTCTGCTGCTCTTTCTTCTTCAATCTGCATTAGTTTTTCGTTCATTAATTCCTGTGAGTGTCCCGCTAGCAGCTCTTCGATGTCAGTTTACGTACCATATTTTTATGTTTTTTTATTATTTAAAAATGGCGTAACTTCAAATTATGCGTATAATAACATTTTCATGGTGTTAAAAAATAAATCGCGTAACTTCGAACGCGCGTTATAACAGGTCCGACTGTACAATGGTTTTATTGTACTTGACTGATATAGTTGCCAACAAATGGCGACTATACTCATGATTTTAAGGAGGTTTGTACTCTGTATTCAACTAAATAATTTATTTTTGGATTTCGTTCCTGTGCAAACACGTAAAAAATATATTAACAATGATTATAAAAAGTATTAATATTAAAGTTAGCTAAATGATTATTTTTAATTTGTTTCAGTTTATCCTACGATCATTTACCCTAAAGAGGACCATGATTCTTACTGTTAAAAAAGTAGCAATAGCTTCCTTATATCATATACTTACAGCATATAATATTCATTTACGTTCCTAAAAGTGTTTACTTATATATAAAACAGGAATTTATAATGAGTATGCAAGGAAATAGAGGAAAATGAAGGCACAGTAAAATCCAATGATTAAAACCCTTGTGAGATAATTGGCTCTTTCTCTGAGTTTTCTGCAAATCTTCTTCCATCTGGTACTGGCTTCCACATCAGGTTTTTCCTTGAAAATATAAATGAAATTTTAATACTCAGAAAAATTACTGATCAATCATAATTCATCTAAAATAGACAAGTCTTGAGAGAAAAGTTGCTAGAAGAATTTGGGCAAATTTTAATAATCGTATATTAAATTGAAAATTAAATTAGTACTATACATAAACAGTAATTACATTTGACTATTGTCGCTAAATTTATAACCATAACTTATTACACGGATAAGAGAATTCACCCTAAAGTCTAAATCTAAATTCTTTAGTGCTACTATCTGCACTAAATGGGCGCTGCTTTTGGCGTATATGCGAAATCAACTCCTACCAGAATTTGAACACGAGACCACTGACTAGGAATTGCGGGCGCCACCACTCGAGTTACGACAGGATTAAAAATTTATATAGGTGGGTCCATCTATCTATCTATCCCACCCAAACGTTATACCAAAGAGACTCGAATGAAATGCTGCCACTGGCAAAACACCTCTGGACACGAAAACGTTGTTTCCCTCGGGCGGCGTAAGAACTCGCCATGTTGTGTCAACATTTAGCCGTGGCGTTACTCAGTATTAGCGTCCGTGACTACTAGTCGAAGGTCCCGTGTTCGAATACTAGTGAGCGTTCTGCATTCTTCATTCCATAAAATTATGCTTGTTCATGCGTGGTATTTCCATTTTTGGTATACTGTATTATGTAACTTCATGGTAAACAATGCGGATATGAACTTATTTTTATATTCACCTTTACATATTTAGGACCCACAAAATCCCATATTTATTCATTATATAATTTCAGTTTGCGAGTTTATTACGTCTTTTAATTTAAAATCTTTTATGAACTATGTTTAGATTTACACTTTTGATTTTCATAATTAGCGCTCAAACATGTCAACAAATATTTAGCAGTGATCTCTCTTGACCGTTTTGAGAATGGTTGGTTGTTTAATTTTCTTCGCAACGTCTAAGGTCATATGAAGGAGGGGAGCTACAGCTTTACGTGGAATCCGAACTATGGTTCGCTACATAATTTGGACGCGAAGGACGGTCTCCCTTAACTTGGCTAATCGACGGGAAGGGGTGTTAGGACACTGGTCATGAAGTAGCCCACCGTTTTGAGAAACGGTAATAAATTTAGCGATCATAGTCACGCATGACTTACTTATGTACAAAGTGAAGCTCGATTGTTTAATATTTGCTAGAGCTATTTTTCCAACTGCACTTACAGTATATCGTAACTTTTAAAATTAACTTTATATTAAAATTCTTTCCCGGTTTTAATGGTCATGCACCAATTGCACCATGAAACTTCCCTACACAATTACTTTGCACAGTAATTTTGTGGCTCTAGCATGTTATCCATGGCAAAATTATTCAATATATATATATATATATATATATGGATTCTATGTTATTCATCTGAAATTATAGTAGATTAATAAATATAATACAATGACATATCGAATATGATTAATAAAAATAATTAAGTGTGTGTATATGATATAAAATTAACATTATCTCTTCTCAAACCTAAAATCTATGTAATACAAATTTCAGGTAGAGGAAAACATACCTCTTCAGCAGGTTTTGAATGGTAGTAGTAGCTGATGATAACGTGAACAACAGTGGCGAAAATAGTGAGAGAAGATGTTCCCGTGAATAAATCGAGGGCGGTTGTGTAAGGGACTGCTGCCAAACTCTGATAGTAGTTGAGACTCGTAGCTGTGAGGGTGAGCAACGTGCCAACGGTCAGGAGCAGACGGGGAAGAAGAGCAGATGCTTCTAAAAATTCGCTGAAGAAGGCGATCACTACGAAATACATGCAGGGAACGTACCATTCCAAAAGGTATGTATTAAATTCTCGTTCTAGACTGATGTTTACTTCGAGGCAAGAGTATGCTCCTGAAGAAAAAGTCAACACAGTTAGAAGATAGGTCCATGCAAAAGGTGAAGTAATGTCAGTCAGTGCCCAGTTTGAAGTAAAGGCCGAGTTCTGAATAATAAAATTAACTACTCCAACAAAGAATATTTGCCCAGATGAACCTATTAACCGTCATTGTCCTAATCGGGAACACAGTCGGGAACACATTTTTAACAATATCATTTAAATTAAAATTTAAAAGTGACATTTTTAAATTTTAATTTTTAATTTTTATATTTTAATTTTTCTTTATCAGATACCTATTTCATATTTATCTTTTAAAGTCTCTCAAGCTGAATATATCAAGAAATGTCAAAAAATATAAAAAAACAATTCTGGCCTTTAATAGGTTAATTAAAGGGTATCTCAATTCTCCTTACCTGTTGCCGTTTTGCTGTCGCATATTCCCGGCTCTACGTTGCCCATTGTGAATCTACCCGACAGGATCACGTTCTTACCAACATCTAAAAAGTCTTCTTTCTCGAAGGAGAAGACTATATCCTTGGTTGAGAATCCATCTAAAATGAACAAAGTTTTATGTAACTCCTGATTAAACTACTTTAATGTAAACTAGTCTACTGTAGATCGTGCAGTGGGCAAAGCAAAAAATATTCACAACGAAAATTCTTTGACAGAAACAAAAATGCATAATTAATTTATAAGTTATTATGACAACCATTCATAATAAAAATTGGAAAAACTTGAACATTTATAGTATATTATGTAATACAATTATAAAATTATATGATTAAAAGTACAAAATATTTGTCTATAATTATAAGGTTGTAACATATATTCTGCTCGATTTTTTAGTTCATTCAGAACAAAAATTAAATGACTTATAAGGACAAATTTGCTCGATTTTGTAGTTTATTCACAACAAAAATTAAATGACATAATGACAAATTAATCATCAATATAATTCCCTTCTTTTTCTATAACCTCCTCCCACCTGTAGAAAAAAAATTTTATGCCACGTTCGAAGAAATCCCTTGGTTTCGAGTTAAAAAAAACGATCACTTCGTTTTCGATAGCTTCCCTGGATTGCAACCTTGGTCCATCTAGGTGGTGTTGCAGACTTCTGAATAAATGATAGTCTGAAGGTGCGATGTCCGGAGAATAAGGTGGATGAGGCAGTTTTTTCTGACCAAATGCCTCCAATTGGGCAGTGGTGATTCGAACAGTGTGAGGGCGCGCGTTATCCTGGTGGAATAGAACACCTCCGCGATTAATTAATGCAGAACGTTTTTCTTGTAATGCCATCTTCAATCGTTGGAGTTGTTGGCAGTAGACTTCAGCTGTGATTGTTTGGTTATCTGGCAGAAGCTCAAAATGAATAATTCCTTGTATATCCCACCAAACGCATAGCAAAATTTTCTTTGGATGGGGTCCATTCCTTGGCTGAAGTTCAGGCTTTGTTTCACGGCTAAGCCACTGATGTCGACGCTTAATATTGTTATGGAGGACCCATTTTTCATCTCCAGTGACGATCCGATTCAACGGTGCCTGCAGTTGCCGAGAATGCAGTGATGTGCAAATATCGATTCGATGTTGAAGATTCGCTTGAGACAAATCATGCGGAACCCATTTTCCAACCTTCACTACTTTTCCTAACAGCTTCAAATGACGATGAATGGTCATATGGCGAAAGCCGAGTTGCAGGCCAAGTTCTCTTACAGTTACCTTTGGGTTTTCCTCCACTGTTGCTTTCAGCAATTCTTCATCTAACTCATTTGGTCGTCCTGTTCATTGATAATCTTTCAGACTGAAGTCCCCATTTCTGAACTTCTCAAACCATCTCCTACACATCCATTCGCTCACAACATCATTTCCAAAAACTCTTTGAATGTTTCTTGCGGATTCACTAGCGTTAGATCCTTTATGGAACTCATACAGCATCACATGTCGAATATCCTCTTTCATGGGCTCCATGTTTTTTCAGTTACTGTAATATCGTAGGGGTGGCGTTGTAACTGTATGAAAAACACCAGAGAAAATATTCATTAGTCTAATCCTACACTAGCCTAAGCCTACACTAGCCTAAGTCATTCTGTATCATTCTGTATCGTGATAAAACCTGTGCAAACCTGTCGCCGCGTGTATTTTGCAACATTTCTAAGACTATTTCACATTATCTTGAGGTTATTCTATTATCTATCGTCCGTTTTCTAACCGAGCAGAATTTATGTTACAACCTGATACATCTAAAATAAATCGGCAAATGAGCTTTGATTTGAATTCCAGTAATATATATATAAAATACTACAGTAATTAGTAATTTTTAGAGCTTTTTAAATTTAATTTTTTTTTCTGGTGAACTCTTTCCCGTTTCTGGTTCAAGTGAGAGAGAACTTGAGGAGGAAGTATCCTCTCAACACAAGGAATTCCATAAATAGATCTTCCCCTCCAGTACTGTACGTGCCATTGTACTGTAAGGTGTTTTTCCTTTTGTCTAAGATATTAGTCTTAATTCATAATATAACAGAATTATCATATTGAAGGTTTCGTTTTTAATAGCTGCATTGTTTGCAGAGGCAGAAATGTCCGCTTTACCCATTGAATACCTTAGTATTACTTTATATAGACGCTATTAAAGAACATCTATTATACATGCGGGCAGCTTCGGAAAAAAACGCCGATTTTCTACTTGGAATGAAAAGGTCACTGGAACAGTGACTATTTAATTAAGAACAAGTCTTTTGGGGTCATATTTGCTACTTTCTGCGTTCATGAAGATATTACAGAAGTCATTTCGTATAAAAGAACATCAAATCTCATCAGCATTCGGTCATTCACAGTCGACATGTGTTTTGTAGCGAGTAAATGATAAATTACTCTGCGATCCCGGCTTAACGTCGGTTCGTTCAACGTCGTTTCGCTATAACGTCGTTGATAAATTAAGGAACAAATTCATTTAACACCGCCAAAAATTCGTTATAACATCGTTCGTATTCAATATTAAAACTAGAAAATTTTAGAACGTTCGCGAGAGATCTTCGTTCGACTCATCAACTCAACTCCAAATTCCCATTTAAATCCGAACGACTCTGGACTCCGCTGACGATTCAATGTCGCTCGCTCCTCCAGTACTCCACCAAGCCACCTCAGTTTCAAATTTTTTCATCTGGGAAATGTTAATCATTCGGGACTTTCTTCTATCGCTCCTTTAGTGTTGGACTAAGAAATGTAAGCTGTGCATAAACTGACTTTAATTTCAATTAATATTATAAGAAGTGATAAGTTTCGTGTTAATATTCTTTAAATATATTTATTAATTAATAATTAATAATAATAAGAATAAGAATAATGAATATACCATTTAAATGTGCTTAAGTGTCTAAAAAGATATTATACCTCCCAAATTCTAGTCTTGAGAACGCATCTAATTTTTATAATGGGGAAGATAGGGAAAATAGAGTTCGTGCAACTACGACGTTAAGCAGGAGTCACCTGTATATATATATATTATATATATATATAATATATATATATATGTGTGTGTGTCGGGGGTGGGAGGGCGGTTGCATGACAAAATTTTAGGAGTAGGAAGGACGCTTTTTTTCGATTGGGATGGTCACGGAGAGGGATGAAGTAACAAATAGCAAATTTATAGCAGTTTCTGAACCTTTCTTTAATTATATTATATATATATATATATATATATATATATATATATAATTAGTTAGTAGTTTAGAACGATTATGAACTTAAATTGCAAACTTGATACTACACTTTTGGACATCATGAGAATCTTGTCAAGTCCATTGCACATTTCAGACTCAAAAAACAATCTGAAACAATTGTTTTATTTAGCAAATTGTGTTATTTTAAAATTAAATTAAATAAATAATTGAATCGTACATCTAAACATCTTTATAATAACTCTTTATTAATAAGAAAGACATGGCAATTCTCAGTGGTAAGCGGTCAAACTCTCAATTTAAGGGTTCTGAGAGGAATTCTGATTGGTCCTTTTGACTCCAATAAGTGATTGGCTGAGAAGGCTCGTTCGCTAACAACCCACGAAAATGAAACATTACAGATGAATATTTGTTATCGATTCCTTTAATTTTTCTAGGGCTCCCACGGCTCGGTTGGTTGGAGACTGGCCTAAATTTGAACGGCCCGGGTTCGATTCCCACTGCCCCCGCCGCAATTGAAGACTAAGCCGGCCACCTACTCTGTCATTGTTTACAAATTCAGGTAACTGTCGGAGTTCACACCTACCCACCCTACTTGTAGGGAAATAGGGGTTTCAGCTTTTAACCCTTTGAGGACCAAGGGACATATTTGTCCCACGGAAATAATAATATAAATTGTACAATGATGCAACGTTTCTACAAATACATCTACTGTACATGTTTATGCAGGTATCGTTTAGTTGTCGGAAAATTAACCCAAAAATGGGTCATTTAAGTGACTATAGTTACTAATATCTAATTGTAAATAACAATAAAACTTAAACTTTTAAGTTCAAAGAAACGTATACTGGTCGTCAAAGGGTTGAAACATTTGTAAAGTCCGTAACACGACATATTTTCATTTGTATCTTTCAAGATCTTTACCTGGTTGAGTACAAAACGTCTCCTTTGTTGGTAATTTGCATGAACACTTCAGGATGAACGGTTTTCATTTGTTCCGTCTTTAAGGAGTCCTTGAAGAATGCATCGGGAATCCAAAATTTTGAAACATCCGCTAAGCGTACGTGAGGAACTCCTACGAAGAAGGAAAAGAACTGGGGATAAGTTAATATGTTTTATGGCAGCACCCAAACACAATATATAAAAATTTAAAAAATAATCGCACCTGAAAATGTATTTGTGTATTTTGTTGAGGTACGAAAAGTAAAGAAAATTGTCGAGTTTTCACGTCAATCTTAAATTCATAAATGCATTTAAGCTATGTCTGAGTTTTCCTCCTCCAGTTCAGTGTTGACTGGGAAACAGTAGGATCATGCCCTCACACTTATAGTTGGAAGAAGGGCATTAAGCGGAAAAATCAGTTAACGAACTTACAGAAAGAGTGAATAAAAATATATAAATGACAGAAGCATAATTACTAAGCATTAGTGAAGAAAAACTTCTCGTTTGGAAACCAGATATTTTTAATATGGAGTACACAATAGCTTTGCCAAAATTCCACTCCCAAATTTTCAGTTATTGTATATTAATATTTCTTTATTATTTATCTTTTGCAGTATCTAAGGCTTTATAAATAATATATATATATAAATGATACATTTAACCCTGAAATACTAGATCAGGAGGAGATTGAAGACACCAATCAACCAGGGAAGTACTCCGGGAGAGGGAGGGGACATTAGGCAGGAGACGGAGTGCTGGAACTCCCGTTTCTCCTGTCAGTGTCTTCTTTAGCTGATCTTTTTAGCTGTCTCAGCTACCTTGTGAGCAGGCCAGCATGCTCTCAACCACACACTTCTTCCTCTGTTCCTCACTATACAGACATTCATCTTACACACTACACAATCTTTTCAAAATTAAAAAAAACAAAATGGCATCGTTCTGGACCTTAATTTCGGCTCTCTCCTTCTCTTTCTATGAGGGCCTTTTTTCGGGCGCTCGCCCTTGACCCCTCCTTCCTGCGCCAAAAAGATAATATATATACAATACCATAATATTTGAGGGTTAAACTGTCACTTGAAGAATAATATGTCTCGTGTGTATTTCTACGCGTGATAGTATTTTGTACAATACATTCATAAAGGTTAATTGCAACACTGCAGGAAAACCTAATTATACACGACACTTTAATTTACAGATGATACATTTTCACTTTTTTCTGCGTTATTTCCGGAGAATTATTTAATTCAGTATTAAATCTTCCCCTTCTTCAGTCGAACACCAATTTCCCGCCTGTCACAAACAAGAACTTTCAAAATATTTAGCCTGACAGTTCGCTTTAACACCCTTACAAATTTTGTAAAAGTTGCTCAGTCTATACTGGTTGTATAGACTAGGCTATATTTTATTTTAATTTATTTTCAAAAACTTACGCTCGTTAAACAAGGTGGTTCATTCACTAAACATCCCTCACACTGACGTTTTTTGGCCACAATCGGAAAAGGAATTAGAATCGAACATTTATTTGGTCGTGAATGGAAGCGGAAATTAAATCAATAGTTTTTGATAACAAATCAGTCTGTCTCGAGAGGTTTTAATGCGAATTTTGATTCGAAAATTTACATTACATTAGCAACCGACCACTCGCGCGAGATATTAAACACATTCAATTTTCTGAAACTTTGAGCGGATATGCAACAAAAGCCACTGGTCAAGGGGCCGATCATATTCCCGTTAGCATCAATCCCATGTTCTGTTCATCCCACGATTTGTTTTCAACTTCTCTATACCGATCAGATAGAAAACATACACAAATAGCTGCATTGTTTGCAAAGGCAGAAATGTCCGCTTTACTTATTCAACGGTACCTTGCAAAGGCAGAAATGTCCGCTTTACCCGTTGAACGGTACGTTTAAATAATCTCAAGTAAAATATGGAGCAATAAACAAAAAGGCCGATGAAAAATAAACTGTTTCGTTAAAAGAAACGAGAAATCTGACTTATGAGATGTAACATCAGTTCCAGTAGTCGGGATATATTAAGCCACGCCTACTTTACGGTCCAGTGTATTCCGACTTTCGTAAGCGACTGGACACCGTGATGGAGGGGTAACGAATATCATCTTAATTTTACTTCGATATTACAGCTTCCTGATCCACGATTGAAAAAATATAATTGATGAAGATTTCTTCGACGAAAATCAGTGTTCCTCGGTTTTCTCGCAAGTTCCCTATGTATTGAATAAAACGTATCAGGTATCAGGAGATGCAAACCTTCCACAGCAGAATTCTCAGCGGTTGGATTATTTGAGAGTTATTTCCTGACACACACACACACACACACACAACACACACACGGAAACAGTACCTCCGTATATCTCCTCGCGCGAACAGAAGTAATTAACCATTTTAAGATATACTGTAAACATACGATATTCTGATATATTTGTAATAATAACTTTATATAAATTTAGAATACCTGGAGCGGAGTAAGAAAGTCTCGAGTCTTGCCAATACAATCGGAAAGTCAAATCAACGTTTATCCTCTGGAAGAAAAGTTAAATATATCAAAGATCTCATTGTATAGGGTATATATTTAAGGATGGAGACGAAACTATACGAAGTTCGGAATCGAAACTAACTCATTTCGAGAATGTTGTTGATATATGGGACCGTTTATGTGAGTACAGTGTATGTAATGCGTACCTAAAGTATTATTTTGACTTAACTAGTCAAGACTAAAATAAAGTTCTGAGAATTAATTCATTATCAAGTTTATTTTTATTCCCGAGATAAACCCAGAATGACGTTATGTTCATACAAAACAATCCGGTGTTGATGAAAGTTTAGTTATCTGTTCTGTTTCCGAAAAATAAATCCTCCTACAGCCACTACAGAAAAGGAGTTAGAGAATATTTCTGAACTGCCATTTTGGGTTGCTTAACGCCTAGATTATTTTCCAGGATATAGAGCAGATCATGTCTTCTGCCCTTATATCGAATCGGTTGTGGTTCTTTCAGAGCCATCATGGAGAAAATTTCCGTGATATGCATAAAATCAGTTTCTTGGTTGCGTGAACAAGCATTCGTAATTTCCACTCCATTCTGCATCGGGATGGATTTTCGACAATGTATAAAGGAAAAGTACAGCACTAGGATAAAAATTTTACATAATAAATTTATATCCACAATTTTTGGGGGACTGGACAACTCTCAACTATTTAACCAGAAGCCAATCTATTTATACTTAACTGCCAGAAGTTTTATCAAGTTTAATTGATCAGGCCTGGTCAGCTGTTATGCCTTGTCAGTCCTTTTTTTTATTTCCAACTATACAGAGTTTTATAGTAAATTTGGTGGCAGTAGGAAAACAAATGCTATGAAAAGATGTCCACAGTTCTGTAAAAAACTATTTGGAAATTATATTTACCATGTTAACATCGTCGATGTATAGGCTTCTTAGGTACATGGTAGATTGAACTTCCAGAGGCCCTGAGAACAAGAAAAGAATATATACAGGGCGTTCAAGGAAGGACCGACTATTTATACTTCATAACTATCTCTGTATACGAGTTACAAGAACCATTTTTTTCATGCCAATTAAATATATATACTTTGAAAATTATTTTTAATAAAAAACATTTTCAGTACCATCCCCATCGACCACAATAATTTGATCTACTGTAAGCGTGCTCTGAAATTCTGAACAGTTTGTGCTAAAATATCTTCTGGAACTGTTACAGCTATGATTTCATTTTGTAGTTGATCAACTGTCCTTGGATTATTTCTGTAGTTTGTCCTTTAAATAACCCACAAAATATAATCGCAAGCGTGAAGGTCGGGAGAGTATGGGAGCCAAGGGCAGCAGTAACCAAATCTTCCTGGATAGCGGTTAAAAATTAGTTTAGCAACGATTTGTTAAAAATTTCAGAGCACTCTTAATCTTTTCAGTGCGCAATCTTTCCGTGCGGAAAAAACGTACAAAAAACGAGGAAAATCAAAGTTGTTTAATATATATATATATATATATATATATATATATATATGTTATTTTCGTATGACATATATTTTGTGAAAACGGATGTGAGAGGACGCGGACGAGCGTCACTGTGCCGCGTGAAGGTTTCGTATTACCAATGAGGTTTCCCGTCTCGATCAACCAAATTCTCTCTGAGTAGACAAGTGCAGGAGGGAAATATGACGTTTATTGCATATCATTTTAGGGTGGGTACATGTGTATGCATTTATATGGGTGCGTGAAATGAGTGCTGGTGCCTGTGCTGTAACTAGCATTCACGCAAGCAGTGCGATTAGCTTGTTTTTCGATTTTTTCGATTTCTGACGGATAACCGTCGCTTTAGGCGGGTTTACCGTTGTGCGTTGTCTTGGTAATTAAGTTTGACCGAGTGAATTTGGGGTTGTCTCGTCTGTTTTGCTTGTAGACTACACAATTTACGAGGCTTAAGAATGTCATTTTCCACATTTAGTGCATGAAATGAGTTATTATGGGCTCTTAGTGATTCTTCGGCATCCCTCAGTCACGGTTCGAGATGAGATACGAAGCTCTGGGCTATATTTGACAAATTGACGAAGATATCAACTTGAAAGTTGTTAAGATTCGCGTCTCCGCTTATATGTGGTGGCCATCTTGAACCTGCTACGGTCACGTCCAGTCTATTGATGTCATTTCATGTCATCGAGGTGATGCCAGAAAAAGTCATTGACATTTTTGCCAACAAAAATCATCGGCGGATCCTCCTGAAGTGAAAAGAATTTGTTTGGCGGTCTTATGAGATGGGACGAGCCATTGGTACATTTTTTTCATAATTCATTCCTCATCAGAATGACTTTTGCGCCACCCTGTATATAATTTTTAAAATAAATAAATCTAATACCATCTCTCATCATCTCCAGCGATCGTATTTCAGTGGCTAACACCGTTTCCCTCTAAACGAAGTAAAGATACTGAGGTCGCGTTCGACTCCAGATGGTGCTGGTAATAATACAGGAGTTAGGGCAATGGACTGCATTAGTTGGCCTGAGCGCCATGCCAGTTTCTGGCCTTCCTCGTTCATTATATACTACGTGTACAGGGTTATTTAAAAGGATTCATCCGATTTCAACTGAGAATACTTCCGTACCTATCAACCGTGCATCAACTGGGCATACACCACATGAAAGAGGAAATCTCCGAGTTTTACAAGATCACTGCGAGAGGGGCTCCAAAGTCACGCCGTGGCCTAGCCTAGCAACAAACAGTCAGTGTGAAAATGGCGTCCGCACAGCAGAAGGCATTGTGTGTGTTGCAGTTTTCGAGCTGTAAATCGGTAGTCACAGTGCAGCATTTCCTCGAACTGCCGATACCACCGACGGATGCTCTGAGCACCCGGTGGATCTGTTCTGTAACGTCGACGAAACTCACGCTGCACTGTGACTACCGATTTACAGCTCGAAAACTGCAACACACAAAACGCCTTCTGCTGTGCGGACACCATTTTCACACTGACTGTTTGTTGCTAGGCTAGGCCGTGGCGTGACTTTGGAGCCCTCTTGCAGTGATCTTGTAAAACTCGGAGATTTCCTCTTTCATGTGGTGTATGCCCAGTTGATGCACGGTTGATAGGTACGGAAGTATTCTCAGTTGAAATCGGATGAATCAGTTTGAATAGCCCTGTATTATCTCTCTCCGCCGATCCGCTACATACTCGCGATTCTTACCCGACTTTTCTGGGAAAGGAATGATGTCCTTATTGTAACGTTTTGGATTGTTGACAATCTCAAGTATTTGTTGAGCAGCTTGTGCTTTGGGGGTAGCAGAAGTCATTCTGTCGAAAATATGAAGAGAATATTTAGTTCATTTCAATTAATGCAATGTAGTTATTTGTATAAATAACATCCTAATACATACTGGGAAGGACAGGGCCGGATTAACACTTTTTGCGCCCCGGGGACATTTTAGGAATAATTTGCTTAACTTTAATAAATAACAACTAATTGTATTGCTATTAGTTAATTGTGATGCTTATACTAAGTTATATTTAATTAGTTTTATGCCAAATATAGACAGTGGCGTACATAAGGGGGGCATAGGGGGGCATTGTACAAATTATTACTACTCTCATTAAAGATATTTAAAAAAGAAATTTTAAAAAATCGATAACTTTGCAACATCCACCACAAAAAAATCTTGATGTCATATGGAATTTCAGTTATTTCATGGTTATCAGGACATGTTATTAACTCAAAACTCAAAAGCAATTTTGGCTGACTTAGGAACGTTTATATATGTCTTTATACGTACGATTAATTTATGCATATTTAATTCTTTGCCCATAAATTGGAAATAAAATACAACTGAAGCGTTCCAAGATTCAACTCATTTTGATTCCAAATCAATCACCATCAATTTTGAGCTCACACACACACACACACACACACACAAATATATATATATATATATATATATATATATATATATATTGTGTGCGCTCCCCCTTTAAGAAATGCTGTGTACGCCCCTGAATATAAATATTTTGCGCCCCTTCCAAGAATGCGCCCGGGGCAGCTGCTCCTTCTGTCCCCCTTAACCCAGCTCTGGGGAGGGATTTTGGGGGTAAGGGAGCTAAGTAAAGTTCTTATTCTGAGGTAGCGCAACTTCTTGAGGTCGCGGCCTTTTGAAATAAGACTATGTTCTCCAAGGCGGCGGCTTCGTCGGAAGTGATTCCAACAGAAGTGAGTATTTCTCCTTCAGAGTGGTGAGAGCAAGGGCAACAATCATTTCTCGCGTGCCAGGCGGGAACACTATTGGATTGTGGTTACTTGCACTTTCTAGCTTTTGTGTAAGCCACTGCGATAATTGCGATTTTCTTTTATTCATTCAACGTTTGTCTTGATTATATACGTACGCGTTTTATGCATCGTTTAAAATACTAACTGTTATTTTAAAAACTTTTTTAGGATCTTGTGGGTTATAATCCATTTACTTCGTGTTTTTATATAATACAACAACCCACAAGATCTGGTTTTTCTTACGTAGAATTTAAATCTGAATCTATTTTCTTCTATGGTATTTCTTGTGCAAATTGATATTAACGAAGATATAAGCAATTTTTGGATCGATTAAAATCGATTGAAATAGTATGGTCGATTTTGATATGAGAATAGGTTTTTCTGGTGTATTTTGGTGTTTTATTCAAATCTGACCTTCATTTCTTGTGCAAATGAATTATTCTTAACCCAACAAACGAAAATACCACGACAATCTAACTAATCATCAAGGGCATACAATTAACCTAACCGGGCATTCAATAATTCATTTGCGCAAGAAATGAAGGTCGGATTTGAATAAAACACACCAAAATACACCAGAAAAACCTATTCTCATATCAAAATCGACCCGCAGGGGTAAAACGAATAATTACCACCATACTATTTCAATCGATTTTAATCGATCCAAAAATTGCTTATATCTCTGTTAATATCCAGGTACCTTTCTCCAGTTATTTAGAATAAAATATGTACGCAGAAATCCTGAGAGTTTTGACCACAGCGAAATTTCCGGTAAACTTGCTCATGCCACACAGACAGACACACCAAAAACAATGCATTTGTGTAATAGTTCACGCCTCAAGATTAGTTATCATATCATACACTCGGCACTCCCATTAGTTGGAAGATGTGTAATTTTTGTTCAAAAGTCACGACGGCGGAAATTGTGATTCCTGAAATATATCTTATATCAAATATAGCATTCTAAGCTACAAGATAGAGATAAATTTGCATAAAAGATACAAGATATAAGATACGTCTATATTTTTTCAAGATATAGATACAAGATACAATATCATCGATACTGCCCATCTCTGTCCTTAGACAGATCAGAATGTCCCATTTTTCGAGGCAAATAACAAAACCAAAATGACCCCTCATTATGACAATGGACATTATGACAATATCAAAGCAGGGAGATTTTTATCGAGATAAATTCAATTTTAATGAGATATGACTATCAGCACATTCTTTTTTTTTTTTGAGTGAGTGAGTGAGTGAGTGAGTGTGTGTGTGTGTTTCTGAGCAACAAGATCTGTGGGACAGTTTATCCCTCATACGATATCCAATTTAAAAACTACAGTTAACTTTCTCGGCACCATTATTCTACAGTTCGTCAAGTATGCATTACAACAGTTCAAATTTAAATGAATGACAAACGGATGAAGAGAGATCATTATTAGTGTGGGAGCAACGAAAGAGTACAACATAGTTGTCATCTGCTAGCTATAAATTAATTTCGCAAGATCAGAATTTCAGTAACGTAACTACTGCATATTGTATGAATTAGAGCATCCTCCGTGGTGCGGTGTCCTAGCTTTAGGATTTACCATGCAATAAGAGCAACTTCTCTATGCACTCCATATTATATTTCAAAGTGAATTCATACAATCTGTATACCCTTTCAAAAGAATTTAGACTCAACACTTTAGCTTTTGTAATGTTATGGAAAAGTTTTTATATTTATAACATCTTTAATTATTCAGGTAATGAGACATTGTTTTATCAGTACAAAATGTAAAGACTCATAATTTGTATATATATATATATATATATATATATATATTCTCTTAAACATTTATTCTTAAACTTGACAGAAGGAAGAATTGCTTCTCCGAAATGTTTCTGGCATTTTTTTAGAGTATTTTTAATGCTTTATAATAGAACACGAATGCTGTCCAATAAAATAAAGTAAATAATTTTAACTGTTAACACGTTGAAAACTAATAAGCGTAATTACAGTTGCCACACACTGAAGCTAAATAAACTATTTTATTTTTGGACGGAGTTCATTTATACTTATTATTTTTTTTTGGGGGGGGCTATGCCCTACGTTGAAGCTTCATGTCCATTGAGCTCGTCAAATGTGTTGATGAATGCGCAATGTGCAGTTTTGGGTTTATGAGACAAATTCATCTGTATCAGATGCAAAAGGAACTTTCCGAAGGGGAATTCTTATTTTATAAACAAAATTATGAAAAAAAAAAATCTTATAAGCAGCCGAGTCCTCGATTTCCCTCGCATCCTCGATCTCCCTTGTCAAGAGTTTCCAAAAGATACTCTAAACAGTCTGAAATACCTTCATTGTATATACACAGCCTTTCGGAATAGTAATGGAATGGCGTCTGAAAATGTTTGTCTTTTCTTGGACAACCATTGACGAGCTTACCCCTTTTAAAGAAGTCTCCGCCTACGTGTATTCAGACCATAATGGGCTAGAGATTCCGTTAACTCCACCTACTAATTAGGAAATGTTCAGTCAAAGACTATGGTTCATTTCCTCCAAAGGAGGGTAAAGAAAACGTTTTTACATCTTAAATCCAATACTATTTCGTTATATATACATTGATACCCTTCACGGACCGTCTAATTCCAAAACTTCCGTTATTTAACTAGGTATTGTGCGACAGTTGTAACTAAAATTTGTGTGCATGCCAACAACAAAACAACAAAAAATAATAATAATAACTAACCCTGTAAATTCCGTTAAAAATATTTTTAGGTTTCATACAGATAATGACTCACCCAATTAATCCGACTAAAAGCAGCAACACAGCCGATTTGGGCATCTTGTGGAGGAAGGAAAACCAATTTCCTGGAATAATAAAAGGTTAAAGTTAATTATCTATATTACCTTTTCATTGATGCTTCACAAAATTATTTTAATCATAGCTGATCTCTACATGAGCAAAATATTTTTAATGAAATTATAATAACCTTTCAGTCTTTTTAGAAGCTTTTACTACATATTTGACTGACTGCAGATAAGCGAGGACATCCGCAATACTAAAAACGCGAATATTCCGCAGTGTACTCTCTCTCTCTCTCTCTCTCTCTCTCTCTCTATATATATATATATATATATATAATATATATATATATAGAGTAGAGATAGGGCTTATAGGCTATATAAGTGCGATAAAGATAATCTGTTGTTACGAAACAACTACATATCTCTAAGGCGTGAAGCTAAAAGTGTAATAAAAAAGTCAAAACGCGAATTTGAAATCTCCATAGCTCGTGACGGTAAAGAAAACCCCAAGCGATTCTTTCAATACGTCAATAATAGAAATCCAGTAAAAAGTGTCTTAGGTCCATTAAAAAATATAAATGGAGATCTAGTCTCTGAAAACAAGGAAATGGCTATCTTGCTAAACGAATTTTTTACGTCAGTTTTTACTATAGAAGATGTAACGAATATCCCTACGGTCATAGACATAATACCTTTTGATAATGGAAATATTTTGGATAATATTGTCGTTAGTGAAGGGGAAGTAATGCGCTATATTGATAAGATGAAAACGCGTAAATCACCGGGTCCGGATTCCATATATCCCATACAACTAAAAGAATTAAAAGATAGCATTGTTGTGCCGCTAACAAAGATTTTAATGCGTCTATTTCTGAGGGGTGCGTACCAGATAATTTCAAGTTAGCAAACGTAACACCTATCTTTAAGAAAGGCGATAAAGGTGCGGCGGGAAATTATAGGCCAATCAGTTTAACGTCTGTTGTAGGTAAGCTTTTGGAATCAATAATTAGGGATCGTATAGTCGAACACTTAGAATACCATAAACTTGTTAGAAATACGCAGCACGGATTTAGGCGAAACAAATCTTGCTTAACTAATCTTTTAGAATTTTTCCAAAGCGTGGTTGACGATTACGATAGACATCGGGCGGTTGATGTAGTGTATTTAGATTTTCAAAAAGCGTTTGACACCGTGCCGCACAAAAGACTCATTGAAAAAACTAAGGCTCATGGAATCAGGGGTGTAGTAATAAATTGGCTAGAAGAGTGGTTGCGAGGCAGGAAACAGAGGGTGGTCGTTGATGGAGCGGAGTCGTGCTGGGCTAATGTAGCGAGTGGCGTTCCTCAGGGTTCTGTATTGGGCCCCTTGCTTTTTCTTATATATATTAACGATTTAGATGTCGGCCTAGTCAGTACAGTTTCAAAGTTTGCGGATGACACGAAGCTGGGTGGTAGGGCGATTAATGACGAAGATAGAGGTAAAATTCAGGAAGATCTGAATAAAATCGTTGATTGGTCAGTCACATGGCAAATGAGATTTAACGTTGATAAGTGCAAAATTTTGCATATAGGTTCGCGTAACGGTAAATTTGCGTATAGTATGTCAGGGAAAGATTTAACAAGCGTAGAGCAGGAAAAAGATTTAGGAGTTATAGTCACTGGTGATTTAAAAGTAGCGAAACAAAGTACAGCAGCGGTCAATAAGGCGAACAAAGTGTTAGGTTTTATAGCTCGAAATTTTGAGTACAAATCGCGCGATATTATAGTTCCACTTTATAAATCATTAGTTAGACCCCATTTGGAGTACGCGGTCCAATTTTGGAATCCGTATATGCGCAAAGATATAGACAAAATCGAAAGAGTTCAAAGACGAGCAACTAAGATGATTCCGTCGCTTAGGTCAAAGTCGTACGAGGATAGGCTTAAGGAGTTAAAATTGACAACACTCGAGACCAGGAGGTTAAGGGGTGATCTAATCCAGGTTTTCAAAATTATGAATGAGATAGCTTTTTCGAAATATCTCAATATAATAGGACTAGAAATAACGGGTGTAAGTTGACAAGTAGAAGGTTCGAGACAGCAGTTGCGAAAAACTTTTTTACGCATAGAATAGTAAATAGCTGGAATAGTTTGCCGGTAGAAGTAATTAGTAGCACGTCTATAAACATGTTTAAAAATCGATTAGACGCATATGTTGATAGAAAGGGTATAGTTTAAGGTAGTAAAATTAAGGCTTTCTGGGGATAGATCCCACAGCTCAACACAAGTGTTGTGGGATATAGGGAGGCAGCGTCTTGGGTTAGGGGATACTCTCTGTCCTTACACACCCCATTTAGAGAGATTCCTCTGCCGAGCGGTGCCCCCCCATAGTACTGTGAGGTATTGAAAAACTCATGATCTTCACTTGCCCCACAAACACCTTTAAATGGGAGACCCAAAATGGGTGCACACACATTTCTACAGTACTGTACAGTCTTTACAGCCACACCTACTCTTTTTCTCGTAAGTGTATATATTGTAATGTATATGATTGTAAATTTTGACTTGGTCCGCTATCGATATGGACCGTGACTTGATGGATACCGTAATGAAATTGACTGGATTCTTTGGATCCGATATATTTGCATGTCCTTTATAAATAGATATAGTGTAACATATTTGTGGATAGTAGTCTATTATGACTTGATCCTCTGGATCAGAGATTCTATCTTTAATTTTAAATCGATAATTAATTAGTTTTAAATTGATAATTATTTAGTTTCGTAAAAATTGATCGTTGCCAATTTACCGGCAGTTTTTACATAAATTTCTTATGTTCTTGTGGTTCGGAACCCACGTAAAATTGTAGGTCCCCTCCGCCACCACGGAGGACATACACAATACACGAACACAGTTAGGTAGACCAGCCATGAGTGGATCCTAGGGTCTTTGTTGGTCTGAAACATTATAACATTATATATATATATATATATATATATATATATATATATATATATATATATATATATATATTACGCCCAAACATCGAAATCACTCAGTGAGCGAAAAAAACAGCCACAACGCGTTGTGGATGGGATGCACCTAAGTGACCACACACCGATGTTAGATATTTTTTAGCTTCATGGCCGTTCGCAAACAACCGCAACGCGTTATGCACGATTCGGATATGACCACAACTCGTTGTGCACGATTTGGAACGACCACACACCGATGTCTTTCATGAAACTCTATTTAAACACGACGTATATTGAAATGATATAAACACGACGTATATTTATCGACGTATTCACCGATTAAAAAGCAAAGTTAAGGAGATATGCTAGAAAAAAGATAAAGTCCTTTGAAAAAGTATGAGTCGATTAATTCCGGTTCGATTTAATTATGTTGTAATAAATGGAATTAATGTGATTGTTAATTAATGCAATTTGACGTGACTATTAATTAGAAATTTGGGATCACCTGAAGATCAGGGCCCCCAGCCTTCTTTAGTTAGCTTTATAAGGCTAACTAACGAAAATATCACGACCTAACCTAACCAATCGTCAAGGGCGTACAGTTAACCTAACGATTGGTTAGGTTAGGTCGTGATATTTTCGTTAGTTAGCTAGAGAAGGCTCGGGGCCCTGATCTTCAGGTGATCCGAAATTTGGGTACTTACGTATTAATGGGTGACCCTAAGTAACTTTAAAACTTACGGTACTTTAAAATGGTGCTACTGTAGTATGCGATCTACCTACGATTCGGCGGTCTACCTTTTAATTATAGCTTCTTATCTTATTATTTTATTATTAGGTTAATTGTACGCCCTTGACGATTGTTTAGGTTAAGTCGTGATATTTTCGTTAAAACTAACGAAAATATCACGACTTAACCTAACCAATCATCAAGGGCGTACTGTAGTATGCGGTCTACCGTTAAGTATGCGGTAGTAGTATGTTTAACTTCTTTAATAATTCCTTAATTGTGTAAATTAAATTATAATTCCTTTCAATTCATTTTCAATTCCTTTTAAATATTTTGAACGGTAGACCGCATACTACAGTAGAAACTTAACGGTAGACCGCATACTACAGTAGAAACTTAACGGTAGACCGCATACTACAGTAGCACCCTTTAAAATTTACCAATAACCAATGACGATTGGTTAGGTTAAGTCGTAATATATTCGTTAGCTTTAACGAAAATATTACGACTTAACCTAACCAATCGTCATTGGTTATCGGTAAATTTTAAAGTTACTTAGGGTCACCCGTTAATACGCAAGTACGGAAATTTGGGTACTTACGTTTTAACGGGGGACCACCACATATTGATGATTGGTTAGGTTAAGTTGTAATATTTTCGTTAGTTGAAAATTTCTAATACATCAAATTTTTTAAATAGCAATATTTTTTAAAATATTTTTTATACAATTTTCTGAAAAAAATAATTTTTTAGGCTTATTCATGATGAAAATTTGGGATCTACTAAAAAGTGAATGTTGTTTCTAATGTGTAACATGTATTAATCATTGGAAATATTTGAAATATAAATCATTGGAAATATTTTTTAAAATATTGCTATTTAAAAAATATTGTGTTAGAAATTTTCAACTAACGAAAATATTACAACTTAACCTAACCAATCATCAATATGTGGTGGCCCCCCGTTAATATCTAAGTACCGAAATTTGTTTTATATTAATTGCCGAGAGAGAGAGAGAGAGAAATTAGTTTTAAAATCCCAGTTGGTATGCCGAGAGAGAGTTAGTTTTAAAATTTACAGTTGCCAACTCTGCACCTCAGTCCTCTTGGCTACGGGCATGTGGTTGATTTTTTAATTCTTCGCATTAGACTCTATTGAGGACTATAATATAAATAATTCCATACAAACTATTTTGAACAATAAATTTTAAGCCAGCGAGACCTTAACATTATCTTTAAACTCACAAATCACTTAGATTTTGAGTGCAGCTTCACAAATTTGGTGTCACTGCCTTTGGATGTAAAGCTCATAATTATGATGGCTGTGGTATTCCTTGTAAAGTTATGACCCTACTGGCTTTTCTTCAATTTCACAGAAGAATGTGAAATTTTGTACCACTGTGGCCTGGCCAGATATAGGTAGGTCTTGGTTTTATTATCATCATTACCTTTACTAACTAGTTTCATTATATATATATATATATATAATATTATATATATATATATATATATATACCTTGGTAATCCTGGTTTTGATTCCGCCCGACTTGTTTATTCTGACGAAGGTCAAGCTTGTTGATCCACCCTAGACCTATAGTTTAACGTGGAATCTGTAGAACAACTCACCAGGGAAGTCAGAAATTACAAAACCATCGCCCGGACTCAATCTCACGACCTTCTCTATCGGCAACCCAGTGTCTTAACCACTAAACCACTCAGGGTTGATAATTATATATTTATATATAAGGTGCAACTGAATAAAGGGTACAAAACACTGCAAGCCAAACAGATAACACCAAATCCACACACAAGTCAGGGATCTTGAAGTAATAATGTCATCGGATGCAGAATTCAGAGCAATAAAACATTAAAATCACAACAGCGAGAAAAGTAATTGGAATTATGTGGAGGAGGTTCCACAGCAAAAAGCAAACATTATATGCCGAAATTTATGGAAGAGTTTAGTCCCAGCAATAATTGAGTATTGCTCAGTACTCACAAGCCCATACAGAAAATTAGACATTGCAAACATACGTAGAAGCCATACAAAGGACTTTTACGTCTAAGATAAAGGAAACGAAAGGTGAAGACAACTGGTCTCGACTACAATCCCTGAAACTCTACTCCCTCGAAAGACGACGACGCGTGCAGTACACAATAATATACGTATGGAAAATACTGGAGGGTTGTGTTCCTAGCCTCAGAAATGATATAGAAACACATTTGAATGAGGGAAGAGGCAGATTCTGTACTGTCTCAGCCGCGGTGGAACGGGGCCGCCATGAAAACGAGAGTGGAAATTACTTTCAGAATACGAGGCGAGAAACTTTTCAGTGTACCGCCCAAAGAAATGAGGAACCACCAGCAAATCATCCTGAATAATTTGAAGAACCAGCTGGACAGATTCTTGCGCGAAGTCCCTGACCAGCCACGCGTGGGTGGCTACGAGGAGAGGGGGAGGACAGAAACAAATTCTCTCGTCCACCAAATCCCGCGAATAAGGCTGGATGATGTTGCAGATGGGGTCGACTGCAGGTCGATCCTGAACCGTCGTTCGAAACCATCAGAAAGGTATGAAAATGTAAAGTACTATATATATATATATATACGGTATATAGTGTGTATCTATATATATGATTTTGGCCAAAGATCTATAATTTGTAAAGTTTGACGTTGTTGAACTCTTAAAATTACTTTAACACAAAAACTTTCACGTATGTTTCAGCACAGGAGCATATATACAATTTCATACTGACACTTCTTAACAGATGCATCTTCAACAGACAAAACAAACATCTGCGGTTGAGACCAATAATTATATTCAAATGAAACTTAATCATGTTTCACACACACACACACACATTCGTGTACGCACAAGACACTCAAACTGTAAAAATGTACACTCTAATAAAAAAAGCAGCTCCATTTTCCTGAAAATATTTTTTAATTATTTGCCTGAACGAATTTTTCCCAATGAAATTTTTTTTTTTAGCGGCATCGTCAATTCCAGTGTAACGGCGTTCATAGGCAGTAGATTTGCCAATGATTCTTATCTTTGTTTATGATCACATATTTATGCGTGCACCTAAACCTCAACTAAAAATATCTAATTTTATTCATATATATCTATAGGGTGGGCCAAAAGTCTGTTGCCCCGAAAAAAAAAGTTTAGAATGCGTCGGCCCAACAGACTTTTGGGCCACCATAATATATAATATATTATATATATATATATATATATATATATATATATATATATATATATAAGAATAAAAGATGTACTTAGCATTTTGCCGCCGAGGCAGGGAAATTGTCCCCACAGTGGCTTATAGTTGTGCCATTTGATATCGCTAGTTTGCTATTGGAGGCTGCTGTCCTTTTTTATTTTAAAATTTATTTGTGATTCCATTTAATTTGTTGGTGCTTATAAGTTATTTATTTTCTATTTTTGTTTTCTTTGCCCCACTGTATTCATGTTGAAATACGACAAAATTTGCCGCCCCTCAAAAATTGCCTTCGCGAGCAAGTGCCTACTCTGCCTATATATATATATCCCGCCAATGCATATACGAGTATTTTAATCAGATATTAACTCTACATTGTATTTATTTGCATTAAGATTGCTAAATATAAGTAACATAAGAGAATTAAAAAAAAAAGAGAATAAATAACTAAATAATAATAAAAAATATTTAATTCTATATTTATCTAACACTTAATTTTAATGTGAAAGTGAATAAAACCTCCTTAGTAACCCTCGCCATCATATAGTTACTATATACAGGGTGTCTCAGAAGTCGCGTACCAATTAAATTAAATATAGCTACCGTATTTCCCGGCGTATAACGCGCACCCTAATTTTGAAGAGAAAATTATTTTGAAGAGAAAATTTAGGAAAAAATATACCTCCTACTGTACCTCGCTTCACATGTACAATTTTAACGAGTTAATTTTAACGTAGGGTGATTGATTTTTGGAGTATTTTGGGGGGAAAAAAAGTGCGCGTTATACTCCGGGAAATACGGTATATTTGCGTACGGTACGCGACTTCTGACACCATATACAATATTTCCTCAATAAAAAGAAGCTTGGTTCATTATAAGACAGGGCTACGTCGTAGCCAATGTCGTGACTCCGTTAATCAGCGAAGTAAAGCAACATTGGGTCGGATAGTAGTAGTTGGATGGGAGACCGTCCTCCGCATCCTGACTATAGTATGTACCATACCCGTGATTCGGATTCCACGTAAAGCTGTAGGTCCTCTCCGTCATATGACTTTAGATGTTGCGAAGAAAGTTAAACCACTTCATCATTACATTCATTATAAGAGATCAATTATTTATATCTAAACGCGGTTATACGCTATATTTAAAAAATATATGTTAATATAATGTTACATACATATATATATATATATATATACACACACTGTACATGAAGTTATTTTTATAATTGCTGTTACGATACGAGCACGTAAATCTTGCAGATCTGTAACTCTCGTTTGATAGACGTTTGATCTGATAAAGCCCCATGCAAATAAATCCAAGGGCGTTAGGTCAGGAGATCGAGCCGCCCAGGGCCTGTTGCCTCCGTGTCTCCACGTCCGATCTACCGATCTTGTTGAAAGACGACGGTGTTTAAAATGCCATCTGAATCAAGCTGGGACATTTACCTGCTCGTATCGTAACAGCAGTTAGAAAAATAACCCCTGTCATGCTCCAAAATGTGTTCCGCAATGCTGCTGACAGATTCGAACTACGTAGAGATACTGGTGGTGCTCATGTAGAATCATATGCTTAAGTATTCAGTAAATGTATGCCTTCTATTACACTGTTCTTGAATTTTACCCTTTTTGCTACGTTTTCACTGAAATAGATAGGGACTTTATAAACACCCTGTGTATATATATATATATGAGAACTAAAGCTTGTATCATGTTTATTCTGTTTATAATTAAATTGAGATTCTTTTGAAATAAGACCTAAAATAAATAAAAATTATGATTAACTTCAGTGGACTGACATCACTTTATCGAACCTCCTCCTGACAAAGAAGGCGAAATAAACAAATTTCACAGGCAACAGTACAGTTATATTTCATATATAATTTCTTTGTATACTTTAGCTAAGTGGTGCAGTCTATATACGAGTATATTATACTTTTTCGAACAGTTAAACAGTGTTGGGAGTAACGGCGTTACTAGTAACGCTGTTACGTAACGTCGTTACTTTTTAGTAGCTGTAGCGGTAACGCCGTTACTTTCGAGATGTTGTAACGAAAATGGTAACGGCACTACTTTTTAGAGCGATTTCAATCGTTACTCGCTACTCGTTACTTTCAAATTGATCATTTGACTAGTATTATTTATTAGCTATTAATTAGCTGTTAGCTCCTCCAAACGAGTAGGACTATCTGATGCCAGTTTTAAAAAACTAGTGTTCCTGAAATCGAACAACACACTCCTAAAAAAAATCTGCAAGATTAGTTTTTGGACAGGCCATTTTTTTATTTGAGTTTATATTTTGATTTTTTGTCATATAGAGTATAATTTGGTATAAGGCTTTTTTATTCTTTAGTCTTTTCTTAAAAGTAACGGTAACGGTAGCGGTAACGCGTTGCTTTTTCATAGAAGTAACTGAGGCAGTAACGACGTTACTTTTTATCAATGTAACGGCAGGTAACGCCGTTACTTATAGGAAGTAACGTGCCCAACTCTGCAGTTAAACACAACTGCTGGTCTTCAGTTTTAAAGTATAAAGATAGTAAATGATTTGAAAATATACTGAAACATTTGTACTGTAAAGCATAATTCACTTTATATATAATATTATCGGATTAACTTCCATAATCAGATATTTAAGTGATAGCGTGCATAAGTATGGACAGTACTAAATGAGAGGGGGGATGTAAAAGCGAGGTTAATTTCATCATTTGGATACAACATGGCACACTCTTAACCAACTTTACGTGACAGTTGGGACATCTTTGAACAGCTAAATTTTTTGGACTGGTGGATTACAGATTTGTTATACTGCTGGAAAGCCTGGCAAAGCCAGTAGTGAGCCTGTAGCTTAAGCTGAGATGTCGAATCCTCATTTAATGCAATATATATTACACACAGACCGTGCATGCAACAAGGAACTCTTCTTGGAAAATTAAATCCATTATAGTTCAAATAAGTAATGCTAAATGACAAATACTATACAGTAGTTTTTCTTTTCCATAATGGAAGGTCCAACGTGGGTCTCACATTGGCCCTTCCATCCTGAAAAAGAAAACTATAGTATTTGTCATTTACCGTTACTTATTCGAACTATAGTGGATTTAATTTCCCCAGAAGAGTTCCTTGTTCCATGCACGGTCTGTGTGTAACATAGAAGTTTCTCAGGGGACCATTCTGAGTTGTACCATATACTGTATATATATATATGAACGTAGGGTGGTGGTTATGGTAATTGAACAATTAAAGGTGTGGTGAAAACTGAGCAGAGTTGTAAATCAAAGATGAAATAGTTAAGTTGGAGATTAGTTCGGGATTGATTGAGGCAATAAGCTAGGCCTCTCAGTAAATGGAACTTGGGTCAGAATTACCAGAAAAAATTATTTTGTTTATTTTTGCTGTCACTTCATTAAAAAGTACTGGTACGCCGTACCGGTGTGTTTGGCAGAAAAAGCACTCTGTGTATATATATATATATATATATATATATATATATATATATATATATATATATATATCAAAACAATCAACATACCTGTAAAACTACTTCGGTTAAGGCGAACTCTACCCAGTCTGTGCTCTGACAAGGTACTGTTGCAGAAAGAATGATTCAACCAGTGTATTAGGTGCAGCTTCTCATGCAGCCACAGCCCAAGGGCACTGCAATCCTATATTCTTGAACCCACTCACTTTGTTTGTCCTCACTATCTCTCACGGGTTGCTTAATCTCGCTTTGGTTAAAGGGTTTATTTCGTGTCTTCAGGATTATGCAGACAGATTTTGTTCTTTGTGCTCTTGTTGTTTTGGTATACATCTTTCTCTGTATTTATTTGTCTGTTTGTATTTATGTTTACTTGTTTGTCTTTTCTTAGTTATAACCTTTGTCTTTGACGTTTCATTTCATTGCTGTTGACGCCAGACAATTCGTCCATTACTGAAAACTCCTCCGCAAGTGAAAAGTTAAAAGAAACAAATTTATGCATGTATAAACTTAATTACATTGAATTTAAGTTACATTAAAATAAAAGAAACACGAATACTGATTAATATAACTTAACAGACAGTTAATAAAACTCAGATTTGATACAGTGGAAATGACATTAAACTCCGGATACATTTGTCACTTTTGTTTGAAGGGAATCGAGAATGCAAGTGAACAGCGGCCATTTTGGTTTCTTGTTTTGTTTTTAAAGCACCAAGTGCATATATATATATATATATATATATATATATATATATATATATATATATATATATATATATATATATATAAATAACGTAAAGAACGACGCTTTGTATAGGAGAATTATCCGCGCAAGATGAGAGCGAAAGAACGAAACAAATGAAAAAAGGAGGTAACCACCCGGGAATCGAACCCGGGATCTTCCGATTGCCGGTCAGATATGATAACCATTACACCACGGGCCTCACTCAATCAAATGTCGTAATTCCTCTACATGCGCGCAGAAACCAATGCCCCAAAGGGGCACCTCCCGCATGCCGTAACATTATATACATTATAACTGCAAACACGCAGTATAATTAACGTAAAGAACGACGCTTTGTATAGGAGAATTATCCGCGCAAGATGAGAGCGAAAGAACGAAACAAATGAAAAAAATGAGGAATTACGACATTTGATTGAGTGAGGCCCGTGGTGTAATGGTTATCATATCTGACCGTCAATCGGAAGATCCCGGGTTCGATTCCCGGGTGGTTACCTCATTTTTTCATTTGTTTCGTTCTTTCGCTCTCATCTTGCGCGGATAATTCTCCTATACAAAGCGTCGTTCTTTACGTTAATTATACTGCGTGTTTGCAGTTATAATGTGTATATATATATTAGTGATGTAGGTCACATCCGCATCCGCATCCGCGGAACATCCGCACATTTTCTCGCATCCGCATCCGCATCAGCACGTTGGACTGCGGATGTCGTGCGGATGTGGATCGTTGAGATAAAATGTCATTAATAAGCGGAAATTATCAAATTCTACTATATTAATAGAACTAGTTCATTGTGCGCAAAAGTGATGCAAGCGACAAGACGAGAGGCTGTTCTTGTATGAAGTTACTCTCTTGCAACCTACTTAGATCCACGTTACAAAGCTAAGTTATTTTCACCTAGTACATTAGAACGAGTTAAATCATCACTTGGCAAAGCAGTTGAAGAGCTTCAATCTCTTGAATCTGTCGCTTCGCCACCCACCAAAAGAATAAAGTTTCAGTGACAGAACCAACACCTTCAACAAGCAAATCTATCACAGAATCTGTCTCTCAGTTTTTTGAGTCAAGCAGCAATGACGAGACCTACGCGATGTCAAAAGATGTAGTAAAAATGATCGAGAGCTATCACCAAGAAAAACGCCTGGCTGCATGTGACAATCCTATTAGTTGGTGGAAAAATACGCAGAATATCTATCCATACTTGAGTAAACTTGCAAGGAAACATTTAGCCTGTCCTCCAACAAACGTACCAAGCGAGAGATTATTTAGCAGTGCTGGATTAATATATGATGAAAAGAGAAACAGACTGGCAGCAGAAAAGGCAGAAAAATTAATGTTCCTTAAGCATAACCTTCCTATAATTAAGTTTGAACATTAAACGATGAACATCTTAGTTTACTTTATTTTAATTACTCATTTATAAATATGCCTAATAAAACTTTAAACTTAATATAAATAGTTATCAAGCTAATTAAAGATCTCTTTCTATAAGGGTGGAGGTTGGGGAAAGAGGTCGGTGGGGTGCATTTGAGTTGGGTTCACGTCCCGCATCCTGGTAACACAATTATGGTTTCTAATTGTGGCTGAAACTCAACAAAATATAACGAATTTATTTGCAGACGAATTCACTAATTGATTTCTATATTAGTTAGATGCTTGATATTATTTTATATGTTCAGAGAAAAGTACAGCAATTATTGTACAATTAATCAATTATACTACATTATAGCTACAGCTCTCTCTATATAATAACTTATTATATACGTTAAACACAACAAATCTCGAATATATCCTAAAAAATAACGAAAATGTAGACATCTGCATCCCATCCGCATCCGCGGATGTTGAAATCAAACATCCTCATCCGCATCCGCATCCGCGGATGTGAAAAAAATGACATCCGCTACATCACTAATATATATATATATATATATATATATATATATATATATATTAATACAATCAACATTCGTTTTTACTTTATCTATTCGAAGACTAAACGTTTCGAAAACTCAACCTCCATCTTCAGTAGCTACAAATATAAAGAATTACGATTTAAGTTGCATTTATCTGAATATTTTCAAGAAAACTAATGTATAAAAAATTACAAAATTATTTAGTATGAACATATATAGCACATAATAAGACAACTTACTTGTTTTAAAAGCACATTAATATACTTACTCTGAAGGATAAAACCTGAAAATTCTTTATATATATATATATATATATATATATATATATATACACAGGGCGTCCCAAAAAAATGTATACACACTTTAAATACTTATAAAGCAGTGTTTATTAAAATACATTTCATTTTCAAAATGTAATAGAATCTACAGACATTATTTAATTGTTTTGTCAACGCCTGTTTTCAAACTGACGTCCGTTCTGGTCCAGGCACTGCTGATAACGCGAAGCAATGGAATCGCAAACATCACGAAACATTTCGTTTGGTATTTGTGTGCATTCTCGTTCAATGGCTGCTCTCAATTCAGCGACTGTTGCAGGTTTTATAGCGTAGACTTTGTCTTTTAAGTATCCCCATAAAAAAAAGTCTAGTGGTGTGAGGTCTGGTGAACGCGGAGGGTATTCTACGAAACCCCTTCGTCCAATCCACATCCACATCGTGCCAAGTACCACTCGCAATACTCCACTCTTCGGTCCGGATCATCATCTTCATTAATAGCATGGACTAATCTTGGGATGTAACTTTTCCATTGACAGCGCTTCAAAATGCGTTGGACAGTCGATTCTGAAATTCCTACCTCACGACTCGCTTGCCGCACAGATTTTCTTGGACTTTGGTGATACGTTTCCAGTACTCTTTCTTGCTTTGTGGGGCTTGTCGACAGTGGCGGTTCCTCATATGGGCAATATGGGCAGCCGCACAGGGCGGCATTTGTGGAGGGGCGGCATGAGCGCCTGCAAAAAAAATAAAAATAAAAATAAGAATAAATAAATAAAGAAATAAATAAAAATAAAAAATAAAATAAAATAAATAATAAAAGATCAATAAATATATTTTTATTAATAAAAAAACATCTATTGCATTTTCCATAAACCTTCCCATAAAAGACCTAAACAATGCAAAATGCTTCCAGATTAATATTATTGGGAATAAAGGCCCATACTTTAACATATGTAATGTTATTTTTCTGGGTTTGGTTAAATAGTGAAATGTATATTATTTATTACAGAACGAATCTTCACACTAAGCCACTAAGGTCTGTCAAATAACCGCAAATGGATAAGAAGAGGTCAAAGCTATCAGGTGCTCAGTTTAGAAAAAAGAGGAAAGAAGAGGAGAAACGAGCAAAAGATAAAGCTATGTCATCTACTCTTCACTGCTATTTTGTGATATAGCTTTCTGAGTCATTTGAAGTGTACTATTATGTATATAATTAGCCATTAACCAAGGAGGTTGTATTATTCATTTGTTTCCTATTCTAAAAGTTTAATAAATTGTGCTTAATAACATGTTAAATTAATTGTACTAGCCTATTCATGCATTGGTCTGTTATGTTCTATTTTACTATTTGCAGGGGCACTTTTGAAATATTTTGGAACACCCTCTGCCACTAGCCAGGATGAGAAGCCGTCTACTTCTGCCATTATTGAGGCTGAGGAGCCATCTACCTCCTCAGCCTCACATATGTCTCCACAAATGCAGTCTGATCCTGAGGATGAAGACCCATTTGCTTCTACTTCTCCCCGGCAGGACTTTTCAGGTGAGTTTGTGTGCACATATGTCTGTGAGTGTGTGCGTGTGTGTGTATGTGTATCATACACATACACACACACGCACACACTCACAGACATATGTGCACACAAACTCACCTGAAAAGTCCTGCCGGGGAGAAGTAGAAGCAAATGGGTCTTCATCCTCAGGATCAGACTGCATTTGTGGAGACATATGTGAGGCTGAGGAGGTAGATGGCTCCTCAGCCTCAATAATGGCAGAAGTAGACGGCTTCTCATCCTGGCTAGTGGCAGAGGGTGTTCCAAAATATTTCAAAAGTGCCCCTGCAAATAGTAAAATAGAACATAACAGACCAATGCATGAATAGGCTAGTACAATTAATTTAACATGTTATTAAGCACAATTTATTAAACTTTTAGAATAGGAAACAAATGAATAATACAACCTCCTTGGTTAATGGCTAATTATATACATAATAGTACACTTCAAATGACTCAGAAAGCTATATCACAAAATAGCAGTGAAGAGTAGATGACATAGCTTTATCTTTTGCTCGTTTCTCCTCTTCTTCTTTCCTCTTTTTTCTAAACTGAGCACCTGATAGCTTTGACCTCTTCTTATCCATTTGCGGTTATTTGACAGACCTTAGTGGCTTAGTGTGAAGATTCGTTCTGTAATAAATAATATACATTTCACTATTTAACCAAACCCAGAAAAATAACATTACATATGTTAAAGTATGGGCCTTTATTCCCAATAATATTAATCTGGAAGCATTTTGCATTGTTTAGGTCTTTTATGGGAAGGTTTATGGAAAATGCAATAGATGTTTTTTTATTAATAAAAATATATTTATTGATCTTTTATTATTTATTTTATTTTATTTTTTATTTTTATTTATTTCTTTATTTATTTATTCTTATTTTTATTTTTATTTTTTTTGCAGGCGCTCATGCCGCCCCTCCACAAATGCCGCCCTGTGCGGCTGCCCATATTGCCCATATGAGGAACCGCCACTGTGTGTATGTGTGTGCATCCCTGCAAAGCATTTTGCAAACAGTTATAAATTATAATGTTATTATCACTGGGTCTGGGTTACTGGGTATGTGTGGTGTTTCACCACCATAATTCCATAACACCACCACCATAACAAAGTGCTGTGAATAATGTGTTATCTAACTTAGGTGTGTATACTATTGAGTAATGCTCTTGTTCTTTCTATTAGAAAGGCCTGGAGCAGAATCGCCTCCTGAGGATGAGTCTCTGTCCACCGACCCTGCTAACTGGCCTTCAGTTCTGACTGAGAGAATTCGGACACAACTGGTTTCCAGGGGACCAAGTCAAGTACCATCTGACTTTGTATTCCCTAGAAACGACAGTGACGGAAGAAGTTTCCACCATCAATACTTCAGGAAGTCATTGGTTAGTGGGGAAAATATAACCAGAAGTTGGTTGGTCTATTCCTTAAAAAACAACAGCCTTTTCTGTTTCTGTTGTACATTATTTTCCAAGAGGAAAATAAATTTAACAAGTTTGGGACTCTCGGACTGGAAGCATGCAAGCTCATTGCTCACATCACATGACAACAGTTCAGAACACCTAAATTCTATGAAAATCTGGAAAGAACTGGCAGTGAGGATGAGAAAGGGGGAGACCATTGACAAGCAGGAGATGGCACTTCTGGAGGCTGAGAAGTTGAGATGGAGAGCGGTGCTGACACGTCTCACTGCTATTGTGCATTCTCTGGCAGTTAGGAATTTGGCACTAAGGGGACATACAGAAAAATTGTTCTCACCATCAAATGGCAATTTTCTGAAAGAAGTTGAACTGATGGCACAATTTGATCCTATAATGCAAGAGCACATTAACCGTGTCCAAAAAGGGACCTCCAGTCACACCAGCTACCTCGGCCACCACATACAAAACGAACTCATTGATTTGTCGAGCAGCAAGACCATTTCAGCAATGGTGAGCGACATCAAACAATCAAAGTTTTTTTCAATAATTCTAGATTGCACTCCAGATATCAGCCACACTGAACAGTTGTCAGTTGTGATTCGGGTTGTGTCACTGGAGGGGAAGCCCCATATAAAGGAACATTTCATGGGGTTTTTGGAGGCAGAGGAGTCCACTGGTCAACATTTGGCATCTCTGATTCTGAAGAGACTGGAGGAGCTAAAAGTTCCTTTCATGGACTGTAGAGGACAATCATACGACAACGGGGCCAACATGAGGGGAAAAAACAAGGGTGTTCAATCCAGGCTCCTAGAAATTAATCCCAGAGCTCTGTTTGTTCCATGTGGGGCTCATTCTCTGAATTTGCTTGTGGCCGATGCTGCTAAGGGATCTATTGATGCCACAAGTTACTTTGGCATCTTGCAGAAGCTTTACAACTTGTTTTCAGCCTCCACACAACGATGGGCCATTTTGAAAAAACATGTGAACATCACATTGAAGATGTGGTCTGATACAAGGTGGGAAAGCAAGATCAAGAGTGTGGAGCCCCTGAGATATCAGGCAGCTGCAGTGAGAGATGCACTGATCGAGGTGAGGGACCACACCAAAGACTCTGTAATAAAGGTCGAGGCTCAATCTCTGTCAGAGGAGGTTGGGTCATACCGCTTCGCCATTTGTTCAGTGGTGTGGCATGACCTG
Source organism: Bathynomus jamesi (assembly GCA_023014485.1). Lineage (NCBI taxonomy): Eukaryota > Metazoa > Arthropoda > Malacostraca > Isopoda > Cirolanidae > Bathynomus > Bathynomus jamesi. Next base: position 224,935 of record JAJOZX010007196.1, read on the forward strand.
TTGTGCCAAATTCAGCATGTGAGCAAGCAGATGCAGTCTCCTAGCATGCACGTTGATGTTGCAGTAAATCTCCTAAAAAAAACAGAGAGAGGTCTCCGCAATTACAGGGCAACAGGTTTTGTGGCTGCACAAATGGCAGCAACAAATGAATGTGGAGGCTGTGTTAAAACAAAAACGGCTGAGGTCCACAAAGCGGCACTTCTCCTATGAAGCATCTGATGAGCCCTTGATTGATGCTTTGAAGAAGCTGGAGGTGACATTTTTCAATGCAGTGGTTGATGCTGCAACATCAGCCATTCAGGAAAGATTTTCCACGTTGGAAATTGTGGGAGAGAAGTTTGGAGTGCTGACACATTTCCAAAATCTCACATTTGAGGAGCTGACAGAACAATGTGTGAACCTTAGTACTACACTACACTTTAAGGGACAATCTGACTTGGATGGCAGAGAGCTTGCACAGGAGCTGAAGAACTTGCCTGACTTGCCATCAAAGACCATATCCTTGCTTGAACTGCTGACATTTATCCATGAAAGGGAGCTCTCTGAAATATATCCAAATTTGTGGACTGCTCTCAGAATTGGTCTTACTCTTCCAGTCACTGTTGCTGAAGCAGAGAGGAGCTTTTCAAAGCTGAAGCTCATCAAATCCTACCTGAGGTCAACTATGTCACAGGAACGCCTTACCGGTCTGGCCATCATCAGTATAAATCATACAATTGCTGAGCAGATTTCATATGATGATTTAATTCATGACTTTGCATCAAGGAAGGTAAGAAGAGTCAGGCTTTAGATGGCAGTTGTGCTGTGGTGCAATTTATTTTGTTTCTTGTTCAAAGTGTAGCATAATAATTACCCTCTCTTAAGTGTCTTATTCTATTTATGTGATAGAGCATTTGTACAATTTAGAAATTTGATTCTCTAGTTTATTTATGGCAGTTGTGCAATTTAATTTGTATTTTTCCTGTTCATAGTATCATAATTACATTCTCTTAAGTGAGTTATTCTATTTACGTGATGAAGGATTTGTAAAATTCAGAAATTTGAGTCTTTGTTTTGGTTCTGAAGTTCCAACAATTAGTCCAATAAAAAGTTATTTTGTGAAAGAGTTATGTCTGTCCTTTATTTTGGGGGGATTCGAATGTGTGTGTGTTGGCGAACAGGGGGGGGGGGCGCTGAAGGTGAGGTTCGCCCAGGGCGTCATGTAAGCTAGGACCGCCACTGCTTGTCGATGTCCGTGGTCTTCCGGAACGCTTCTTGTGGACATTCTGAACAGTTCCATCGGCTTCAAACTTATCTCTAATTCGAGTGATGGTAAGTCGCGTTGGTGGATCTGTTTGAAACTCCCTCCTAAACTGTCTTTGCACTTCAACTGCGTTTTCACACTTCCAGTAGCATTTTAGAATGAATTTCCTTTGTTCAAAGCTTAGTCTGACTGCCATTATTAATTCTAATGGGTTTAACTTGGAAAGAAAGAAACATCAATTGAGCTATCAGCTGTTAAAGTGTGTATACATTTTTTTGGGACGCCCTGTATATATATATATATATATATATATATATATATATATATATAGAGAGAGAGAGAGAGAGAGAATGTGTTTGTGTGTAAAAACCAAAGATTTCTTAATTTGTATTCGTTATCCTCATATTTTTTCCATTTTCTGTACACAATTCTTTGAATAACGTTTCTATGTATTTTTTAAACAAAATGCGTGTGTGTGTGTGTGTGTGTGTGTGTGTGTGTGTGTGTGTGTGTGTGTGTGCAACTGGGTATAAGTGGATAAGTGGGGTCGAGTGTGTGATAATTTACGGATGTGGTAGAAAAACTTGCTTTTGTGAGGTAACATCTTTGGTACCTTATAACTAGAGTTAGGATTGATAGGCACTAAAAAATCAATAATAGGTAGGCAAAAAGGCACTAAAGAAGCCTTAAAAAAGTCGTTTAAATAGGCACTAAAAGCTTAAAAAAGGCACTTAATAGGCATTTCTATTTTCCCACTTTTCTCTTATTATTGTTGACTTACAGTAAACCCATTTGCAGTTCTGATGAATATCAGGATTTTTATTGTAAAAAATAAACTAAACATCTCAAAAACCATCAAACATTTTATATGCATCAAAGTAAAATCCAAACATTTAAACTATCTTCTTACAAAAACTCAACTAAACTATAAATTGAAATGGCAATTGATGATTAAAAATTTTTCAAGGTTCTGTGGCGTAAATGACATCGCCTGTCACTCAATACATTTTTATATCGAGAAAACGACCTTTCGACATCGCAAGACGTAATTGGTGCGAACTTCAAAGGTGCTAATTCGCTTGGCTCAAAGTCCAGAACCTCCTGACACTCTCCTTTGAACACTGTTGAAACGTTCACTATGGTTTGCCAACCAGGATTGCGTCTGAGAACATTTTCAAATTTTGCTACCACTTCTTTCCCTACGTTACCAGGAACCTGGCTCAGCTCCTTCCTTAAATTTGAACTATTCCCATTGCTTCAAAAATGGCAGGCCCTCTCTCCTCCAGCTTGGTTATGGTCCCTGGCACCCGTCCGAAATTGTCTTGTCCTTAGGCATTTTTCTCACTTATAAAAAAGCCGTAAGCACAAACGTGAGATTTTATTTAGCAAAAGCACTTGAACAAAGACACCACGTTGCACGCACCAAACAAAATGATAGAGGCCGAACGCGTCACAATGACGTATTGTGATCGATGCTGTATTTGGCTGACGTATTGTGATCTGATTGGCTGTGCTGGTTGCATCAGGACTAGCCTCTGTTTTTCCATCCCCTGCCCTATTTAGGCCTACAAGTTTAAAAAAAATGCGAGTTATTTTGCTTTACTTAGTACAATAAAATTAAAAAGGCATATATAGGCACGTATTTTAAAGTTAGGCACTAACCATCAAAATAGGCGTTTATAGGCACTATAACATTTAATTATATACATCCCACAGTCCCGAAATGGATTTCTCTAAAAGAAGCCTATGAATCTATAAACGGGAATAAAAAAGGCAAAAAGGGCAAAATCCGGTCTCTACTTATAACATTCAAAAACGTTTATTAAAAATCTGGAAACATTTTTACTGTCAAAAAAAGAGATGTTAATCCTGATTAGGTTAAGTTACACTAGGTTAGGTTAGTTAAAGGTAGGTTAGGTTAAGTTAGGCTAGATTAGTAAGTACCTCACTATTTAATGACGATAGAAAACACCCTTCGAATCTTCAGTTGCGTCCGAGACACTGTCACGCCCTTCTTGATTCGATGGCACTAAAGTCAGGTTAATTATACAGGGTGGGCCGTAAGTTTCCATACATAGGAAAAATAAACATTTTTTTATGGACAACCATTTTTATTTATATAATATGCTCTACATGGTTGCCATTGTTTTGAAAACACATTTCAATACGTGTTCCCCCACTGTTGATGAACACGCATTAGCACAGTTGACGTTATGCTTGTAATGGCGTTGGTGATACGTTCCTTTAGATGATTTATGTCTCGTATCTTTTCCTGATACACCATGGCCTTCAAGTGCCCCCAAAGATGAAATCAAGGGGGGTGAGATCTGGGATCTGGGAGGCCACTCCACAGGACCACGCCGACCAATCCAAGCATCCGGAAACTGCTGATCCAAATACCGACGCACGTGAAGACCATAATGAGGTGGAGCTTCATCTTGCTGGAAGTAAACTGGGAAGTTACCTTCCTCGTTTAGCAGGATGGGAAAATCTCTTCTTGCAACATGTTAAGATACCTTCGGCATTAAGATTTCCACTGACAAAAATTGGTCCAATAATTCTGTCACCACATATCCCCCCACACCATCACTTTACCGGCACCTTGCATCTTCGTCGACTCAGCCAGTTAGGGTTAGCATTACTCCAATAACGTATGTTTGCCGATTACCTCTCCATTGACGTAAAATTTGCTTCATCAGTAAACAAGTCTTACGTCAAATGCATATTCTTAGGGTATCTGAAACATAAAAAACAAACG
>JAJOZX010007197.1:0-60000 GCA_023014485.1 Bathynomus jamesi
GGCTTCAGAAAACATACTAACTCTTCAAGACTGCCTTTTGAAATGTTCTCTAAGTGGTTCAAATTTCTTTCTTCCATCAAATCCTCAATGCTACTATATTGATCTAGAATTGACTCTAGCATAGCAAGCTTCGAATTCCATCTTGTTTCTACTTCTTGACAAACAGTATGTCTCAATTTGCTTACTAATCCACTTTGTTTCAAGAAAGTGACAAGAGCTTTTGACTGCAATATAACCTTTTGAATTTCTGGGGCATATTTTTCCAAATAATCTTCATTGAATGTATGACGAAGAATTGTACCGTATTTATAATGTGAGATAAGCAACTAAGTCTGTTATAATTCTGCAACGCTTTTACTATGTTTGCTCCTTGGTCTGTTATGAAAGTTAGTTTCTGCACTAAGTCATCTTCAAAGCCTAGCTTTGCAAATCTTCTTATTTCCTTTTTTATGTTTTCACCAGTTTTACATTCCTCATGAAAACTGGACGTAAACATAACTTTATTTACCAGTGTCCAATCATCATCAATGTAATGAACAGTCATTGAAATATACAAAATCTTTTTATAATCTGTCCACAAGTCTGTTGTAGCTGCACAGCATGAATTACTCATAACTTCTTTGATCTTTTGATAAATCTTTTGATGTACAGTTACTGCAATTTCAGCTACATGCCTAGAAATAGTGGTTGGATGGGAAATAACCTCATTTACGTCAATATTACCATAAGACACGCCAACTGCAATAAGTTTTTGTGCAAGATTTAGGAAGCCTTCACCTTTTGAAGTTTCAAATGGTCTTATGTCTTTAGCACAAAAGTTGACATATGCATCTAGCATTTCTTGTTTGGTCTTCATTGTCACTTGTACTTTCTTTTGGAAAAATGAAGCTAAGCTTTGTGATTGTGAAGTACTTGTGCCACATTTGTGACGAGAGAGATGGGAAGTGCCTCCTTTAGAACCACTATGTCAGTTTTTTTTTGTACTTTTTACATTGAAAAATCCTTGTTCCTTTTTACTGTTCTTATCAATAACTAAGTCAAAATTATCCCATACTTTGCTTTTTCTGTTTGAAACTGGCTGTAGAATTAATTCCCCCGAACGCAGTTTTGAATTAATCACTGCTTCACTGATAGGATGTTGCATTTTGGGGACAATTTTAATTTAATAAAATGTATAACATACTAAACATAGGATAGAAACTAGAAAGCACATCTACTAATAAACAATTAAGGTAATTAAGACAAGTATTGTCGTACAGTATGCACTAATTACGCAGAAATGGTCAGACCATCACGAACAAATTCTATTTGTACAAAAGGGTACAGCGACTACAGCCAGAGGCGAGAGAGGCTAGCATTATAGTAGCATAGCTGAAAAAATGCCAGTTAGTTCCAGCAAATACTTATGTTCAAAAAATTTCTTATCATCGTTCAAACAAAATCAAAAACTTTAGAAAAGAAAATGTTTATATATATTTTAAATACGCATAATCAACATAGGTAAAGGTTTGGCATTCAATTATATACTGTGGCAATGTAATGTAGCTAACATGTGTTAAACATTATGCAATTGTAAATAGCACTGCCGCGCTGGTCGGCATCTTACTCTATCTCATTTGCAAAACCATAAGCGTAAGACGTATCGAAAAGCGAAAATCACCCACCTATATCATTTCTTCCATTAGCCAAAAAAAAAAATCATTATTACTACTATCTATTGTCCTTATTCTCATATTCATTGTTATTATGGTAATTATTGAAATTAGGTCAGTATCGCTGTACGATAAGTTCTAGTTTTGCTATACACTGTGACTGTATACAGCAGGGAAACATAGGCTACTTAGCCTCGGTAAGGTCAGCTGGTCAGGTTGGCTTTGGTCACGTGGTGCCGGGTGTATGATACGAATACTCTAATTTCTAGTTTAATTTCTAAGTTATTTCTCATTATTTTTGCACGTCGTTATATATACATTATATGTTGCGGGTGAAAACATAACTTCCTTGGCAGAGGTAATAAAATTCATAATTAACAACCAAAACACAGGCATGGATGTTGTCATTTGCATATCCCACGCAGGCACGCATGCATGGCGCATGCGCTCCGGCTCCAGTTTCTGTCTTGCCTCGCTGCCTCACCCGCTGCGGCATTGCATGCTTTTTATAAGCATGATTCAGCCCGCCCGTGCCCACCCGCTAACTTTTATAAACATGATTTGGCCCACCCGTACCCACCCGCTAACTTTTATAAACATGATTCGGCCCACCCGTACCCGCCCGTGGGACGGGCCAGACACAGGCCCACGGGCTTACCCGTACCCATGCAGGTCTCTAGTCTAGGTTGGGGATAGGTGCTGGAGTAGCCTGTGCAGAAGCAGCTCAGTTTGACTGTGGTGGATATAGAAGAGCCGCTTGTTTAAGAAAGTTGTGGAACTCCTGCCTGCACTCGGACTGTTTGAGGAACAGGTAATGGCTAAGGTACTGGCAGAGAAATTTGGCCCAAATACCAGGCCGCTTAACCCACTCCTTAATGTTCCTCCACAACCTTTCTATGTTTTGAGTGTGCACCTCCTTGTCAACCGAGTCCACAAATTTCTCTGAATGATTAATCACCTTATGGGTGTACCCTTCGGCCCTCAGAGTTTTGTATACCCCCCAACCATCACCAAACCAGGCAAAATGTGTTTCTTAATGAGGGGCACAAGAGTTTCAGCATCGCATTTTTTGCTCAATGGTTCAACTAATGGCACAAAAAAACATTTTTTTGAGAGCCGTTCAATCCCGTCAAACAGCCATGTTTCGCCAAGCACTCGGCCACGCTTGTATTTCCGTTGTACAACCAGAGTTGCATCTATTTCCACCACGATATCTTGTCCACCAATAGAGGACTGATTATTAAACCAAAATTCAGTTACTTCATTGCAGAAGCTGCGCCAATCAATGCTAGTTTTCCTTGAGATTTCTAAATTTTCTAGTGCGTCTGAGTGAGCCCAGTGTTTGCGGACCCACAGATTAATAAAACACAGCACTTGCCATGGCTCTAACTGAGTACACTCTAGGAAGGTCCCCTTGTAATCTGCGGTGGTAAAATAATAGAAACGGCATCTCTTAGTCTTCTGGAGTATAAATGAACGCCTGCACCATCACTGCTTTGTGTTATAACAATAATTACACAGTTTTTTACAGCGAGGACACTCTATGGACCTAAGCAAAATTCCATGGTTCCTCAATATTTGAAGGGCTACTTCATTATCCTGGTAGGCGGAATGAAGGGCTACTTCATTATCCTGGTAGGCGGAATGAATAGCCACTACACTCTGAAGCCATGACTACACTGATTTCAAATCATGCAGTATCACTGATGCGATATGGGACTGTGATTGGTTAACATGAACAAAGAACTACTGCGCATGACTGTGACATCATGCGCATGCCTACTGGTGATGAGTAACTAACATACGAATACACAGAAGCTCTCTAAGAAAGCTTGTAACATAAACATTCCAACTTAGAAAAAATCTAGGGCCTCCCCAGAAATTATTGCGCCTTTCTCGGAAACTATTCATTTGCGACGAAAGTATTATAGAAGAAAAGTGTCTCAGAATTGTCTAAACTATGGAAAAATATCTTTTCAATTATCAAAATGAGTAGGGTCAAATGCTCTAATAATACCCTCTTTTTACATTGCAGTTTATCCAAGGTTGTTTTTTATTTTTTCCAGTTCTGATTTTACACAGTGGGATATGCTTCCTTTGTATATTTATTATTATACTTTTAAATTTTTCCCATATACTAGTTACTATCTGTTCAGGCTGTAGAATATCTGTCCAATTTATTAGACACATCATTTACTAGTCCATTTATATTTCCTCTTAAAATCTGGGATTTCTACTTTATTTTCACTAGGTCTTGAATTACAAACAATATTAAACTGAAGGATACAATGATCACCTGAACCTAGACTTATTTTTAATTGGCAAGGTACTGGTATTGATGGGTACCGTAATGAAATTGAATGGATTCTTTGGATCTGATATATTTGCACGTCAGTTATAAATAGATATAGTGTGTAACATATTTGTGGATGGTACGTAGCCTATTATGACTTTGATCCTCTGGATCCAGAGTGTCTATCTCTAGTTTTAAATTGATAATTAATTAGTTTTGTAAAAATTGGTTATTGCCAATGTACAGGCAGTTTTTACATAGTGGAGCCACCTCGATGGGCCAAAGTGACCCCTAGTGTGCCCACTATAAAAATTTCAGTTAATATTAGTTTTAATGCTCCCTTCCTTTTCGATAGGAGACATTCTACGACAATTTAACATATAAATTCATATTCAGGACACCTTGAAACCTCAGGTTGCTATTTAAGGTAAGAAATTGCGAAAAATACGGGTTAGGTTAAGTTAAGTTAAATAAAACATTTTTCTGGTGTTTTTTGGTTTGAATTTAGTCTTTATTTCTTTGGAATATGAGCGTTTTTTAGAAATTTTAAAATTGAAAATTTCTCAAAAATGGCTCATTTCCCAAAAAAACGAAGTTCAGATTTGAACAAATCACACCAAAAAACACCAGAAAAATGTGTTTTGGTCCAGAAAGGAGAGGGAGCACTAAAACAAGTAATTACCAAAATTTCTTATGTTCTAAACTGAAATATCCTGGCAGGTATCTGGATTATTTGTTAGAATTAAATCTAGAATGGCATCGGCCCTGGTTGGCTCCTTTACCAACTGGGTTAAACCGTTCTCAATTATACAGTCTAAGAATTAAACAAAAGAATATTGAAATTTAATGCTGTAACTATGGAAGCCTAAAACGTTTGAAATCTGATAGCCACCGCAGATCTGGTCATCTGATGTAAATTTTAGTTGTACCTTGTCCTATGGTTGGCCAGAACTTACTTTTTCTTTGGAAGAATGTTCATTTTAAGCTTTTACAATAAGTAATTTTGCAGTTGGAGTCTTTCACCTAACTCTAAAAAGTAAATATAAATCTAATCTTTCAAATGAGCTCTAAATGAGAAACACCCGAGGGGTTTATAATCGATTGATTGGTTGGTTGTTTGTGCGATACGATACGATGAAATGTCGGAGGCCTAAGCCTTTTCAACGACACCTCCTGATGTCTTCATCCTCTGTGCTGTGCTCTAACCATTTGATATCGTATTTTCCAGAATTTATATATTATCTGTTTTTTGTGGTCTATATTTTCCTTCCCAAAGATAAACCCCCCAATAATCTCCTCTTTTTCTACCTTAAACGGCTGTTGTAATTCGATGGCTTTTACTCTCTCCTCCCTGTATGCACTACAGTCCAACAAGAAATGTTCCAGGTCTTCTTTTTCGTATGCACATATGGGGCATTTGGTGTCCCCTCCCATATATCTATTTCTGTCATTAAGTTCCAAATTATTTTCCCTACATCTGTACAATATGGTTGAGGCTGGGGTATTATCATATATATCCTTCGTGCCTCCAATGCTTCTTTTCCATTTCCTATTTAATTTTAAACTTTCCTTTCCATCCATATCTTTCCTCCATTGGTCTTCATCCCAGATATGTATTTTGTTTACCAGTTCCCGTTTTTTGCAATCTTTTAGGTATTTTATATTTATTCTCAAGTCATTCATATATCCCTCAACCTCCTTCATCCACTTCCCTCTTGTTTCTTCTTTTACTTTACTAAATATTTCACCTACCAACCTTCCTGTGCCATTTTTCAAGATACTTTTTATATAGTTGAGCTTTTCTTTCATTATTCTCGTTCTCATCATCAATGCTCCCATTTCTCCCCTCAAACCATTCACAGCCACGCTTCTTCCTGCTGATAGTATTATTCTGTATACTCCATTCTCATATTTCTGTAGCTGTTGAATTTCTGTTTTGTTTAGTTTTATAATATTTGTTCCATATAGTATTGATGGCAGCGCCAAGCCTTTCCAGAATGCCTTACCTACAACCAGTTTGTTGCAACTCTTTTCTATTATTGAGTAGGTCATATTTGCCATTTTCTGTGCCTTTTGGAACATCAGTTCTCTTTGCTTTTGGAAACAATTCCTTGTATTATTAATTGTTATGCCCAGATATTTTATTGAATCTACCACTTTAATTCCCTCTATCTGCTCTGGTGCTTCTTTTTTGATGAATATCATAAAATTACTCTTATTTTTGTTAATCTCCAGGCCATATGTCCTCCCTATTTGTATTACTTTCTTGATATTGTCACTTGTTCGGGTTTACATTTATAGAATCTTTTTATATTTCTTCTTCTATTAATTTGACAACATTTGACCTGTATCTAGTTGGTTCAGCTCATATTCTAACATTAAACATTTTCATATAAACGAATTTGAAGATAAAATTTGGCAAGACCTCAGTTTTAGGGGCCTCCATCTATTGCATTAATAAGAAAAATAAATGTAACTATATTTAAAACTAAATTATTATTATTATTATATATATATATACAAAGGTGGGCAGGACCGAATTCCAGGAGCTCGGTCCTTTTTAAGGACCGTGAGCGGGAAAGTCGGTCCTTTCTCAGTGAGGACCGAAATGAGGAGCGACGGTCCATTTTTAAGCAATTCCGTTCCGGACGGTCTTTTTTAGTGATTTTAGTGTGTTTAGTGATTATTTGAAGTTCTAAAGAAGATGGATCGTTTCCTCCAGAAGACTCAGAAAGAGACTGAGACTGAACTGAAACTTGTTTCAACACCTGGAGGAGACGAAGAATCTACTGATGTTATTGCTTCAACTTCAAGTCAAGCAACTGGAGCTCCTAGCGGAAGAACTGAACCCGGCAATCCCTGGCCGTACCTGCACAAATACTTTGAATACCTGGGCCCCAAGGGTGAGCAGAACCTGGAGTACAAATGCTTGCTGTGCCTGCCGAACAAGAACATCCTCTCGACAAGCAACAAGAGCCAAAACAACCTCAAGCGACATGTCTCCAGGCGCCACCCTCACGTCCAGAACCAGGCTGGTGGAGGACGACGTCATGTATGACGTCGAGGAGATCAAGGCCAAGGTGAAGAAGCAGATGATGTCTATGGTGGAGAGGATTCTGGCAAGAGCGGACTCAGGCAAGGACACCAGCAGCAGCGAGGGTGAGAATGACCAGGACAATGACGACTTCTTTGAGGCTCTCTACGAGGGCGGGGAGAAGACGAAGAAGACCGGGACCAAGTTGGTGGAGACATTTCTCAGCGAGAGGCCTGTGAAACCCTTCATCTTCAACAAGGACTCGTTCCCCAGCCCGGCGTTGAAGGACTTGTTCATCAAGTTTAACACGCCTATCCCATCCAGTGCCGCCGTGGAGAGGCTCTTCTCTTTGGGGAAGGACGTCCTCAAGCCGAAAAGGTCAGGGCTCAGTGACAGCCATTTTGAAATGCTAGTCTTCTTGAAGGGAAACTCAAGCATTTAACTTAACTTTTTTTCATCATTTATGTATTGTATTAATTATAATTTACGTTAATAAAATTAAAGATTTCCGGTGTCTTTAATTTCATTTTTCATTTTAATCAAATTTTTCACTTATATTATATATAAGGACCGAGGACCGAGTCGTTCCTATCTTCAGAAAGGACCGTGACCGGGACCGTCGGTCAAGTTTGAGGCAAGGACCGGGACCGGGACCGTCGGTCCTTTTTGAGGCCCGGGTGCCCACCTTTGTATATATATATATATACAGTATATATATATATATATATATATTGGTTAGGTTACGTCGTAATATTTTCGTTAGTGTTAATGAAAATATCACGACTAAACTTAATCAAATCAAACAAAATTAAAAACTAAACCTAACCTAACGAAAATATCACGACTAAACCTAACCTAACCTAAACCTAATTGAAATAACTTTTACATTTTGTTTTATTTTTATTGTTATTTTGTTATTAATGCAAGATAGGGGCCCCGAAAACTGAGGTCCGCCTAAAATTTGAAGCCATTGAGTAACATTAATTTTCAGCTAGCGAACCACTTAGATTTTGAATGCAACTTCATAAAATCAGTCTTACTGTGTCATTTGGATGTGAAACTCAAAATCTTGATAGCTGTAGTATTTTTGTAAATTTATGGTATCACTAGCTTTTCTTTGATTTTGCAGTGTTATGAAATTTTGAATAAACTTAGTCTGACTAGATATAGGTAGGCTTTGGTAACGTCGCTGCAGTCATGATCACTAACTCAGTGTAACAGTAACTGTCGTAACATCACATTATCTAAGTATCCACTTTCCAATCTCCATGGGGTAGATGCAACGCAACATCATAGGGTCACCACCAAGAATTGTGAGTGATGTAACGAAGGTGCAACGGCACGAACATGAGCATTGATACCTGTCACTGGGAATAAGCTACTGGTCCCAGATAGTACGCAAATGTTACATGAACGTTGATATTTAGTTCGGTTGGTTGACTTAAGGTTATGGTTAACATGAAAACGTTGACTTAACGCTCGTGTAAGGTTTGCATCATAACAGGGATAACGTGTGTATAAAACGTTTGCACGAAAACGTGTAATTGAATTTTAAAATCATCTTTATAAACATTTCATACAACAGATCAACCAACAAACACTTCTCAGTTCGAAGACAAGTTGGAAAGTGAGATTTATTTGTGTACTCTCATAGATTTAATGGAACTTCTAAAAGATGACAGTGAAGTGTTATTTACAGTTTGAAAACTTGTTGAAAGATACTGTAAATTGTGGGAAATGTAATGTGGTGTAATTTGTATAAAACTGGTGATAAATATATGTTCATGTCCTCCCAAGAAGTGTACATTTAAGTTAGCCGTCTCGACAAAGACATGGTTTTATAGGTGCCATTTAGGTTACGGTCCAATATTATTAGTTACTCACCCATTTGTTCATAATTTGACAGGTTCCGAACGTCCATTCCAATTTGAAGTGTCATTGCCAACAATTATTGATTGGTAATTGTTACTTTAGGTCCCGAACTGGGGTAGTTTCGATTGCCGGGAAAAGTTGACGGTTCATTAGTACCGGGAGCAGGTTGTAGTGGGACACAAAACAGTACTGCATATCAACAACTCGGTTACAAGCCCTACAATCAAGATCGTGAACGCCACTCCATTCATTTGTTTTATATAACTATACTGATACTACTAGGCTTCTTTATTTCATGTAGAATTTTATATACAGGGTGTACATAAAGTCAGGATCTATTTTTGTGAAGCACTTGGAAATTATATGGAATTCAATCATAAAATGATAAAGTGGTAACATAAAATGATAAAGTGGTAACATTAAATAATTAAGAGTAGGATTCGACGTGACGCCCATCAGTATCCCTGCACATCTCAAATCGTTCCGCAGCACTTCTAAACACATTCTGGAGCATTTGCGGGGTTATGTTATCTGCAGCAGTTCGTATACGTAAGTTTTCAAGACTCGTAATCTTCGTCTGATAGACGTGCGATTTGATAAAGCCCCATGCAAAGAAATCTAAAGGGGTTAAATCTGGTGATCTCGCTGGCCAAGGTCTGTTGCTTCCGCGTCCGATCCAGCGATTTGGAAAACGTCCATTTAGATAATCCTGAACAATTTTGGCATAGTGACAAGGAGCACCATCATGTTGATAGACGACGGTACTAACAATCCTAACCCCAATCAGCTGAGGTTCAAGGAATTGCTGCAACATGTCCAGATAAATAAGCCCCGTAACTGTAGCTTCAGCAAAGAAAAAAGGACCATAAACCTTAGATTTTGTTAAACCCATCCAGACATTAACCTTAGGTGTCTCTCTCCCAATTTTGGACGAAATCATTCGGTCTTTCATCTGCCCAAATTCGACAGTTATGGCGATTTACTTTTCCACACGTATGGAAAGTGGCTTCATCACTAAAGAGAATGTTGTCCATTAAATTATCACTCCAGATTTGTTCTACGAGATCAGCACACAGCACTTCGTCGAGGGAAATCTTCCTCATGTAAATCATGTAAAACCTGCAAATGATAGCTTTTCTTCTGCAAATTAAGTTTCAGAATTTTGTGCACAGATCACGTCGGGAGGCCGAGTCTGTGTGATGCAGCACGAACGGACGTACGTGGCTCCTCAGTGATAATTCCGCGTACTGCATTCACGGTAAGATCTGACATACACGGTCGTCCTGATCTTGCTTCATCATTTACAGATCCCGTTCATTTAAATTTGTTCACCAATTTTCGTATTGTCTTGTCTATTGGCCCCGGCTTATGAAATCTCCTTCTAAACTTCTCTCTGATGTCATTGTATTTCTTTCCCTCGATTCGCCAAATTACTATTGCCACACGCTCTTCTGTATTCATTCTAAGGGCTTCTGAAAAGAAAAATAGAAAAAAATAATTATTTCACAAAAATAGATCCTGACTTTATGTACACCCTATATTGTAATTACTGGTTATGTTTTAGTTCATTCCTTGTAAATTAAGGGTGGATCTAGGAGGGAGCGAGCGTGTCGGCAACGTCTGGACCCCACTCAATTTCTTGCAAGTGCCCTTTTGTCAAGTATAAAAAAATAAAATAAAGGCAATTTTTATTTTGTATCCTATTTGAATAAGACTGATCTAATAAAATAATACAATTGATTTTACACTCGATCATTGGTTGTCTGTTTACGAAAAAAATTTATAGTACGGCGTCCTCTTTCTTTGAATCCCCCTTACTGAAATACCTAGATTTGCCCTTGTAAATGATAATGACTAAGAAAAAACTTGAGAATTTTACAAGAAATGGCTTCAGCATTAGTCCATAACAATATATGCACATACACCTTCCCCATGTGCACCACAGTCACTCAAACTTTCAAACTCGTATATTTATTTAATCATTTCCCCATACATCCCAACACCTGCAGCTTTACCATTTTTCAGCTTGCGAACCGCCGTTTTCACTTCACCCATGGCTATGTTCTCAGGTATTCTGTCACGTCCTTCTCACACCACGAAATTCCATCATATTTATATTTCTACTCATCTCTTCCACCCATCAAACCCTCGAAATAATCCTTCTATCTTTTTCGTAGATCCACTTCTACTGTGAGCACACTTCCATTTTCATTCCTCTTTCTCAAACTTAGTTTTTAGGGATTTTTTGGTATAAAAAGAAATGAAACAAACTTTGCACCAATTATATTACGGGAAATATACAAAATTTCAAAAATTAATGAGATTTAAACATAGTTTTACGAAAACGCGTAATAAAATTAAATATAACTCAAATGTTGATAACTCTCGAAAGCTTTTGAACTCTATTTAGTAAATATCTCCATGTTTTATGACTGCTTGGTACTGCCAGTTTTTGGAGTCGGGTCGATTTGTCTCCACAATTCCACCAACTTTATCAATCTTACAATGAAGTCGTCCTGCTGCGATGAAACGGGATAGTTCTCTGCGAGAGAAAAAAATTAAGTAGAACGATACGAGGAGAAAAATTCATGAATTTTAAATAAAATACCGAAGAAAAACGTTCAACTGATAAACTAACAACAACGCATAACTTTTTTTTCATATACTGCTAATTTGCCTCGAGACCTTCGAAACATTTGTCAGCAACGAAGTTCATTACTACAAAATACACACATTTTCAAAATATTTATTCATTTGAATCCTAACTTTCCAATTAACGGTACTTTTCTTGCGTAATTTATTTCGGACTTTCGATCGGTGAACAAAAATATACTAATTACTGACCTCAAAGCAACAATACCGTGATTTTAATTAATACTTCAAATTTAATAAAACTACTTAACAATTCCCGCCTCGACTGCAGAAGGGGGATACTGCAACCAAGGCCCTGGTGCTACTTTTGACTGCGGGTCTCTTTACCCCCGATCACTTCTATCTTCGGGACCGAGCCCCCCTGAGGTGGGCCCTGGTGCTTTGACACCTCATGGACCCTTCCTCTCTCAGGCCCCGACTGTAACCCACAGACGAAATGGGGTAGACCCGCTATTCAGTCCTAAGTCCTAAACCCTGGGATTTCACCTGTGTTTTAGAGTTCACACAGACCTTTATAATTATAACTTTTAAATTACAAGTTATTATTATTATTTAATTTATAAATTCTAGTTCAATAAATGTTCGATTAAAAAAAGTGAAACGTTTTTTTAATCAGTGTACAAAATTGAGGTATGTCGCAAGTCTTCGTTGTAGATACCTTTATCAGGGTTGCCATTCCAAAATTTTGAAATAAAGCCATATTTTCTTTAAAATAAAGCCATTTTAAAGACCTACGTAAAAATTAATATACGGATCAAATACATACGAGTACTGCTAGATAACAAAAAGAAAGTGTGCGCAGGGTGCAGCGTACTCATGAAGCTGGTCAAATACACTGTAAATGTTTGGGCATTATCTGCCACGTCATAGGACATGAGGGTTTTTTAAAGACCACTATCAACAGGCCAAATGAAATGAAAACTAAAATAATTACTATTTGGAGATGTGTATATGTATATACTTTTAAATATGAATCAGTATCCACATCAAACTTGGTACTTGTATAGTCGGATTCAATAATGTGTTGGCATACGGCCGTAAGAATATTATTGAACGACATTATTGAATTTGATTATACTGTGCAGTGTAACAATACATATGATTAATAATAATCAAAATAGGAAGGGGATAATAATAATGATTGGGGTTGTTTAACCTCCTTCGCAACATCTAAGGTCATATGACGGAGGGGACCTACAATTTTGTGTGGGATCCGAACCACGGGTCGCTACATAATTTGGACACGGAGGACGGTCTCCCATCCAACTACTACCCATACCCAATGTCGGTTAACTTCGCTGATCAACGGGAAGCGGTTACGACATTGGCTACGACATAGCCCAATAGGAGGGGGAAACACTCATTTAGGATGCTTCTTGTACACTGAACATGTCAGGCATTCAGATGGAATGCCAGCAGCTTCTATACAGTGCTGCTCAGAGGCAATGTGTGTAAGATAAGAACATACAAAATTTTTGATGAAATAATTGCTGGCCATATTATGATGTTAAAATTAAGGAAAAATAATAATCTCAGGTTATGAATATTTTTTCTCACAAAATGCAATACATCCAAGAAAAAGCCTATATTAATAATTATATTCAATAAAGCTATTTTAAAGCTCCCCACACCAAATAAAGCCACATTAAAACTATTTTTTCAGATTCAAAATTGAAAGCCAATTTAAAGCTTTTGAAGCCCTAATGGAAACCCTGTACCTTATAGTGTATCTATTTGACGGCACTTGGCAACTGTGGGCTGAAGTCGCATACATTTTAATCTTTTTTTACATATTTAGAGCGCGTTAATTAAATTATTTTCTCAAGGTTAATGTATTATTATACGCACAACAGATTCAAAACGCTCGAATTGAATTGACACTAAAAATCAATTACAATCCTATTTTCTATGAAAATATCCAACAAGTGGCGGCAATATATGCCCATCGAACAGCTGTTTAAATAAAGAACTGTTACCAGTCTATTCCATACAGGACCATGCTATAACAACTCTCCTCTTTATTACGAGATTGTATGCGTATCTTCCATACTAATAAGAGGCAACTTCGATCTAGATAAAGCACTCGTCTCCAGGCGACATGAACGTAGAAAACATCACGTGTATGTCTTTTTTTTTACTATAAATAGAAACGCCAAGGTCCAGTTTAGTAACAAACAAATTAAATGCGTGTGGGTAAACAAAAACTCGAAGGAACAAGCCGATTTTAACCAAATTTAGCAGATTGGCTGGACCCAGCCACAGAGACCAGATGATTTTAGTCGGTGAAGGTCAGAGCGGCTGATCAAACTTTATGCAATGTATACTGTATACTCAATACCAATAGAGGAGATGAAGAGAAGCAGATGGAGAAAAAACATATACGAAATCATTTAAAATCACTCCTCTTCGCCTATCATCCCCTTTTTGGTGATAACTCTTGTTTGCAGTGATTATTTTCTGAAGCTTGGGTTTGTGCTCTAAAAGCAACTCCAATTCCTAAGTTTAAAACAACGACACAGGAATTACAGTTAATGTTATTTTTCCATTTAAAGAAGGTACTGACAAATCCTTAACACAATCACGAGTGATCAAGTTAGAAGACTTACCTTAATGAAATCAGTCATTAAAAAGACAATCAGAAAAAGCGAAAATTGAAACTTACTTATCAATGAACTCCGTGGAGACTCCGAATGCTTGTGCCATGTAACTCAGAGTGAGTGAACGGTAAGACTCAAGAAGCTGAGTGTAAGCTAGGATTCTCATCTCTCTCACGTAGTAGCGGTAATGAGGGGCTAGGAGACGGTCTTTCTGTAGTTCAGTTTCAACCCAAGCTGAAAATCAATTTCAGCATCACTCTTCAAAAAATTAAATTAAAAAGATATTTAAAAATGCTGATAATATATTCAGCAACCAAAGCAGGTTGTGAAAACCTAATTTTAGAAAATTTTTGAAATGAAAAACTGACCAAGCATTTTAGGATAAAGAAAATACGACTGTTGCACAAGCGGCGTGTTCTATCACCTCTTCAGATTATGATTATGATAATGATAATTCATGGAGATAAATATTACTATTTTATCCGCAGACAAACATTTGCAGGAAAAATAATAATAGCAACTGGTTAAAATGTGGCCGACGGTAGCTCAGTGATTACGGTAGCGAGGCTCTGGCTCGGTGGTTCGCTCCCGCCTGCTTGCTCTTGGGTTGGGTTAAGTTGGCCGCTTATCTGGTTTATGCTTGAGCTAAAGTTGACACTGCGCCTCACTCACCCCAACATTGTGGGGAAATGAATTTCCGTGTTTTTACCTCTACCTTTTGGTGTCAAATGTTGACTCCATCTAATTATAAATTCCACTTTACATTATGATGTAGCGTATGGGACTTCAAAGTTGGTTTATCGCAAAATTTACCATACAGGTGTACATCTCATACAAAAACCTAATCACTTCAAGGGTTACGTCGTGGCTAATGTTGAAACACTGCTTCCCGTCGATTAGCGAAGTTAAGCGACACTAGGTCTGGCTGGTAGTTGGATGGGGAGGGCCATCCTCCGCGTTCAGATTATGCAACGACCCGAAGATGGTTCGGATCCCACGCAAAGCCGTATGTCCCCTCCGTCATACGACCTTATTAGATGTTATAAAAGAGGTTAAATAGCTTAATCAAAAACACACACACCATCACTTTTCAACTATATGGCAAACCAATCCACGATGTTTACCTAATTTCTGGAAGAATGTAGTGTATTGGCAGTCGTAAAGCGAACGCAAGTAAGTCCTCAAATCTTCGTTGGAATGCAACACTTCTTGGATTTCGGATCCTTTCACCACCTTGCTTCTGAGGTCATTCCTGGGGAGGGCGATCATGCATACAAGAACGGTGTAGCCCACGAATCTGCGAACCAATCGAAGGGTAAAAACTAAATTAATAAAATAAAACATTGCGTCGTACTTTAATATAAACTAACTCTCTCTCTCTCTCTCGTTACTCTAAATTAACTCCCTCGTAATACACGCCAATCGGATACATTTTATTTAACCCTTCGGTTTTTAGTCATAAAAATTACGAGCACAATTTTTATTTATACCTAACCAAATTTGATCTAATCTAACTTAATTTAAGCTAACTTTACCTAACCTATGTTGAAACTGCATTTACAAAGATTACTATCAGAACAAACTCCAAAATATTTCTCTACAACATTTCAAGGAAAATTCTAAGTCTAGGTTTCGTTGTCTTTTGAAATGTAATATGCAACGAAACCTAGACTAGAATTTTCCTCGAAATGTTGTAGAAATATTTTGGAGTTTGTTCTGATAGTAGTGTTTGTAAATGCAGTTTCAACATAGTTAGGTTAGGTAAAGTTAGCTTAAATCTGCCGACAGATTTTATACAAACCACGAGGAATAAAGCCATACGCTGATTACGGGATTTGCTTTAAAATATAGGCAAAGTATGACATTTTGAAAAATCATAATTGGACTTTGTCTATTCTTTTAATTTAAATTTAGTTTTAAATTCAGATTAAAAAGTGTTTATTCTAAGTTGATTTCGGTAAAATGATGTCGGCCACATTACGAAAACACACTCCGGGATAGCGTGGGTAAGGAATGTTGATGTAGTTACAAAAACACTTATGGGGACTGCAGAGAAACTTAACTGGTAACTCATGCTCTAGGGGCTACGCCAAACATTAATTAATTAATATAAACTTTAAAATTTTTACGTGATAGATATTTTTCTTTGATTTTATAACATTCTGCAAACATTTTATTTGTTACTTATCTATATTTTTGGTTCGAAATATATATAAAAGATGAAAACAGTTATTAAGCCTATGCCGTAACCTGTAGGTCAAAGTTTAATTAAAAAAAAATCCTTTTTATATAATTATACACGATATTCTTTTGTTTTTACAATATATAACAAATAATTCTCGAGACTACCTACTTGTGTTCTATGTAAACGGATGGAAAAAATCAACACTAGGCGTATCTAAGTTAATTTTGTTATTGACAAAAGGCAAAACTAATCTAGTTTTTCTATATGCAGTAAACCTAGTCCTTTCTACGTCTGCTGCATTAGAGTACTTTGTAAAATTAAATAAAAAGAAAAAACCTATTTCAAACATTAACAAAATATTAATTAAATTGTCCTGATTCAATTTCATTTCCAAGAACACCTTTTCCAAATCAGCGTCTAGATTTGTTCTTCCTAAGAAAAACATTTAAACCAAATATGATACAATAACTTAAAAATGTGTGTAAATTTCTTACCTATTATAATCCATAAGTTCATAAGAAGTGAAAGTGCTAATTGTGTCAAGGAAGAGGGTTGCTGCTTTCTTGAAGTCTCTGATTGCCATGCTGTAGACGCCTTCATACACTTTTAATCGGTTGCGTCTATCCCAATCTCCGCCTTCTTCGATTAAACTTTAAAATAATAATAGTAGTACCGGTAGTGAAAGATGACTACTGTTACTAATATAATTTAGAAGAAACATGGGTAGTGAAACCCACAGTTCCTGAGAAGCCACAATAAGAGTAATTAGGTAATTAATAATGATCACAAGTGTGAAAACTTTAATAATCAGTGAGTGTGTTACAGAGAAAAGAGGGAACAACAACTTTACAGCTGATTCGAGGTGGCACCCTATCTTTCATACAGCCGCAGACACTCAGAGAGAAGAACGAACAGAGGAAAGGAAGGTTCTTTCCACCTCTTCACCTCCCACCCACCCAAAAATGGGTAGGTTTCGAAATAATAAAAAAATACTATAGTTTACAGTTAAAAACTGGGAATATGCAATCAATTCTCTCTCAATGAACAAATCACTGTACTGAAGATGCTTTTATAAGCAAAACCTATTTAATGATCGTCATAAGATTCAAAAAATAAACTGATTTTGATCAAGGAGATTGTCTAACATCAGGTGAAGAGTGGTTTTAAAAATAGTGAGTGCTAGAAATGACTTCAAGAAAAAATAAAACTTTGGTAAAGCAGTGTCCTCAAATATCCATATTGTATCATTCTGGTTCGAGTTTCCAGCCGTTGTGACAAGTCGGGTTTGTTTAGTGTAAAATATTTTGAGTAATCAATGTTTTCGATCCTATTAAGAAATTTAAAGACCTGGATGAACTGGCTTCTGAGCCGACACTTTTCTAAGAAAAATAAGTTAAAAGTGGCGAGTCTACCATCGTATGCTTTGTGATGGAAAGATGGAATTTCTCCCAAAATGGGGCCCTGAATTGTACAGCATACTCTATGTATTGTAGAGGGCAAATAGTGACTTTGCTACAGTACGTGAATCAACTTTTGATATAGCCCAATATATATTGGCCGCTGTTGGCCTATATTACATTTCTCCTGTAAGCGCCTGTAATATAGGCCCTTGGCCTATCTTACATTTCTCTTCAACTTCAAAAGGGTTTGTTAAACTTGAGATCACTACTTATAAACAAACCATAATCCTTTTACAAGTTCCTGCCCATACAGTGAATAGTTAGCACATCAGTCCCTGGTCCCTATGTGTATCACTTTACATTTGTCTGTGTTAAAAAGCATTTGCCAAGTGGTTGACCAATCAGTGAGCCAATCTTAAATTTTCTGAATTTTCAGGACACCTTCCGCACTGCCTACTTACACAGGAACCTAAATTGTCATCATCAGCTAATTTTGAAATAGTGCTTAATGAACTGATCCTTGTAGGACGCTAACTTGATATTTGTCCCAATGTGTTTTTCAGAAAAACAGCAAGTTTTTTTTTTTAACTTTCTTCTTTTAGGAAAACCATTTTTTTTTACACAGAAACAACTTTTTACCATCTAGATAAGTTTATTTCAGTCATATAAACTATTTTTAATATTTATAAGAATACGATAACGTAGAAATTAAGTTTCTATTTGGCTCTATCATCACATAATGTAAAGGCTAAAGAATTATTATGGTTTGGGTTTGCATATTTTATTAAACTAATTTATATTAAAAAAATGAGAGAGAATACATAATAGGTATGGTAATTTTGGTTGTAGTACTAAAACGATAGAATCTGTAGAATGGTAGGTATGACAGCATCACTGAATTTTAATTTTCCTGGCTCATCTTTGATGCCCAGTTAGGTCAACTGTTCGCCCTTGACAATTGGTTAGTTAGGTTGTCGTGATATTTATGTTAAACAACAAAAACATCATGACTTAACCTAACCAATCGGCAATGGCGGACAGTTAACCTAACTGGGCATTCAATGTCCAGTTCAACACAGGAAGTTCTGCCTTTTCACAAAATGGCTGGCAGGATTATTAGTCATTTTTCAAAATGGTCAATATGCCAACCTGTTTGCAAAGTGGCCTGGCATTTAATGCCATTATGCAAAAAGGTCGATTTCGCAAAAAAGGCTGTAACATATACAAGTTTGAGGAGCTGGTTGTGGAGCGGATAGCAACACTGGGTTTACATCCAGTAACGATCATGTGAAATATTTTATGACATTTGAATTTATGTTTAAAAATATCTTGCCTCGAAAAAAATGAAAATGGAAAGTATCCTAAAACTAGAAACACTTTATTTAGTAATTATACAGCCATCTTTGTACGAAAACAAACAAACCACGTTTTCTTTAACCAAAATATCTTCCCAACACACTTATTGAGAAATAATCCTGAATTTTCAACATAACTAAAAAAACGATCGCGAGCGTGGGATCCCGGGCACGTTCTCTAAGTGCCCTGGTTTTATCATGCCCCTGGGGCTGCTATTTTTAATTGGTTCTCTTATTTACATAACTAAGCAAGAATTACGTCGAAACAACAAATACCCACCCCCTATATTTGACTTGGACTTTTGGTGCTATGCTAGAACTCTATTCTTGCTCACGACACATTACCTTCTGATCATCCATGTGCAAAGTTTCATCAATTTATGGTGAATGGTTTAAAAGTTAGAGTGTATACCTCCATTTGACAGTTGACCTCTTTGTGACCTTAACAAAGGTTCCATCAGTTTGTGTTCAGAAGTTATGGCAATGACCTCCATTTGTAACTTTCACCTTTAATGCAGAGACCCTGAGTCTTGCTCAGAACACACCATCTTATGGTCGTGCGTGTGCGCACCAAATTTATACTGAGCAGTTCAAAAATTATAGCCCAGACACGAAAATGTGATGAATAGATGGACAGAATAAGAGATAAGAGCAATCCAGGTTGTCTCCTCTAAATTTATTTGGTTAGGAACATAACTAAGGCTCTGACCAAACAATGAAGGATTCAGTCTACTTATGACCACTCTCGCATCACTATCTAATGACCAAAGAGAACCAAGTAAATGCTGTGAAAAATATCCTTCATAAATACAGGCCAATATTGAAAACATTGATAACAAACACATGAAACTCACCTGTTTGCCTTTTCCAAGTTTCTGGTGATCAACTGGTGGTCTAAGTAAAATAATCCAATTCGAATGTTATGAAAAACAAGGTCGAGTCGTTGCCCAAGAGAAACTGTCTTGTCATAGGTTTTCGTAAATGCTTTCACAGCTTTTTCCTTCGGGGGAAAATTTCAATGGTCAAAATTCAAGTATTATTAATGACTGAAGCTAAACTCCAAGATTAAAACCAATATATTATTATGTACATAATCTGAAAACCCACTTCACATTCTGTGTGGAAGGTTGACAATCAAACTTAGGACCCGAGACAGGAAATCCTTTTATACCTAAAAATAATCACTGAGAATAAGGTACCACCAAAATCTCAAGAGCCAGTTTTATGTTTTAAGAAAAGGTTAAGGTAGTACCACTAGTAATATATTGGGTGGGACCAGTCTACATTTACACATGACACAAACTGTTTCCATTCCTGTTTCTTGCTAACTCTTGTGCCACAATCACGGCCTCCGCTATGTATGTGAGTTGCCCCGGCGAGACCTTGTGTGTGGAGCCCCTATCTTTGAGTGGACCAATCAAATGCAGACTAATTTTGAGTAACAAAAAATTAACAACAATCAGTAATACTTCTACATTTCTTCATCAGCACTTCTCTTCCACATTTTTTTCCTACTTTCTCTAGGCAACAAGTCTTCAATAATGTCCACATAACTTAGTTTTCTCCTTAAGTTTTTTTCAATGGAGATAATAGCCAGATTTGACAGCTTATCCTGAGACATTGAAGAATGTAAATTTTTTATGAGCTTGTTTCAATGAGCGTTCTGCTGAAGCAATGGTAACCAGCATTGTCAGCAATATCCTCAGAGCTACGACTATGTTAGGATAAGTAATGGTAAGGAAATTTTCCATTATATAGCTCAGGGTTCCAAGTGGAGAATTCTCTCAGGCACTAAATGGCACAAAAGCTTTAATTCCTCAAGAAGCTCAGTAGGGTCAATATCACAGGAAGATGAATCAGAGAACAGGATATAAAAGTGATCATAATTCTTTCTAAAACCACATCACTAATGGATTTAGCCATCAAACGTCAAATATGAAGCTGATAGGTTGTAAAAAACTGTTTTCAGTTGTTTGAATCTTTCCTCAAGTATGGTTGTATAAACCCTCAGGAAAAAGTCATCTGAATTTTTTTTTGTAGCTGTAACTTCGACCTACAGCTTCTTATAAAAATGCCACATTTTGCACCACACATGGCTGTCACCAAACAGGTTCTGTGTCTACAGCAAGCACCAGCCTTTCGGTCTCAATAGGTTAATCAAATCAGACCCACAGTGCTTCTGTGCTGACACCCATCCTGCCAAGACAAACTCTTTCATCTTTCTCTCTCATCTGGTACTTTTCCTTCCTACTGGAAGTTCGCTTTCATTCAGCCTGTCCCAAAGAAGGGTGACCACTCTCAACTCTCCAACTATCATCCAACTGCTTTGATTTCTTGTCTCTCTGAAGTTTTTGAATCTATCCTTAATAGGAAGATTCTTAAACACCTCTCTTCTCACAATCTTCTTTCTGATCGTCAGTATGGATTCCGCAAGGGACGCTCTACTGGCGATCTTCTTGCCTATCTCTGACTTTTGGTTATCTCTTTTCAGGATTTTGGTGAAACTTTTGCTATTGCGCTAGACATACCGAAAGGGTTTTGATAGAATTTCGCACAAATATTTAATTCCCAAACTGCCCTCCTTCAGATTCTACCCTATCTGTGCCTTCACCTCTGATTTCCTTTCTCGCTGATCTATAGCTGCGATTGCGGATGGCCACTTCTTCTCCTAAAGCTATCAACAGTGGTATTCCTCAGGGTTCTGTCCTATCATCCACTCTTTTCCTTTTATTTATTAATGCTCTTTTAATTCGCACTTCCTGTCGTGTTCACTCCTATGCTGATGATTCCACTCTTCACTTCACTCACTTCCCAAAGTGTCCCTCTTAACAGTCACTTCATGATTCGCATAGGACGGCTACGGAGCACCTGACCTCCGATCTTTCTGCTATCTCTGATTGGAGCACAGAAAACCTTGTGGCTTTCAATGCTTCAAAAACTCAAACACTCAATTCCTCCATCTGTCTACTCCTCACAATTTTCCACACAACTATCAATCACCTTGCATTCAACACTACACAACTCAACCCTTCCTCTTCTCTTAACATTCTTGGCAGTTTCTTTTCTTGTGATCTTTCTTGGAAGGATCACACACACACACTTTTTCCAAAACAGCTTCTAAGGGGTTAGATGTGCTGTACCAGCTCCGCAGTTTCTTCACCCCCGCTGAGTTGCCGTCTCTGTACAGGGTTCTTGTCCGCTCCTGTATGCAGTATGCTTCTCATGTATGGGGTGACTCAACACACAAATCTACTTGAACAGGTGGAATAGTCTCATTAATTCCCCGCCTCTTACAGACTGTCTTCAATCCCTCTCTCTTTGCTGCAATGTTGCCTCACTCTCTCTTTACTATCTCTCTACATTATTCTTCTGAACTTTCTAACTGCATTCCTCTTCCTTTAAGGAGAGCACGCAGCACCAGACTTTCAACACACTCATTCCTTTTTGTCCAACTCTCTAACTCAAGGGTTAATCAATATTTTCAACCTTTCATCTACTCAACCAGTCAACTCTGGAACAATCTTCCTCAATCCATCTTTTCCCCTGTCTATGACCTCCAATCTTTTAAATGCAGTGTCTAGGCATCTCGAAAACTCTGGACCTTGATTTGCATTTGTTTTAATTATAATTTGAATTATCATAAATTATAAATTACATATAATTTGATTTTACTTCTGAATATAAACTATGACTACTAGAAGCAAGTCCTCAAATGCAGCCTTTGGATATCCTACAGAATTCCCAGCAGCCATGACTCCTTCAAAAGCAGATGTTGTGAGACACTACCTTTTTGTGCGCCGTCGTGAAGAAGCTAAATCAAAAGGATCAGCAACTGCTAATGATTGTTACAGGGTTGTTGTAAAAGATATTAAAGACATTTGGATGAAATTTTCTTTTCCTACGATTAACACCAAAGGTATCTATCTCAAAGTCAGTTGACCAATAGAAAAAGCCTCAAAATTGAACAAGGTGCCATTACATCGAAGAAATGAAAGTTTTGCCTTAAAAGTAGCTCAGTATGATGAAATGTTTGATATATCTTCTTGTGAATGCTATGATAAGGGAATTGATAGGAAATCTTGCGGGTGTAAGGATAAAATACCAATGGCAGAATGGGAGTCTTTTGTGGGTCAAAAACAAAGAAAAAATCAGTTAGGACCAATTGATCATATAGCTAGTTCAACAAAGAAGAGATCTTTAGCAAGAGCCCAAGCAGCACAAAACTGTCAACTAAAAGCACAAGAAGAAATGACTGAAGCCACCAATGTTTTACCATCAGAATTTATAGAAAATACTGAAGAAGACATGGATATAGATTCAGAGTCAGGATGTAGATTATGAGGCTGATTTAGAATTGACTGAGAATATTCAGAACAGGCACTCTTATAAAAACCTAGCATTAACAGCAGATCATTATCGTATAAGTTGTAGAGCTGCAGCTGCAATAGTCAATGCAGCTTTAAAAGATATGGGGATCCTTAACCACACCAACATGCTTGACAAAGAAATTGCATGGGTGAAACAATACTTTTGGGTCTAAATCTGAAAATGGAGTCCTTGGATTTGATGGAAGGAAAGATAACACTAACTAAAAGTGGAAAGATAAAAGAAGAACACTGTTATTGTGAAAGAACCTGAAAGCATCTATGGAGACCATGTCACACCAGATAATGGAACTGCTTGCTGCATACCAGAAGAGTTGATGATTATTATTACAGACTCGAACAGCACAAATACTATCAAAGATTTACTGTGTGATGGTACTCCTGTAAATACAGGAAAAATTGGTGGAACCATAAAACTGGTTGAAATTCATCTTAACAGACCAGTGCAGTGGTTGGTGTGCCTCTTGTATTTGAATGAGCTGCCTTTTATATACATCTACAAAGCTATTGATGGTAAAACAACAGGTCCAAATACTTTTGTGGGTTCAATTGGGAATAAACTGAAAACAGATTTAACAAAATTGGAGGTCATCAAATATTCTCATGTAAAGGGAAACATTAAAGAAATTCCAGCAAATGTTGTGAAGGAGCTAAGCAGTGATCAAAGATATCTCTATGATATGTGTCTGGCAGTACAAACTGGAGACACTTCTCAAGATCTGTCCACTCGATCCCCAGGTACCCTTCACCATGCTCGCTGGCTAACTCTAGCCAACAGGGTGCTTCGATTATATATCTCAACGCCAAATCCTGATAAAAACCTTCAAGATATAGTCAAGATTATTATGCAGTTCTATGCTCCAGGGTGGTTTTGGATAAAATCTCATCCTAATGCAACTGATGGTGCATATAACTTTTGGCATTTAATGTGCTTGCTTCGAAATTTAGATGAACAACATAGATCAATCACAGAACCAGTATTAAAGAATAACACCTACTTTGCCCATCCAGAAAATATACTCATATCAATGGTAACTGACAAGAAACTAAAAATTAGGGAGCAAGCTATTCAGAAATCATCCTTTCAAGAACAGGATTGCTGGGTGGGGGGTGGGGGGGGGGGGGCCTTTGCGGGCATTCGCCCTTGGCCCCTCCTTCCTGCATTAAAAAAGTGAACTTCAGCATTACACACCTGAATGAAGTTGAATGCAGCATCCAAGTGCATGTCATTATAGACTGCAAAACCTTGCTGACATGATTAATTTATACTAGGATATCATACTAATGACAACATATACAAGAAACTGAAGTGTACCTACTGACTGAAAACACAAATTAGAAAAAAATCATTCAACATTATATCACTAACTTGGGGGGGGGCTATGGGTGCCGAACAGAGGCACTGGCCACAATTACTGTATATCAACTTTGCATTTAATTTATTAATTATATTACTCATTTGCAAGGTTTCCATCTACTTTACACACCTCGGCACCCACTATTATGCATCTTTTTCCCAATTTTATCATTATTCATTCTCTCCATATGACCACAACATAATATGCTAGCCTCTATTCTCATTTCAAATGACATTTAACTCCACAACTTTCTTGAACTTCATTTCCTATTTCTATTTTACAATATCATTCTTAAATAACTTATTTCAGCTGCTCTTACTTTCGACAGTGAATGTCATCATGCCATACAGGATCTTGCATCCATACATCCATTACTTTCACGTAAACCTCTTGCTACATCTACATTCAAGCACTTACTTCCTTCCATAACTTCCTTACCCAGCTTTAATTACTTTCAATTTCCAATGTACTTGTACCTCCTTTGTCAACACCCAAAACATGCATATAAATTTTTTTTAATACACTAGTTTTTTCCATTCACCACAGACTGACAAACTTTTATCACATTCAACATTCAATAAACTCCTTTCACATACATTAATGGAACCTGTCACTATTCTCTTCAATTTACTCATTCACTCAGAAGTAGCACATCAAATAAGACACCTGCCACTCATTCTCATCCTAAATCACATTTACTTCTCTTAACATTCTTGCTTTTTCCCTTACGCATTATCCACCTCCATATATAAATTAAATATTCAAAATGACAAAAAACAACACTATTTTAATACATTAATTACTTAGTCAGTCAATTTGGGTAAACTTTACTCTTGCATAAACACCAATATTCACACAAAAATTAAACATTCACACTATCTAGGCAATTAGCACAAAGTAAATATATTAACTATCATACAAGAGTTTTATTTGTAGATCTGCCAACACTAAGATTGATCTAAGTAATTTATTATAAACTTTTGACATATTTAGACAAAGTTGGCACCACTAACACGGGTATGATGGCACAAATAATCATGTGAGCATCCTGAAGCACTGTAGCTGATAAAGGTAAGTAAAATATTCCCCGTTGTCTCCAATACAATAATGTGAAAAATTATGCTTTGTAGCATAAACTTAGGTTCAAGATATTGGTGGTAAGTTGAACTTATCTGAATCAAGCCTGAGTCCAACCTCTAACCAAGTGAACCACCACAGGAACTCTTAAAACATGCGGGAGATAAAGTTCCAAAGAACCACCACAGGAACTCTTAAAACATGCGGGAGATAAAGTTCCAAAGCCCGACATTAATATTATTATTAATTTATTACTGTTAAAAAAAAATTCTGTTACCTATTTACTAACAAGGGACAAAACTGGCCTAACTAGTAGTAAAAATTTTTCTGCCGTTATAAAACTATTCTTCAAGAAGCGCACTCGTGCTTTTCTATCCAATTCTTAAAATATCACTTAATTAGACCACTTTTATTATGATAGAAAATTAAAAGCTTAGGTTACATTCTACACATCCCATTCAAACTTTCTGCTGTTCTATTTCATCCCCTTTATTTGAACATGAGTAAATGAAATTGCTGATGAGGATAACCTTTAAAGAAGTAGATTTAAAGTGTCACTTCAGTTTTTATTAATTTTTTAAATTTAAATAACTGCGTATACTATGAAATTATCTAAAGTATTATTGTCATAGTCATAAGATAATGCGCTTTACTAAATAATATTCTTACTTTAACCCCTTTTGGGCGAATGTTGTGAATCAAATATGGGCAATCATAACTTAACCCTACAGAAAATTCTGTTGTTAAAGGGTTAATTTGAAAATAACTGCACGACTAAATTTTATCTTAATTTTATTATTTTTAATTGGAGTATTTCAAATGGATAATTACAACCATGTATTACACACAACTGTTTTGTAGCAACCTACTTTGTCTCCAATTCTTGATAAGTACTCCGCTTTTTTAAGATTGGCCTCTCGAATCTCACTTTCTCCCATGGATGTTTCAGCATCATCAATTGCATCATTAAGCATCTTTAACTGTGATTCATTTTCTTTCTTCATCTGATCAAGAAGGCTTTTGTTTAGAGTCCATCCCAAATCTCGACAACATTCTTCATAGAAAGGAGCCATATCTAAAAAAAGGAAAAGATTATCGAACAAAGCTTTATTGAATGGTCTGACTATGCTTGTATCTAAGATTTAAAAAAAGACAAATTTCCACCCACTGAAATTCCAAGCAACAGTCAGAGACTACGAAGTTTAAGAATTTTGTTCATAATTTTATGCAAACTGGGAATTACTCTTATGATCATTGGTGTGACCAATCTATCAGTAATTTAAAGCTATATTTAAGGCATAGTAGGCCCATATCAGGCCTCCCATATGGAATGAGGAGGCTGTAGACACCAACTGACCAGGGAAGTACTCCCAGAGTGGATGTTAGGCAGGAGATGGTGTGCTGGAACTCCCATTTCTCATGTCACTGTCCTCCTTAACTCTTTTTCTGTCTCATCTATGCTAGTAGTAGTCCAGTATGCTCTCAAACATCTACTTCTCCTATTCCTCACTACACATACTCGTATATACATGCATTTTACACACCACACAATCTTTTCAAAATTAAGATACAAAAAAAAAAGGCATCATAAGCCTTAGAGACCTTGATTTTGTCTCTCCTCCTCCTCCTATGGAGAGGGCATCTTTGCAGGTGCTTGCCCTTGACCCCTCCTTCCTACACAAGAAAAAAAAGTACATTAGACCTCCTTCAACCACTATATTTTTTCTACTATATGGTACTGAACAAGGGTTGGCCAGGCCACCAGAACTTAGGAATGTAAAGATGTATCAAACTTTGGTTCTATGTAAATTTATAAAATATAAGAGCCACTACTCAGGAATAAAAAATAAAAAGAGTGGTTCACCATTTAAGTATACTGAAAAATACAGTGATTAACATTCCTTGCATATTACTTAATACATTACTCTGCAATCAATCTGCATTCACACTATTAAAACTTTCACTATGTTAACCCAATTTTTTAAGATCTCTTAGATTTGTACAAAAATGCAAATCCAACGTGCTTTATAAAAAATCAAATATAAAGTAGCCTAAGGAAAACATTTATATAAGCTCTGGAGCTGAAGTGGAGCTGACAGTCATAGCACTATCAACCCCATACTATACACTTATGACAATTTGAAAAATGGGAAAATCAAAAGTGAAATAAATAAAATAGCTGATCAACAAAACTCTCAAATATCATTACCTACAAAAAATGTAATGCCTGCCATAATAAAGTTACAATATTAATATTAGGCCAACCTGAACAGCATGAGGTATTAAGTAGCCTCTATTACTGTGTCTGCATTTAGTAAATAGCTACTGCCAAAGTAGAAATCCTTGTCTCTATTATTATTTACTCAGATAAAGGCTAAGCTGAACATTCAGAAGGATGCTATATTGATTTTATGAAAATCTTAAAAAAGTAACACCACAAATAAACTACAACAGTAGCATGAACAACCCAAGTAAACTGTAAACTACAGAGCTAAAGATTAAATTACTTTTATGATAGGCTATTTTGTTTTTAACACTTACTATCTTCCTTGATACCATTAAGTAGTTCTTCCTCAACCTTACTATCATTTTTGAAATTGGTCAAAGTCAACAGGAATTTGAGCTGAGATAAGTGTAAGTTTGGATTCTTCTCTAGTCCTTGTTCTTCTAAATTTTCTGAAGGCATTTTGAAAGTTCAAAGCTGAACTCGGTCTTTATATAAATATTGGTAAAATACCAAGATACTTTTTACAAATTTTTAAGTACAAGACATACAAATACAAAATATAATGAAGGGTCTTAGTTTGTAATATATAGGCTCCTATATGTACTATATATATTTAAAAGCATACATAGTGCCTATTCAACAGCACAAGTACATCATAAGCTGTAACTTAAGTAAGGCCAGCTGAAAAAAAAAAAATAAAAAAAAATAATGAAAAATCTTACAAGTTTAGTCTGAATGTTCATAAGCATTCACAACTTTCTGAAGTACACTACATCCTCCATTTGCATGGTTTCAGCTATACAACATTTTCAATTTGCTTTCCACCCTCTGAAAACATGAGGGTGGTCTCTCACTTACAGTTTGTTTTAAAATTACCACACACTGGACCAAACCAACACACACACACACAGTGTGTGTGTGTGTGTGTGTGTGTGTGTGTGTACAGTCATACGCCTTGGGGGAGCTGTCCTTTCCTCCCTACTCCTCCCCAACACACTCAGTGAGGTGGTAGGGCATCATTGTCAAGCTGGCACGCAGTCTTGGAGGTGAAGGGTTTGTTGACATGGAGGAGAGTGATGTTTGTGAGGTTATTCAGTCACATGGAGGAGAGTGATGTTTGTGAGGTTATTCAGTCACATGGAGGAGAGTGATGTTTGTGAGGTTATTCAGTCACATGAAGAAGAGTTATCTGTAGAGGATTTAATTGAGATCTCACAGGAGGAGCAAGCAGATGAGGAACCAGCAGAAGAGCCTACTGTGGAGCCAAAGGAATTAAGCTTGAAAAAGTTGGCAGAGATTATGTCTGCTGTAAACAATGCCTCTCAATTAGTTATGGATTCAGACCCAAACCTAGAGAGAGCTTTAGAATTTCAGAGGAATATGATGACTGTACAGGCTATCTACAAGCAAATTCATAAAGAAAAACAAAAACTTTAGCAGCCTACAATATCAAAGTTTTTCACAAAGACCACCTCCATCTCGTGACCCCTACTCAAACCTCTCCTCTTGATGTCAGTTTATCTCCACTACCAGATGACAGTGATTCAGATCAAGATGATCCACTACCAACTTCTACACCAGTTTCCCCATCTTCACCAACTCTACCAAATACCCCTCAAGCCCATCCTGCACACCTCAATTAGTAGCTAAGTTAAATCTTTATTTTTTCTTGATACTGCAGTAATAATATTAATACTGTAAATATTCTTCATACATTTGCAAATGGAGATCAGTGGTTGGTGCCTAATCACTGATCTCTACTCTGTAAGACTAGGGAGTGAAGATCAGTGATTGGTGCCTTGCAGACAAAACCTTTGTTTACACAATAGATGATGGTGTGAGGCAGTAATAATATACTGTATTATAAATGTATGTTATAAGGCTGGTGTATGATGTATTTTGGATTCTGTGATTTAGTGACATACAAGTGAAAATAGTTGGTCATGGGGACTCGGGGAGAGGTTCAGAAGGTCTTGGGATTCAATGTATTTTTTTTCATAAGGTTTTAGTCTCCATTTGCATGGGGGTTTTCAGGAACATAACCTCCGTGTAAATGGAGGGTTGAGTGTACAATTCCAGGATACATATATATTATATATATATATATACAGGGTGGGCCGTAAGTTTCCATACATAGGAAAAATTAAACGTTTGTTTTTATGTTACTGATGAAGCAAATTTTTACGTCAATGGAGAGGTTAATCGGCAAAACATACGTTATTGGAGTAATGCTAACCCTAACTGGCTGAGTCCGACGAAGATGCAAGGTGCCGGTAAAGTGATGGTGTGGGCCGGGATATGGGGTGACAGAATTATTGGACCAATTTTGTCAGTGGAAATCTTAATGCCGAAAGGTATCTTAACATGTTGCAAGAAGAGATTTTCCCATCCCTGCTAAACGAGGAAGGTAACTTCCCAGTTTACTTCCAGCAAGATGGAGCTCCACCTCATTATGGTCTTCACGTGCGTCGGTATTTGGATCAGCAGTTTCCGGATGCTTTGATTGGTCGGCGTGGTCCTGTGGAGTGGCCTCCCAGATCCCCAGATCTCACCCCCCTTGATTTCTATCTTTGGGGGCACTTGAAGGCTATGGTGTATCAGGAAAAGATACGAGACATAAATCATCTAAAGGAACGTATCACCAACGCCATTACAAGCATAACGTCAACTGTGCTAATGCGTGTTCATCAACAGTGGGGAACACGTATTGAAATGTGTTTTCAAAACAATGGCAACCATGTAGAGCATATTATATAAATAAAAATGGTTGTCCATAAAAAAATGTTTATTTTCCTATGTATGGAAACTTACGGCCCACCCTGTATATATATATATATATATATATATATCCCCGCAAGGGGGTTCTAAGCTCGTGCTCTTGAGTGCTCTTTGTGCTCGTTTGTACGTGCTTGTTCCTGGAGGTTTCACGTGCGCCCTCCCGGCCCTAGCACCCAAGGATGATGGGGCTCGACCCTGCAGTCCTTGGTCTTTTTCCACTTCGACTGTCCCCTCCACCCTTTCTTTTTCCTCTGTCTTTCCTCTCACTTTTTTCCGCTGAGATATGCCCTTTAAATAGAGGTGAATCGGTTCTTCCTAAAAAAAAAAAAAAATAAAAAAAAATAAAAATATATATTATATATATATATTTTTTTTTTTCAGATTTACCGCCGATTCGTACCTAAAGGACGGTACATATCTCGGCGAGGCGTGAGTGGGTGATTACTGTGCTAGGGGCGGTAGACTAGGGAATGAGTAAGGGTCAGTCGATGGATATGGGTAGGAGGGGTATGGTTTCAGATACGATGGAGCAGATGGGAGTGAGTAAGGAAGAGGAAACGGCTTCGCTGAAAAGTGGGGGCCGTCGGCGAGTATAGATCGTAGGCAGTTGGGTATGGGGTTTTCGGCCGAGAGGGGAAACACCTGCGACGGAGAGCGGCCAACTTTGAGCATTCCACCAGGTGTAAGACAGTGATAGGGGTATGGCAGGTAGGCAAAGCGGGGCTGGCGATTTCGCCATAAGGTGTCCGTGGGTGATGCGGGTGTGACCTATGCGGAGACGGGCTAGGATTACTTCTTTATGGCGGGACCGGTGGAATGAAGAAGCCCAGTGTCCTATTGCGGTTTGATCGTGTGGAGTTTATTTTGTGTGGCCTGGTCCCATTCCCGCTGCCATATGGAGCGGAAGTGGGAGCGGAAAGCCGGGAAGAAGTCGGAGAAGGGGAGGGGTCGGGAGGAGGCCGGCAGCAAGCAGGCCGTCTTGCTGTGCGGTCCGCCGCCTCGTTACCCTGGATGCGACATGAGCCGGGACCCAACAGAATGCGATTGTCTTATGTTGGAAGATCGTTTAAAGTGGAAGGTCTGCTGGATGGTACAGACGAGCGGGTGAGGGGAGTTAAATCTTTCTAGGGAGAGAAGTGCACTTTGGGAATCCGAATAAATGACAAAAGAGCTGGCAGAGTGGGTGCGCACAATATCGAGGGCCTCCGTATGGCGAAAAGTTCCGCCGAAAAAACGGAGGCCTCGCGGGGCAGGCCGACGCCCGGGAGAGCGGCTGGGACAGAATCACCGCTGAGGAGGCCACACCAGCTTCGAGCGGGAACCATCCGTGTAAATGGCGATTGCGTCCGGGTGTTGGGTTGCGTGTTCGCGGAAGAGTGACCTGTATATCATGGCGCTCGTGGTAGTCTTCGGTAGGAACACAGATCTTTGCAAAACTTGATAGGGGTTAGGATCCAGGGGGGGTAGATGCTGAATGAAATGGGGATAACTGAGGGGGCGGGCATGTTGAAAAGATCAAGGAAAGAGCGGACCACTTCAGTGAAGTGCCAGCTCCGTCCCTGAGGTGGTAGTTCTAAAACCGCCGTGCCCAGAAGCGAAGAAGGTAGCCTCTGTGCACGGAGGTATGTCCGCATGAGTAGTAGACCCCGTCGGAGGGCGAGAGGAGAGATGATCACATTCCACATAGAGGCTGGAGGCTGGGGAGGAGCGGAAAGCACCGGTGGCGAGGCGGAGGCCTCTATTAAGTACCGGGTCCAGGATACGGAGGCGGGCGTTGGAGGCTGAACCATAAACTGCGCTACCATAGTCCAGCTTCGACTGTACTATGGAAGTATAAAGGCGAAGAAGAGAGCGTCGATCTGCACCCCGTGGTGTGAGAGAGGTGATCCAGGAGAGCGAGGGGGCGTCGAAGGATTGCTTTAGTGCTTGAGATGGGGAACCCAATTGAGCCGTCGGTCCAGGGTCATGCCCAGAAAAACGCGGAGGGTACCACCTCAAGAGGACTGCCATAATGTAACAGAGGGTAGAGGAAGGGTTGTGGGTCTTCTTCTACTGAAGACCATACACTTGGACTTAGGGATGGAGAGGCGGAAACCCACCGACGTCGCCCACCTTTCCACCCGGTAGATGGCGAGCTGCATTTGCCGTTGAACGACAGACGGTTCTCGCCCTGCGAAGTAGATTGCAAGGTCATCCGCGTAAATGGAAGAGCGGATTGTAGGTGGAAGGCATTGTGCGACCGTATTCATCACGACGGAGAAGCAGAGAACACTGAGGATGCTCCCTGTGGGACTCCGTCCTCCTGCACAAAGGTGTCAGAGAGGACTGAGCCACCCGGACTTTAAAGGTCCGAGAAGGAAGCCCCTGA
Source organism: Bathynomus jamesi (assembly GCA_023014485.1). Classification (NCBI taxonomy): domain Eukaryota; kingdom Metazoa; phylum Arthropoda; class Malacostraca; order Isopoda; family Cirolanidae; genus Bathynomus; species Bathynomus jamesi. The sequence continues at coordinate 33,234 of JAJOZX010007197.1, forward strand.
TGAAGGTAGGCATGGCTCCGACGAGGCCCAGATGTCGGAGCTGACCGAGGATCACTGCTCGACGGGTGGTGTCATAGGCCTTCTGGATGTCAAGAAAAGTGACAGTACGAACTGTCATTGTCGAAGGCATCCTGTATGTCTCGGCTGAGAAGCAGGAGGGGATCAGTGGTGGAGCGGAATTGTCTGAAGCCGGACTGGGTAGACGGGAAGGAATTGGTACGTTCAAGGACGAACGATAATCGCGTAGCGACCATTTTTTCGAGGATCTTGCAGGCACAACACGTCAGGGCGATTGGTCTGTAGTTTGTGGGGTCCAGGGAATCTTTGCCGGGCTTGGGGATAGGGATGACGTGGGCCTCCTTCCACCTAAAGGGGAAGGCACCCTCTATCCATATGCGATTGTATAGGTCTACAGGAAAATTTGTAAGGTAGAGTGGAGGTGTTGGATCATGCCGTACGGAATACCGTCCGGGCCGGGCAAGGGGATCGTCGAGAGGCCAGTGCCGCTGTAGTTCACGTATGGTAAACAATCGGTTGTAGGTGCTGTCTATGGACGGTGGGAGGGGCTATCGTCAGGGGCGGGTACGGAATTGGCTGCAGAGGAAGAAACGGCGGCGAAGGTAGAAGCAAGGTGGTCTGCCACCGACTTGGGCTCACATAGGAGTCCGTTTAGTCCGGAGGACCGGGGGTCGGGAGGGGACATGTCTCCTCTCGACGCCCCGCACCTTCTTCCAGATGGTAGCCGAAGGTGTGTTGGCGGTGATGCCGGACACAAAGGCACGCCAAGAGGCTCGGCGCGCTGTCTTCATTGTGCGGCGGGCGATGGCCCTGACCCGCTGCATCTCCGTGCGATGGATGGGGAGTCGCGTCCGGTAAAGCGCCGAGTTGCATTCTTCTTGGCGCGCACGGCCTCCGCGCACTCCGGGGTCCACCAAGGAACCCGTCGGGCGCGGGGGTAGGCGGAGGATTGTGGTACGCTTGTGCTTGCGGCCGTTAGAACGACGGACTCGAAGTATGCGATGCACTCGTCGATGGATGGGAAGTGGGCAGTTGTCTGTGGTATATGTGTTGTCGCCATGGTCCTCTCGGAGGACTTGCCACGTAAAGTCTAGGAGGGCATCAGTTGAAACGAGGGACAGGTCTATACAGGATGGAGTGCAGGTGGTGGCATGGTAGAAAGTAGGAGAGCCATCGTTGAGGCACTCGAAGGAGAGCTCGGTCATGACGGATATCAGGGTTGGGGCCATATAGGTGGTGTGTGTGTCGCCCCACAAGGGGTGACGACTATTGAAATCGCCCAGCAGTAGGAAGGGCCTGGGGAGTTGTTCCACGACTTCCACCAGGTCGTCGCGGGAGACTTGAGCGTGGGGCGGAAGGTAGATTGAACAAATGGTGTACTGTCTATCCAGGGAGAGCCGGACGGCAGTCACCTGTAGCGGGGACCGGATGGAGAGATTGTAGAAGGGGACTGCGTGGTGGACGAGGATGGCAGCTCCCCTTCGAGTGCAGGTAGGAGGCGGGGTGGCGACACAAAATAACCAGTGGGGCAGGGCATGGGCCTGGTCCCCAGGATTAGCTCCTGGAGACAGACACACACCGGACGGGAAGTGGCAATCAAGGAGTTAAGGCCTTCATTGTTTGCAAAGATTCCTCGACAGTTCCAGTGGACTATGTGTTTTCGGGGGATCCATTAGTTGATGAAGGGGATGGGGTAAAGGTATAGGCGCTAGGAGGTTGGAGTGTGAAGGAGATCTGGAGTTCGCGAAACTGAAGGCTGGGTCGGGAGCATGGCTGGCTATCTACCGTTCACCAGGGAAGGAATCGGTCGGCCTGTCGAACCCGCGGAGGTTGCGGGGTCGAGTCGGCCGAGCGAGACCGGAGGCGTGGATCACGGCAGGCAGAGGAACATCGTGGGGGCTGAGCGGGTCAGAAGTGCCTTGACGGGCTTCTATGGTCGGGCCAGGGGGGGCACGTTAACCCCAAAAGGGGCGCTACCCCGCCTGTCCGGGGTCTCACGGCGGACCCTAGGTGGTGACAGGGGGTACCAAAAGACCGGGCGGGTGGGAGGGAGGGCGTACTCAGGGTAGCTGATAAGGGGGGGCCGGGGATGTTGGGGGGGTAGGTACGATGGGGGTGGAAGGAGGTGAACCAGAGTGGTCTCGTGGAGGGGTGGAGAAAATGGCACCAGGAGGCAAGGGCAGATCCAGAGACTCATGGGCGTGGGCGCGGCCGAGCTTCCCTCGGTCACACCGTGCAGCTGCGCCAGAGCCGCATCCACTGGATCCACTGGGCTGGGTCTCGTCGTACGGGGCGGGTCGTGGATTTCGGCCACTATTGTCAGAGTCTGTGGGGTAGACGGTGGGACTTCTGCGATGGGGAGAGATGGACATAGTGGACGTGGTGGGCGGTGTAAGGGTCCGAGCCGTCTTCTTGGTCTTAGGGGAAGAGGGAGAGAGACGTTGGAAGGCCGGAGGGTCTGGCGACACGCTCCGGCGTCTCCGCCTCGACGGCTTGCTCCGGGCGGCAGGTTCGGGCGTGTACAGGGAGTACTGGGAAGGCAGGGTTTGAGGTGGCTGGGACCTGGGACCCTGGTCCCAGACTCCTGGGGGATTCGTGGCAGGTGAGGTGGGGAAGAAGAGGAACGGTGGGGGGACAGGGGACCGTCGGGTCCTGCGAGGATTTGCTTTGTGGGGAACAGGAGCAGTGGCTGGGGGGGTTTCGGCGGCAGGCCAGGGCGGCGTGCCGAGATGATAGAGCCGAGAGCAGCGGCATAGGACACCCCCGGCCTCACCTCCCGACTCCGCACCCTGTCTCGTGCCTCACGGGGGCTAAGGAAGTCCACCTGTAGGCCTCGGACCTCCTTCTCGAACTGAAGAAAAGGCATTCGCGGGATGAAGAGGGTGTGCGCCTTCACAGTTGGAGCATTTGGGTGTGTTGGGGCACCTGTCGGGTGGCGAGTCGTCCACAGTGAACACATAATTGATGCGGCTGTCGACAAACGGAGCTAACGTGTCCAAACTTATTGCATTTGAAGCAACGGGTCGGGTCTGGGATGTATGGGCGGATAGAAAACTCGCATGACGCGCGGTCTCCCATACCCCATACAATGCGGCCGGGGGGATTAGTGATTGAAAGTAAGGAGCAGACGTGGGGTGGGGGAGGGGGTGCCTCCCTGTCGGGATGTGAAACGATAGATCTTAGTGACTCCTTGGGTGCGAGTCCTCCAGGAGCTCGTTCACTGCGATCGAATAGGCGGGTGGCGTAAATAGTGCCCTGACTCTGGTTCAGGCGAGGGTGTGGGGAAACGGACACCGAGCATCCAAGGACCTCAGTGACGGAGAGTAGGGCTTTCGTCTCTGCGGCTGAGCGTGATTTTACGAGGAGGGAGCCATCCCTCTGTGGGCGTACGTCATAGCGGAGTGCCGGAGAGGAGGCGGAACTGTAGACAACACAGCCGCAGTCGACACGGGATTGCACCAGGGAGGTGTACAGGCGCAGCAGAGTACGCCTGTCCGCCCCCCAGGTCGTGTGGGACAGATGACCCAAAAGGGAGAGGGTGCGGCGAGATGTTTGCCGCAACCGCCTAAGGTGTGGAACCCAACCGAAAAATCCGTCGAGGGTCATACCCAGGAATCGAACGGATGGGACGAGGGGAAGAGGAGTGCCGGCAAGGGTAAGAGCGAAGGTATGCGACAGACGGAGGCGCCGAGGACGGAAAAGCATACTGGAAGGCTTAGAGGGTGAGAAAGCATAGCCAACCGAGGACGCCCAGCGAACCACCGCATTGATGGCTAGCTGGAGCCGACGTTCAGCCAAAGACGGGAGGCGGCCAGAGCAATAGATAGCCAGGTCATCGGCATAGAGGGAGCTACGAACGGATGTAGGCAGGACCGTAGCGACTGTGTTCATCACGAGTGAGAAACACAAGACGCTAAGGACACCCTCCTCCAACGGAAAGCGGTCAGAGAGGGCAGAACCGATGCGGACGCGGAAAGAACGGGCGGACAAGAAGTTATAAATAAAGGAAGGGAGAAAGCCTACGAAACTCAGGGAGCGTAAGCAGTCGAAGACCGCGCTCCGCCGGGTAGTATCGTAGGCCTTCTGGAGGTCGAAAAAGACGGCGAGTACAAATTGACGCCGGGAGAAAGCCTCCTGCACGTCATGGCTAAGGAGGAGGGGGTCGGTGGTAGACCGGAAGCGCCGGAAACCAGCCTGGGTAGCAGGGTACTGGTCACTCGCCTCCAAGGTAAAGGACAGCCGCGAGGCGACCATCGCCTCCATCACCTTGCAGGCACAGCATGTTAGGGAAATGGGGCGATAGTTCGACGGGAGTGAGGGGTCTTTATCGGGCTTCGGGATGGGGACGACGATGGACTCACGCCATCGGTCCGGAAATGAACCCTCCAACCAAATCCGGTTATAGAGGTCCAGTAGAAAGCTGAGAGCAGAGGGGTGGAGATGCCGTAAAAGGTCATAGGGGATATTATCGGGGCCGGGGGCGGAGGAGCGTCGGGGGCGGAGGGCCTCCCGAAGCTCTGTCATGTGGAAGAGGTGATTATAGGGTCATTCCTATGAGGTGGAAATTCCGGTGGGTCGCGGCGGGAGTGGGGGAATCGGAACTGGAGATGGCTGCAAAGTGCGTCGCGAGTGCGTTCGCGACGGCCTCCGGATCGGACACGAACTCGTCGTCCCCGACCCGAAGCACCGGGGGTCGAGGGGGGACACGGGTCCCTCAAAGCTACGCACCTTGCGCCAAACAGTCAAGGGGGCAGTCGAGGAGGAGATCCCGGACACGTAACTCCGCCAGGAGGTACGCCGGGCCAGTTTCAGGACCCGACGGGCCACTGCCTTCAGGCGCTGAAATTCTATCTTGTGCTCCACTGGCGGGTCCGGTAGAAGCGGCGGCCGGCACGGCGCCGCTCCTGAACGGCATGGGAGCACTCTGGGGTCCACCATGGGACGCTTCGCGGTCTGGGGGAGCCAGAGGTACGGGGGATGCAACTTGCGGCAGCCGAGAGGATCTTACTCTCGAGGAAGGCGAGGGCCTCATTGACGGAGGGAAAGGCAGGAATTGATGGCGAGATCGCCGTGCCCTCGCGTATGAGGCCCAGTCTGCTCGGGCGGACAGAGGTGGGGGGGAGGAGACGGGTCGGGGTAAGACACACTGGGAAATGGTCACTGCCGGAAGAATCCGGCAGGACCTCCCAGGTGAACTCCGTCACGATTTCGAGGGAAACCAGGGAAAGGTCGATACAGGTGAAACTGTCATGGGCCGAGTGAAGGCAGGTTGGGGAGCCATCGTTCAGAAAGGTGAACTCGAGCTCGTCCATAAGGGAGAGAAGGGTCCCGGAGAGAAAGGTGGAGCAAACGTCCCCCAGGCCGGGTCCCGACTGTTGAAGTCCCCGAGAATCAGAAAAGGGCGGGGAAGCTGGAGAATTAGGTCACGGAGAGAATCGGGTGGAGGGCGTACGTTAGGGGAGAGGTAAAGAGAGCAGACCGTGAGCTGGCGCCCCAAGAAAAGGCGCACGGCCACAGCTTGCAGGACTGTACGGAGCGGGAGGGGGCGGAAAGGGACGGAGCGGTGCACGAAGACCGCGGCGCCCCCCCTCCCCGCCCCATCGAGAGGCGGGGAAGGGAGCCCGCAGTAACCGGACACTCGAGGGAGGGAACGGGATCCCAGAATCGTCTCCTGAAGGCAGAAACACGCCGGACACCTGGAGGCCAGGAGAGAGGAGAGACTCTCGAGGCCTACCAGGAGCCCGCGGATGTTCCACTGCAGGAGCGAGGTATAGGGAGGGGTAGGAAGGTCAGCGTAAAGGATGATTATGGGGTGGGTGGGCCGACGGGCGGCCCGAGATTAAAGAGGGAATCGGAAAGCCCCGGAGTTCAGTGAGGGACGCCGAACGAGGGCGAAGGCGAGGGTCCCCCCGACGAGGGGGCGATGTGGAACCAGACGCCGGCAAGTCCTCCAGAGGAGGAGTCTCCCGGACGTCCGGGGGAGAGCGATGCAGAGAAGGGGATGTGAGAGGTATCCAGAATGCCCCTCCCTTCACCGGAGGTGCGGGGGAGGCAGGACTACGAGGGGGAGTAGAAAATAATACCTCACCCAGAGGCATTGGCAGGTCGAGGAGAGAGATGGGGCGGGTCAAACGCGGGGGCGTGCACGTCCCACCCACGCCGACTAGGCGGGCGAGTTCCCCCTCCAGTGGGTCCATCGACCGGGCCGGAGAGGGGTGTATCTCAGCCCCCACCACGAGGGCCGACGGGGACCCCAGGGGGAGCGTGCATAACGGTTGCGCAGTGGGGACGGTGAGGACACCGGGGCGGTAGGGCGAAGGGGGCGTTTGTGTTAGGAGAGGAAGGTGATGCGAGGCTTATGGCGTCGAACCTTTCGGGGTCACCACTGGCGCGGCGCTTGCGGCCCCTATCCCTCCGTCGTGCGGCCCGCGTGGGTGACGGCGGGTCACGATCCGGAATGGGGGTGGCCGAAGGCGCCGGTGGAGAGGGCGTAGAAGGGGCAGGGGGGGTTGCCGACGAAGCATCGGCGTTCGCGGAGGGAGCACGTGGGGACGCGCTGGTAGTACGGGGAGCCGCGGTAGGAGTCCGCTGGGCGGCAGAGGATGGACTGGGAGTAGCGGACACGGTGGGTGGAGGCGCGTTGGGAACCGCCGGTGAGGACGGGGTCCGGGAACGGAGAGCCTCGGCGTACGATGCACCACGCCGGGCCTCGCCGCCACGCAACCGCTCCCGCGCCTCCCGAGCGCTGAGAAACTCTGATGAACAGAGGGCCCGAACCTCCCTTTCAAAGAGGAAGGACGGGCAAGAGCGGGATGAAGCAGGGTGTGGTCCATGGCAGTTGGTGCAGGAAGGCGGAGCAGTACAGGGCAAGGGGTGGGGAGGGCCGCCGCAGCGGACACACAACGGGGCCGGCTGACGGCAGGAGCTGCTCACGTGGCCAAACCTATTACACTGAAAACAGCGCGTAGGATCTGGCACGTATGGTCGTACTGAGAATTCGCACGCTCGTCTCTCACCAAAGCCCCAGAATACCGAAACGGGGGGCACCAGTGAGTCGAAAGTGAGGAGCAGGCGAGGAGAAGGGCAGTTGGGGACCGCGATCTGTCGGAAAGCGGTACACCCTCACAACACCCTGGGAGGCGAGGTCAATCTGGAGGTCTTCCACCGGGATGGGATGGGTAGAAGATGAGCAGCGTAAATTGTGCCCTGGCACTGATTGAGGCGGGGGTGGGGAGTCACCGTGATCCCGCAGCCCAGGACATCGGGGATAGCGAGCAGAGAGGAGGTTTCGGCAGAGGAACGCAACCTTATCAAAATGGAGCCATCCCTCTGAGGCCGAAGGTCAAAACGCGCCGTCCCCGTCTTCCCATGGATCGCTCGAAAGAGACGTTCGTGGTTAGTGGGGAGGGGCTTGGAGGAGGAGGGGCGGAGGACGAGGAACTTGTCCATCGTCCTAAGGCCGAGTGAAGCCGTCTGGCCAAACACCACCGGAACTTCGAGGGGGTGAGAAGACGAGAAAGGCGGACGGCGACGTCGGGTCCCACGTCCCCAGGGGCCGAGGGGGCCGGGGCGATGAGGCCCGACCGGAGTGGGAGGCGACCGGGGCCGCGGGCCTCCCACCTGAGGGCGAAAAAGCAGGTGGGTCCCTATCGGGACGTGGAATATGGGGGGATCCAGGGTTCGGGGGGTCCACTGCAGGTCCATCCGCTACTGGCGGGGGTCGGGCAGCGGCGCCACGAGCCTGGGGAGAGAGGGAGAGGAGGCGTCGGCAAGAAGAGCAGACGGGGTGGGCGAGGGCTGCCGACTGCCCTTACCAGACCCACGGTCCAAAGAGGTAGTCAGAGGGAGGTCAGATGCACAAGCCGGGTCGTCAACGAGGTCCATTAGAGTTGTAAGTGTTTCCATAGAAAATTTTTATTGTAGTTTCGCGCCGGGGCCGCGGGGACCAAGCGCACGCCGGCGGGGGGTGGGTGCCTCGTCCCATGCAGGTACCCCCGTTTCAAAAGGGGCCCTTGCAGCGTCGAGAGTTCTCCCGCGCCGGCAGCAAAGACCAAGGCCCCCCAGGGTCCCAGGCCTGGGCACCCTACCAGCCAACTTAGTCCGGCCCCGGCCATGGGGGCGAGACCCCCAGCGACCAGCCCCGGCAGCCCACGGGGCGCGCGAAGTGAACAGAGAAAGCAGAAAAAACAGAGGGGGCAAGGAAGAGGGTAAAGAGGGAAGACAGAAAGAGGGGGCTGTAGGATAGCAGGGTATGCTAAAAGTCCACTTCGCAACCGGGCGGGGACCCGGCAGGGCCCCCAGCCGCGGCTGACCCCCCTCGCCACATGTAGGCAGGAGCCCGCGGGCGATCCACCCCAGAAAGACCACCCGCGGGGAGGGGGATATATATATATATATATATACCATGTGTGTATATATATATATTATATATATATTACTCAAACCCTGCTAATTTGTTGAAATACCCAAAGGGTTCGAATTACAGCAAAGTTCTGAAATTTATTGGATATTTCAACATTTTGTCAAAATATACGAGTTTTCCTGCTGACTTCAGTGCATAATTCAACTATGAAGAAAATGCAAACAAATTTCAGAAACTTGGTGAAATAATGGAGATATTTTGTTGAGCAAGGGGTTCACACAGTGAGTCAGAGTGACAGACACACACCTTGCCATGAGGAAGTCTGATTGCAGCACCTCTAGACTAGATGATTAAAGATAATTTTTAGTAAATAAATACTTTACTCACATATGGCATGGCAGCATGGATTATGGCAATGAATATATGCAGGTTTCGTGTTCTGGATAGTGTGAGTGGTAGCATGTCAAATCCAAAATCACACAATGTGGGTTAAAGTTTCCCATTTTCTTGCCTTTTCCCTTCCCATCTTATTTTTCAGTGCAGTTATTGCACTTTAAAATGCACTTTTCTTTTTATGCAGGAAAGGGCCAAAGGTAAACACCTGCAAAAATGCCCCCTCCATCAAGGGAGAAGAGAGCCAAAATCAAGATTGACAGTTTTTGAGATGTTTGGATACCTGAGTTTGAAAGAGTAGAGGTTATACAGGAGAAAAGATGGATTGAGGAAGATTGGTCCAGAATTGACTGATTGAATAGAAGAAACATTGAAAAAAAATTTCTCTCTTTAATTTACCATTGAGTTGTACCTAGGGAAAGGGTACATATCTCAGTGAGACAGTGAGTGGGTGGTGTCACTGAGTTGGGGATGGTAGACTCTGAAGGGAGTGAGTAAGGTTCAATTGCTGGATACGTGGTAGGAGGGGTATGGACTTAGATATGATGAAGAAGGTGGGAATGAGTGAGGAAAAGGAAAATTGTTTCTGCTGAAAAGTGGGGGCCTTCAGCAAGTATGGATTGTAGATGCTTGGGTATGGAAATTCTGGACAAGAGAGGGAAACACCTGCGATGGAGAGTGGACAGGTTTGGGCATTTGACCAGATGTACGACACTGATTGGGGTATGGCAGGTAGGGCAGAGCAGGGCTGGTGATTTAGCCATAAGATGACCATGTGTAATGTGTGTGTCTCCTATGCTGAGATGGGCTAAAATCACTTTATGGCAGGACCAGTGTAATGAGGAGGCCCAGTAGCCTAATTGCAGTTTGATCTTGTGGAGTGTTGGATGTGGCCTGGTCCCATTGTCAGATGTAGCGGAAGTGGGAGTGGAGAGTCAGGAAGAAGTCAGAGAAAGGGAGGGGCCAGGGGGAGGCCAGCAGTAAGCAGGCTGTCTTTGCCATGCGGTCCACCTTCTCATTACCCTGGATGCCAACATGGACCAGGACCCAGCAGAAGGCAATTATCTTGTGTTGGAAGGTTGTTAAAAAATGGAAGGTTTGCTGGATGGTACAGACAAGCGGGCAAGGGGGGTTAAATCTCTCTAGGGAGAGAAGTGCACTTTGGGAATCTGAATAAATGACAAAGGAGCTGGCAGGGTGGGTGCACATGATGTCAAGAGCCTCCATAATCGTGAAGAGTTCTGCTGAGAAAACCAAGGCTTTGTAGGGCAGACTGGGCCAGCATCACTGCTGCTGCAGCAGCCATACCAGCCTGAGTGGAAACCATCTGTATAAATGGGGACAGTGTCTGGGTGTTGGGTTGCGTGTTCTTGGAAGAGTGACCTGTATACTGTAGCGATCATGGTAGTCTTTGGTAGGGCACACAGGTCCCTGCAAAACTTGATAGGGGTGAGGAGCCAGGGAGGGTGGATGTTGTACGAGATGGGGATAACTGAGGGGGGGGGGGCATGTTGGAAAGGTCCAGGAAAGAGTGGACTACTTCAGTGAAGTGCCAGCTTCATCCTTGGGGTGGGAGGTCAGAAATCACCACACATAGAAGCAAAGAGAGTAGTCTCTGCACACAAATGTATGTCCTCATGAGGAGCAAACCCTACCAGAGGGTAAGAGGGAGGTAATTGCATTCGGCTTGGAGGCTGGAGGATGGGGAAGAGTGGAAGGCACTGGTGGTGAGGCAGAGGCCCCTATTCAGCAGGGCTGTGGAGTCGGCACATAAAAAACCAACTCCGACTCCGACTCCTCAATTTTTTGTCTATCCGACTCCGAAGGTATATTAATTCTAAATCTGCTATGATGATAATTACACAAGAGGCATTTCATCACCACCACGTGAAGCATCATCATCTGTGGTCATTGTTACAGTAACTTTGTCTGTAGTAAAGAATCTTGTAAGTGGTGCTTGTCGTTCAGTAGATTTCTGATCTTTTGTTAACTTTGAAGTAGTTGGAAGGTTTTTATTACTATCTTTCTCAATGACAACTTCTAAAATTTTGGGATGGAAACACTGCAAATGTCTTTTCAAATTTGATGCTCTGGTTGGTGCATTTTTATCAGAGCCAGTAAAACCACTGATTTTTGCTTCACAATTTTTCATCATCATCATCTTCTATCATACACTGACACACGAAATGTTTCCCATCTGTGGTTATTGTAAATATTAAAAAACTGCAGACTTTGTTGGAAGTGTCTTTGCCATTGTGAAAGGGGTTTTAGACTTGAAAGTTAAAAACTTATGAAATTTAGAAAGAACTCAAAATTAAATAAGCATTAAAAATAAAAAATATTATCTGAAAAGAAAAATGAATTAATGGCATTAGTGTCTGAAATGGAAAACATTGTGTTTATTATTTAAGTGGTTTAACCACCATAGCTGCCAGTGATATCACACAAAAACATATATTTTATTAAAATTTATATTGAGGTCGGAGTCGGAACATTTTTACCGACTCCCGACTCCAGCACCACCAAAATTGCTTCCGACTCCGACTCCACAGCCCTGCTATTCAGTACTGGGTCTAAGATACAGAGGCAGGTGCTGGAGGCTGAGCCGTACTTATGACTGCCATAGGGTCATTCTATATGAAATGACCCAAATTTTGAACAACTTCCCAGGTCACCTCTCAGAAAATTCTGAAAAAATTATCATTTTTAATTCTATCGAGCTAATGATACTTTTGAGTAATTTGCAAATAATGGAGGTGAGGCTGATGGGTCTGTATTTCTTTGCCAAGTTTCTATTTCCTGTTTTAAAGATTGGAGCCACATTTGCTTTCTTCCAATCCTCTGGAATTTCAGTACATATCAATGATTTATTAAAAATAATTTCTAGTGCCTGTGCTATATTCTTTTTGGCAGCTTTTATGACTATTGGATGCATTTCATCTGACCCTGGAGATTTTTCCATTTTTAATTTATCTATTGCTTTTAGGGTATCTAGTTTGTTACCCTTAATTCACTTATTTCTCTATCTTGTCCTGGTAGTATAAGATCAGGAATATTATTTAAATTTTCATTTGTGAATACTGATGAGAAGTATTTGTTTAGTTCTTCAGTTATTTCAAGATCATCATCTATAGTTTTATCATCTACATGGAGGGGGGGACCAATTTTCTTTTTCACTCTACTTTTCAAATTGAAGTGACTGAAAAACTTCTTAGGATTTTTTTTTAATTCTTGGCTAGGCTTTCTTCCAGGTCTCATTTGCTATCTTTGATTGCTTTCTTGCAAATGCTTCTTTTACTTTTATATATTTCAGAGTCTGTGCCATTTTTAGTTCTTTTGAATTTATGAAATGATTTTGTTCTTTCTCTGATTGCTCTTTTTACATTGCAGTTTATCCAAGGTTGTTTTTTCCACTTCTGATTTTACACTGATTTTTCCCACATACTAGTTAGCTACTGTCTGTTCAGGCTGTAGAATATCTGTCTAATTTATTAGACACAGATCATTTACTAGTCCATTTATATTTCCTCTTTTAAAATCTGGGATTTCTACTTTATTTTCACTAGGTCTTGAATTACAAACAATATTAAACCAAAGGATACAATGATCACCTGAACCTAGTGTTTCTGACACTGAGATATCCTGGAAGGTATCTACATTATTTGTTAGAATTAAATCTAGAATGGCATCAGCCCTGGTTCGCTCCTTTACTAACTGGGTTAAACCATTCTCAATTATACAGTCTAAGAATCTCTCATTACTTTCTAGTGTTTGTAATATTTCCCTGTCTATATGCCTATAATTGAAATCTCCAACAATAATAATATTACTTGTCATTGCTTTATTTATTTCATCAATAAGTTTATTTTCTACATACTTATTTTCTTCTCTACTTTTGGGGATTCCTCCAACTCAACATCCCTCAGGTAGTCTATAGATACCCCCTATCCTGATTTTCCTGGCATTTTTACGCCCAATATCTATCCATACAGATTCAAGTATTTCTTCTTTACCAGAGGTAACTTCAACTGGATTCAGATTGTCTTGGCATAAATAAATACTCCGCCACCCTCTGAATATTTACGTTCATAATAAAAAAGTTCACAGCCATCAATTTCATAAGTAATGGTATTATCTCTCACTAAATGGACTACTTGGTATCTTACTGAATTTTGTCTAAGTTTCAGTGACAATCATAATACCAGATTTTCAATATCTATGTATGCCTTGAATTCATTTATTTTATCTTGGATACTTCTTGCATTTACATAGGAAAATGACAAAGAACCCTTGGAATATTTTGCTTGTAATTTAGTCTGGTTCTTGTTCTGTGATGTTATATTATTTGCATCTCTTTTACTTTCTTTGTTGACCTTTTTCTTTTGAGTTTTAATTATATTTTTGGTAATGGTTCAGAATACGGGTGCCACTTAATTAAGCAAAATTTCAAAAAATACCATAGAGACAAAGTTGTTTCTCTCATTAAAATACATTGATTGCATATGTTGCATAGTCAAAAAAATGAAATTAGAAAATTACAAAAAAATATATATAGCTACGGTACTTCAGTATTTTTTAGTGCTTTTTGGGTATGAATCTATGAAATTTTGAGTTGGCAACCCTACTATCATTCATTCACTTCAGTTTGAAAATGGCTTAGGTCCGTGATGGATATGTGGTGATGCTAGTAGAGCTCGCGGCTGTGTTGGAGGATCGGACAAAACTAATTAAATTACTTACGGACCACAAATTAATAAAAGTTACCTCTGTCTATTCATCCTGCAATAGTGTGGTGAACATTGCGGCTAATAATAATTTCCGCTGTGATAGACACGTCATTATTCATGGAATAAGACTGTCAAGGGACGTAGGTGTAGGTTTAAGAAGTCTGCTTTCGCAAGTACATCTTTTGACCACGCACATTTACAACCAGCTACCATCCTACATTCTACATAAGGGGGGTCAAGGGGGGTGCAGCCCCCCTCTAACTGAGGTTAGGTTAATTACTAATTTGCATATTTTTATGCATCCTCTAGTACTATTTGATATGTAAAAATATTCGGAATAAATACATCCGGTAATGTAAATAATTACCATGTTTTTTCCTCCAAAACATGCTAAAACTATTGGTTTCCTATTGTTTAGGATAAATCTGACCATCGCTATTACACTAAATGGTTAATATTCATTTTTTGACCCAGTCACACCCAGCTATAACAGCAATATATATTGAATAACCAATCAAAACTGAATAAGAAAATATATATATTATCTTGTGCAAATTTGTATAAAATGTACTTTTTTCTAAAAATAATATTTTCTATTTTCTAATATGTATGTATATAAATTTCGGTTAATTTGTTTATTTTGGCTACCTTTTTTGGTGATTCTGGCTACTTCTTCGTAATTCAATTTGTCCTGTTTTCAAGTAAATCATTTTTAGCAATTTTTCGTCTGTTCAGTTTGGTTTTTTTATGACTAGAAGTATGACGTGTCAGTTATACATATTTGATTTTTAAGATGTGATCCGCCATATTGCCCTCAATGAAGACAAGTTTAGACCTTTTTTTCAATCACAGAATAATTAAGACATCCATGACCTGCCCTAAATGCAATAGTGCTTGTATTTTAACAAAAGACCAGAAGGTCTTTAAATGCTGTAAAAAAATCTTAAAAATAACTGTGTCTCATTTCAGTTTAAGGGCATGCAAAATTTAGCGGACTACCCATGCAAGGTTGGCACATGTTATTACATTATCATTTGTATAATTTAGGTCTCGGGGGTACAGGGGCGGAGCCCCCGTAAAGATCATGCATCATAAATTGATCAGTCCTAATGTTTTGCGGACAGTTCAGTACGTTACACCAGTTAGGTCAACTGTACGCCCTTGATGATTGGTTAGGTTAAGTCATGATATTTTCATTTAAATTCATTAGTTTAAACAAAAATGATGAGTGCAAACTTTTCTGGTTAATTTTGAGGTGTTTTGTATGAAACTGCCATCTGTTTCCTGTGCAAATGCGTAGTTTTCAAGATGACGATATCTCGAAAACTACGCATTTGCACAGGAAACGGATGGCAGATTCGTGCAGAACACCTCAAAATTGACCAGAAACGTTTGCTCTCATTATAGAGAGAGACTGGGTCAAAAAATGGGAAAATATATAGAAAATGGCGCAACCCGAAGTATGATGTAAAAAACATTTTATTAGGTCAATTTCGATGTGCTGAAGCCAAATCTGTTAACCATTTGGTGTGCAAATTACATTTTTACAGATTATAAATAAAATTACAAATTTTTGAAGTTCATTCATTTGCCCATCATTTATGTTTTGGTTCCAATAATTTTGCTCTGCGAGTCAAAGTAGTTCTTAACAGAAGCAATTTTATAACCCTTTTAAAATGCGCCCTTTTAATGTTGGTATAGCAATGGAGTATGAAGGGTGTTCTGTTAGATACATTGAAGCTATTGTAAAGTGTTACGAAAATGATGAAGAAACAATTCTATTTTTCCAAAAACATGGTGTTTTGCTTTCTGAGTTGTCGTGCCCAACGTGTGGTTATAATTGCAACATACGTCGTGATAAACATCAATTTGAATGCCGCAAGCAAAAAACTAATCCTAAAAATAAAAGAAAACGCAAATGTTCTTTCTATCAAAGTATTTTTAAAAACACGTGGTTAGAATGCGTACATATTCCTCCTTGGAAAAATTTATTATTTATAAATGTTTTTCTAATGAAACATTTTTCACAACAATACTGCGAGTCTCAACTCAAGCTTAGCCCAAATTCAGTGGTTGATTGGAAGTTGATGTGCGCGGAGGTATGTGAATTTTGGCACGATAACCAAGAACCTATTGGAGGTGACAACATTATTGTGGAGATAGACGAATCCAAATTTGGGAAAACTAAATACCATAGAGGGCGCCGTGTTGATGGGGTTTGGGCATTTGGCAGTATAGAAAGAGATTCTAAAAAAATGTTTGTTGTGCCTGTTGAAAATCGTTCTGCCGAAACACTTATCCCCCTTATTAAAAAAATTATTCTGCCTCGATCAATCATTATTAGTGACGAGTAGAAAGGGTACTCTTCCTTAAAAAATTTAAATTATACTCATTTAACGGTAAATCATTCGGTGAATTTTGTAAATCCAGAATCTGGGACACATACTCAAAATATTGAACGCTTGTGGAAAGACATAAAAAGTTGGGTATTGAGAGCAGGGAATAAAAAGGAACATTATTTTAAATATTTTGCTAGATATTATTTTTACATAATGTCCCTAGTGATCAGAGACTTCATTTTTTCCTCAAAGCTGCGGCAAAGTTGTATCCTCCCAATGTTTAAGTTAAAGGTAAGTTGATTTGATTATTTTACTCTTAGGTTAGGTTAGGTTAGGTTAGTTTTCATGTGCTTGTTAGCCATTTTTTAGGCAAATGCTTCAAAATAAGAGTAAAATATAAATAACATTTACTCTAATTTTAAGCATTTGCACACCAAATGGTTAACAGATTTGGCTTCAGCACATCGAAATTGACCTAATAAAATGTTTTTTACATCATACTTCGGGTTGCGCCGTTTTCTATATAATTACCGGTATTTGTACTGATTTGGCCTATTCTTTTGGTTTTTAGTCAATTATATGATATAATCTTTAATAGTAAATCAGTCCCTTTACTATTAAGGTGAATTCCATCTCTGTTATAGAACTCTCTTTTTTTGTAAAATTTATTCCACACTTCCACTCTTCCAACTAAGGCCTAAGCTATGGAAATCTTGGTCCCATTTATCACCATCCCAATAATACCATGACAATGCCAAAACAACCAACTCCACAACTTAATCATAGTCGATATACACTACACAGTATATAGTCTCAAGTATTAGTATTATTCTTGTGAAAATGCTGCGCTTCAAACCCAGTATTGCCAGGTCTGAATTAATAATTTCCCTAGGTACGCTCTTAAAATTTCCCTTTTTAGTCTAAAATTTCCCTATACGCCTGCATTTAAAGCAGTATGTATAAATATAGATTTATGTGCATTTGTATTTATTTGTATTATTTAGTAATATTGTTACATATTTTTCAATTAATACAAGTGAAAATTTGTGTTTCTGGATATATAAATATTTCCATCCACTCCTCAAACTGTCCCTATTCAGGGAATATTGGCGTTACTTGGTGATTAATTTCCCTAAAACAGGGAAATTTCCCTGTACCTGGCAACAATGATAAATAACACAGGTCAACAAAAAAATATTTTTGTTTCGTTGCCAAGGAAATTCGTACGAATTTAGGGTATTTTGGGGTTGCTGAATTCTAAAATGAAAGTAGTTTTTCCGATTTGGCTCTAGTTCTTGAGATAATGAATACCCTCAATTAATAGAAAACGTAACCATAACGCGTGCATATGGGAAACTACCGGAACATTCTAGATGGTGAGACACGCGAATATTCTTAGTGTTTACTCCGCGATCATTCTAGAATATTCCCCCTCCGTATATAAGTCATCGGCCACCCAACCAGTAAGTAGGTTCCGCCTGAACATTAAATTTTTTGCATTTTTACGTGTTTCAATGGGGTACCAATTATTTCATAAATTAGAGCCAATCTAGCAAAACCGATGTCATATTCGGAATCAGCACCACAAAGTTACCCCAAAATCACTCTAATATGATTGGCAATAAAATGAGTGTTGACCAGTGTAATCTAACCCCAAGTGAGTAGCCAAATAGGCGAGCAGCCAACCCTCCCTCTTACAGAAATGTATAACATGTCCTAAAACGATCTGCACCATCTGGACATATAAGTTTGGCATGTTGTCCTCCATTCTGAGTGTGCTAAGATAGTAAAATCAGTCATTAACTTCAGCTATGTACAGGTACTGGTGTATTCATGTTTTTAATTCACGCATTACAAATGAAATCTTTGAAGACACAATGAACAGTGAAGACAAGGTTTATTTCCAATGAAGTTATACATTTTCTGAAAGCTCTAGTGCTACACTGCATCAATTTATCTATAAAAACATTTTTTTACATGATATATTTTATTTTTTGTCTAAAAACGTTATTGTTAGACCCCAAAAATATTACCTAAAATACAAGTGTTTGACAAAACTGATTAATATGAGTTACACAAAACTAATTTCGAGTACAGTAATTCAGGTATTTTGATACTGTTAGAAAATCTAGAAGAGGAAGAGCCATTGTTGTCCCAAGGCGATATGATGACAAAGCTGATTGATGCAGCATTGCTTGTATATATTAAGAGACACATACAGAAGCATAATATTAACATATTACAGTACAACGTAGATGACCTCACAAACAAAATCATGCAGCTTAACGAATTCGTACACAAACGAAACATTCACATAGCAGCAATACAAGAAATGAAACTAAAACGCGCACACAAAACACCCACCATCCCTGACTTCACGGTGATCCGTCAAGATCGTACTCGGGGTCATGGGGGTTGACTCATCACTTACATATGTAAAAGCATTAGCTACACTGATGCCACCCAAAACATTACAAGCACAATCCAAGTAGATAACACGATAGAAATACAGGCAGTTAACAGTAAAACAGGCGCAAAACACAACACCACACTCATCAACATTTACATCCCACCAGATAGTTCGCCTCAGGTGCCAGCCAATTCCAATCTACAGTTACACAATCTGGCCTCTCTCACTAATGTCATCTTAGGAGCAGAGGCGTACCGAAGAGGAGGGCGACAGGAGCGATCGCACCCCGACTTGAGCTAATAAATTATTATTTTGATTATTTTTACGTATTTAATTTACATAGTCAATTAAATATTTTACATATTTAATTTCATGCGCCAATCGAAAAATGTTAGCTAGCTTTCTAACGATTTTGTGTTTCATGAGTATTGCGTTATTTTTTCATTGCACCTGGCAAACGCAGTTTATCGATTTTTGTTTACATTCATTTAAATATTTAGTTTGTGAACTTTCTAAATTTTGATAATTTTAAGTATTGATTAAAACTTTGTGTGTATGAATGTGTGTATGTGATCATGTGTGAAGGCCGTTTGGTCTCAAACATGTAATTAATAATGAAATGAAACATTAAGTATGTTATTTTTAAAATTTGGTATTAGTCCAGGCAATTTGTAGTTAGACCTGGGCAAAATTGCTTCAGAAGCTTTCTAAACTGTTTCCAGCTCAGGAACCATTGCCAAATAACATATCCAAAATCCGACAAAATTGGACCCCGGGAACACCCCCAAAAATGAAATTCAAAATGGCGGACTGGATGTTTCCTACGAAAAAAAAAATATATATAATTTACGCTTTTATTTATAGAGATACATTTGATGCTTTTTCTTTCAGTTGTAATGTTTTAAATAATTCAACAATATACAACACAACCAGTTATTACGCAAATATAATGTTATATAGCTTTTTACAGATTTTTATAATCAATAATACAACAATTATTTTTTCCCAGTTTCAAGTTATGTTCATTACAGAAGAAGTGATACCTGGTCACAAACATACAGAAATTAATCCTCTTCATCACTATCATCGGATAGATTACCGGTACTTGGGTTGTTATCGCAACCACTGATTTGGCACTCGCCACAAGCGGCTGAACAGGGCATTCCATTACGCTTGCATCCACATCTTGAAGTAGCACATTTCGTCTTGCAGGAGCAGCGGATCATGTTGAGTAGATAATTTGGAGCTGGTGGCTTGTCGCAGGCTGTAGGGTAGTAGGAATTATTCTTTACATACCAACCCCACTGTTCTGCATCGATCTTCTCTTCTGTAGACTTCCAGATTAGTATTTGAAAGTATGTGCGAAAGCTGTGGTACTTTGTGGACGCATCGGTAGGTGGCAAACGTTCGGGTGTAACAAAAGATTTAGCTGTAGCTACCTTTTCAACTAACATTCGATGACGTAGTGCGTTAGTGGACTCAAGTGTTTTGCAGCCATACAACAGAAGCATTGCTTTTCTTCCAGCGGCTTCAATGTCAGAGTGTTGGCAACAATCAGAACAGAATGTATTTGCAACTGAACGGAGTTCAGCCACCTTCATCAGTGTGTCGAATGCTTTGGCTTTACCGATCAAAAAATTCTGGATGTGCTATCACAGCCCGTGAAAGCATGCACAAACAGGAGATACTTGCAGATGTCATTGCCTAACAATGATTGAATGCTGAGAATATCATACACAGGATTAGGAGATGGTCCCCGTCTTATATCGCTGCGATAGTACAACTTGAAACCACTGTCCTTGGCATGGTACAGAAGGAGAATCAGCAAGTCGGTGTCTTCCCCTATTACTGTTGTAGTTGCATTTTCTGATGAGGGAACTGCTGCACGAACGATGTCCACATCAGCATCCCCATCTGCGTTGTGAACAGTACACCCGTGCTTCTTCAACATCTCACTACGAGGGAAATAAATGCTTGCTTGTTGTTTTCATTAGCCAAGAAGTGTTCCTTCTGGCCAACAAACTTCATGCTTGGACTGAGATTCACATTTCTGCTTGTCTTGGTGCTGCGTCTTCTGTGGGTCATGTTCTTAATCGTAGGAGAGCTGCTGTAGCCATCAAAAACAATGATTGCTTTTCCATATGTTTTCAGAGTGAAATCGGCATATGAGTTGGCGATGCTGTCATATGTTTCATCTTGACGCCAGGAAACACGATGTAGTAGAGATCCACCATCCAATACGTACTGGTCTGTGCACTGAATTTCTTGAACTTCTTCCATGCGTAAAGTGTCAGTGTATTTGATTATTGGATGAGCTAGCTGAGACTTATCGGGTTTCCTCAAGATACTTCGTGATTCGAACAATGCAGGAGGATATGCACACAGTTCGTAACACATGACATCTTCAAGATTCATGTCTCCGCCAGTGGCAACAGTCATCATTCTCTGAAACAGTAGTGCAGGATCTACTTCTATATCTGAAGCATCAGTGATCACAACGGCAGAAGCAGATCTAGTGTTTTCACTTTGTCAGATCTTTTGCCAGAATATGTAAAGGCTTGTTTCCCAATCATTTTTACGACAATGTTCGTACCGATTGAATGCAATTGATGAACGTTAACTCCAGGATCAGCAGTTAGCCCTGTTACAATGTTGCAGAGACCCGAGGTAGAATGGAATGGGGATAAGGATTCCAGACGTTCAAGTACTTTCTTCATGTCATTACTGTCCCTGATTTGTCTACTTCCCCTCATTTCCTTGTGCTGTTCACTACTTTCCAACAAAACTCTGGTGTATTCCTGCATTGCTAAGTTTAAGTGGAACACAGAGGCATAGAAAAGAGCCACGTTGTCCTTTGGATGTCTATAAATCCACTTCCGCGTGTCAGTCCACCTCTGCTTTTCAGGGAACGCATTAGTACTTGTTCTATCACCAGGTCTGTGCCGAGTCCGGCCCATAATCTGTCGCTTCTTCTTACCACAAACTTACCTTCCTGGAACATTTTGTTAACGGCTGGATTTTCAGAAGGCAAACTTAACATTTTCTGCAGGTACAGGTATATCGATTTCAGGTAATTGTGATGTCCGCTGCTGCAATTATGGGGATGGTCTCCAGCATAGCTTGCAAGTGCAATCCCACGAGCCGGTTCTGTCTGCTGTTATCAAGGAACGTGCAATGTTGATCATTCGCTGATATTCCAACCAGAGTTGACTTGTTTGCGAAGTAGATTGTAGGTCAGTTTTCTTCGCATCCAAAGTGGTAGCAATCTGAGACAATGCATTCGAAGATTCCACATCCTCAACTGATTGTTTGGCGGTCATAACATCGTCGAGCAGGTCACAAGCTTCCTTATGGGGTCATGAGGAGTTCCATCTTCATTACGAGGGAAAACGTCTGCGACTAGTAAGGTACTAAGAGCTGCATCTACTATCATATGACCACGTATCGCTCTTGAAACAGCTTTTCCAGACATCATGTGTTGCACGGCATTTGTCCGTATATTCTTGAAGTACTTCAGACAATCCTGAACCATTCATAAGAGTACCGACTGCTCCCAAAAGATTCATCAGTGTGTGAAATGATCCCAGCATTAAAACAATGTCCTGCAGGTCTCTCTGTTCATTGATGATTTGGGAAGCTTTCCAGAACAAAGGCTAATCAAAGGTAATAATGCATGGGACTTTTTGATCGCGTGCTATCTTGCTCAAATATAGTAATGTCGAAAATATGCAGGTCATGTCAGTTGGCGACATATCTATGATGGGAAGGAACGTGATCGACGCCACACCTGGATGTGAGACACTTGATCCACCGTGAATTGCCTGCATTGTTCCGGACCAACTTGGACCTGATCTTTCTGCTGAAGATATCTGCCAGAGAAGACTAAGTCGACTTATGATGGCAGTGGGTACTGGAAGTTCGCGGAATGAGATGTCCCTCAACATGCTTCTCGCGTGTCTATATTCCTAATGTCAACGGTTGCAATCTTCTTAATGTCATTGTCACCAACATTACGCCTGTGAATAGAAGGGTGGATCTTGATCTTCGGAGTTATTGCGGCAATCATACCCATTCCATGAAAGGTATTCTTCCCATCCAAAGTGCAGACATCATGATCGACGTTATCTGCTGCTAGAAGGACTGCAGTGTTTTCATCAACAGTAAAAGAGCCAGACCCACTTGCCAGCGCCGCGTTTCTTTCGAATCTTGTTACTTCTGCATACGACGAACAGTAACCCAGCTGATGGAGAACGTCAATAAGGTACCTTGACCTAAAGTTGTGGTGTAGCTGAACCGACAAACAGATTTGTAGTGGACATAGTAATCCTCTAGGACGGGTTGCTTGCATAATGCTCTGCCCAATTGCACCTATTTTTCTTGAAGCATCCTGTCCCGCAAATGCTTTTGATAATAGCAATTTCAGACTGTTGGGAATGTAATCAAGAGCACTTTCTGCAGTGATGTCATTTGGAGATGAATACACATCTTTTCTAGGCGAGTCGACAGACTTGATATCACTTCTGATTATTTTTGCAGCAGTTTCTACTAGGTAAATCTTCTGTAGCTCTATATCTATATCACATTCTTTCGACTTTTGTGATAATCTGTAAGAATTTCATTAGCTGTCTCTCGTAGTGTTACTACATCTGCCTTCCCACTTTCACCTGATATTATGATCTTGTCTCCGTAACGTTCTAAAAGCTTTCTCTTCATGTGCCTGCGTTCGTAGACAGAGCTCTGACTTCCTTGAAGATATTCCTCCATTTTGGAAATTAGGTCTCCAATCAACAGTTGTTCATCATCATTCTCTTCCAGGTAAGCACAGGTCTGAAGGAATGCTTGGTGTTGCTCTTCATTAGTTGGTCTCCCTTTCTTCGAATCATGATCGTCGGAGGAGTATGCGCGAGGAATGTTTTTTCCACTTCGAAAATTTACGCTGCAGGTGTGATGGTAGACACAATCTGCAGCAGGAAGATCACGAAGATAATACTCCAGACGGCCTTTTACATTAAACGACCATTCATCGCAGCGGCTTTCACAGCACCTTTTTATGGTTTCGGAGAACTCTGTAGTTCTTATTTTGACATGCTCTGATTTTGGTTTGTGTTTGGAAAAAAAGTCCAAAAGGTATCAAAACAAACAGTGAGTAGCACTGGAAAATGCGTATTCATGAAACGAGCACTTTTCCTTGGTATTGCCTCGGCTGCGGTCTGTCGCTTCTTTATTTCAATGGTCTTTTTATCCGTAAACCTTTTCCTACATACAACGTGAACACTTATTCCAGCTGTTGCAACAACATCGCTTCCACGGCTGCGGCTGGATGCATTTATACCATCTGCTCCTTTTTGCGAGATGTGAACCATTTCCTGTCCGCTGTCCAATTTCTCCTTACAAATCACGCACAATTCTTCAGGGGTCTGCATTCTTGAAGGCGGACGCACACCGAGTCAGCCGTACACCGAGTCAGTCTGAAACAGAAAACACAAATTAATAAACTGTGTTGCAGTATTTAAAAGGAGTACATAATAACAGTTTTAAAGAAAATGACAAGCACAAATACGCAGATTTGCTTGATAGTGGGTAGTAGGAATTAAAGAGTTGTATATAATATAAGTTTATAAAGATGTAGCAATGTCCATTCTCACATACACTCCATACAGTATATTTTATTTACATTACGTGACGTCATAGTTTAATACTAGCCGCCTAATACAATTTTTAGTGTCATATAGGTTAATTTAGAAACGAAAATGTGTTTTAAAACATTTTACTGATCAAGAAAAACGTCATAACTCTCTCTACAAAGCGAAATTAAAATTTATTGTATTTCGTAGGAAACTGCCAGTCCGCCATTTTGAATTTCATTTTTGGGGGTGTTCCCGTGGTCCAATTTTGTCGGATTTTGGATATGTTATTCTGCAATGGTTCCTGAGCTGGAAACAGTTTAGAAAGCTTCTGAAGCAATTTTGCCCAGGTTGAAGCTATTTTTGCTCTAGATTGCCTGGACTATATTCAGTTTTTTACACATTTTAAAATTTAGTTTCAAAGTTTTCATTTAATTTACAATTTTTCACATTGTACTGCACACACAAAATTTTGGGTGGAGTTTGTCGTTGTTCGAAGCAAACTCATAGATCAAATGTAGCACTAGAAGATCCTGAGTCCTTCTATAAGGTTACACTATTCATTCTATTACTCGATGATATACTGCAGAGCTTGAATTACAGATTCAGTGAGCATATTCAGCAAGCTATGACAATGCGATTTTTGGTACCTAAATTTATTGATGAAAATTCTTGAGCGAAGTATGATGACTGAAAATTCTTACACGTTTTTTAATGAAATACTGCCTTCAGCAACACTTCAGCAGGCTATAGGAGAATGAGATGTTTAGGCGGAGATGTGGAAGCCAGTACCTAACTTGTGTAGACCAACAGATGCTATCTTGGCCTTGGATAAATGTGACAGAAACAGTTTTCCTGTAATACATACATACATTATTACAGGTTATTGCTGTCCAGCCTGTAACGACTTCTACGCCTGAGCGATCATTTTCAAACTTACAAAGGTTAAAAACTTGGTTACGATATACCATGGAGAAGAGCGTCTGTCAGGTTTGGCGATAATGGCTATGAATAGGAGTAGACTCACCTTAGATGATACCCCTTATTCTCAATAACTTTGCCAGGAAAAAAGCGATGCGCCTGAATTTATTGTTAGAATAATATTGTTAGAATAATTCTAAGATTTTATTATGCATTAATAAAACGTTGATGTACGTTATATCGAGCAATTTTCAGTATAAATTTAATATCTTCATGCTAAAAAGAGATGCTCTACTGCAGTCTATTTTAAAAGGCAGAAAATGTAGTCTCAGCCTAAAATTTCAAATTTTCTAGCAAACGATGTCTCCGGACCTCCTAGAAACTCGCACCTTCGGCGCTAGCTCTTGTCTCCCCTACTACTAAAAATCTAAAATGGCTTAGGATCCCGAAAACTCTTAATCCGGCCCTGAGAATAATTTTCTTTTATAAAGGTAACAGTACAAGGAAATGCTTAATCTCGAAATTAGCACTTTTTTATTCTTATGTTAATACAAATCTGAGCATCCTAATTGCGGTTTGCATTGAATATTATGTTACTAATCAGATTTTTATCATAATTTTTATATTTTTTTATAATATAATTTTTATATTTTTATTCATAATGTGTCTTAGCAGTAGCTAGTTAATCATCTCTAACTGAACGATAAGTTCATTATGAACGTACATAAAAATTATTTATCTCTATTTCAATTATACTTCTACGATTAGTTCCAAGTTCGCCCCCTTGACAAATTTCTGGGTACGCCCCTGCTTAGGAGGAGATTTCAATGCTAAAGAAACTAATTGGTACCTGCACAACCAAACAACACCAGAGGCGCCAACATAGCTACACAACTAAACAGCCTCTTCATTCTTAACAACACAGAAGAACACACACACATACCACATCAAGCAGGATACTCAAACTCATCCCCAGACATAACGTTCTGTTCCCCCTCACTAGCAACACATACACACTGGAGATTGGAGAAAAGAAAAACAACTGTCATCTGACCACCTGCCCATCATCATTACAACACGTTCTACACTCTGCCCCAACAGCCTTAGGCACACTGACAGAAATTACAAGAAAGCTGATTGGGAACAGTTCAAAATACAGACTGAGGAACAATTCACCACATTAAACAGCACACCCATCAATACAACACTCAAGAAATTCAATCAGATCATCAATAATGCAAACAAATACATACCCAAGGGCAACATTAGGAAATACAACCCAAATTACACTAGAGAAATAGCCCACCTCATAATGCAACGTAACAATTTCAAACATAACACACAAACACCACACACAGAAGCCATAAAACAGCAGATACAACACAGAAATAAACACTAAACTTAAAGAAAAACGAACAGAACATTTAGGGAATTCATAGCAACACTAAACCACTCCACAGATACATCCATCCAAGCTATACAAGACTATAAACAGAGATGGGCAGTATCGCTATACATGTATCGGCGTTACGTATCGAACGATACTTTTGTTTCGGTAGCGGTATCGCCTTAGTTATTTCATCGATGTATCGGTATCGGTATCGCAAGGTCATTTTTCTTAAATGTATCGAAAAAAATCGATTCATCGATACACCGATACATTCATGCAAATAACTGAAAGTAATAGTAAGTAAAATTGTAAAACGTTGTATAATCCACAAATTTTCTGAACTTCTGTTTTTATCAAATAATATGTTTGTTATAATGTTGAAGGGATCTGATATTTACAATTATATCATACATATCAATGATATGTTAATAATATTTTTCGTGCCGTGCATCCACAGAAATATTTCTCTTTCCAAAGCTATTAACCCCTTAGATGCATAATTTCAATTCAGAAGCGCGCTACGCTGTGTGCAATTTTCACCCGAAGCGCAATGCATGCATACAATACACAAAGGTGGGCAGTT
>JAJOZX010007197.1:65000-172500 GCA_023014485.1 Bathynomus jamesi
TAGGAAGATTTCCCAGGGCAATGTTTTCTATCTGCTTCGATGCCAACCCTGCAGGAACCGTATATAGTTTGATCTGCACTCTGTTAATAGGATATTTCACTGTAGCGTTTAGTAAATTTTTCTCAATTTCTAGTTGTTTTGGTGAACTTAATTTCACTCGCCGTACGCGGAGGTATGTGTCCATAATGTGAACCACAACGGACTTTGCACCCTCTTCTTGATTCACATCCAGATTTAAGCAGATCTCAGGACTCGTGCGGGTGAGCTTTATTTTCATATCCACCCCGTTCACAAGCAACTTCTCCTGGAAAGTGAAATCTGTGTGCAACCGTCCAAAACACTCGTATATTTTCTTTTTAGAATTTTTAAATTTGTCCTTTATACTATTTTCATCTTTAGTTTGATAATATCCCTCCGCACTTAAAAAGGTAGCCTTCGCTTCTTTGGAAAAGTTGAGGACATTTTCCAAATAGGCTCGTAGATGATAGTACCCCGTGCCTGCCGATATGTTGGTCTGATTTAAATATACGTCACACTGGTTGAATATGGCGTGCAGAAAGTTTGTTTCAGGGTATACAGCATATTTGTCATCGCAGACCGTTCCATCAGAATGGGCTATACGTAGCTTAGCGTACATGTGCACACAGCTTGGATCAAAAAAGTAAGGACCTGAGCTGGGTATCACGAATTCTATAGGTGCACTCGGGGAACTAATTGTGTTTAAAGGGTTAATTGTA
The DNA here is from genome assembly GCA_023014485.1 of Bathynomus jamesi. NCBI lineage: Eukaryota > Metazoa > Arthropoda > Malacostraca > Isopoda > Cirolanidae > Bathynomus > Bathynomus jamesi. The sequence continues at coordinate 65,738 of JAJOZX010007197.1, forward strand.
ATAAAGTCACTGTGCTCAATAGAAACTTGGGTTGGCGGGAGCTCAAAAAAGGACAGCTCCGATTTACAGCATTGTGAACTACATGGGTGGATGAAGCGTGCCATGGCGAAATAGTGACTCCTCTCTCGACAAGTGGTAAACAAACTATGATTCATGAGATCAATATCCTTAGCTTATATCAGTCAAAAAAGTGGTCAACCATAGGTTTCATTCGCTTACAGCATTTCTTTTTTGATAGCCTTTTACGTTTAATACCACGTGACCCCTTCTTCTTCCGGGGAGCCCTCTTCTTCTTCCCGCCACCACGCATTTTTCTCTTTGCATCTTTGATGATTTCGTTCCGTGTACGCTTTAAATGTTTTTTTAGAGCTTCTTTAGGTTTAGCCCCGGCCAATATGTCTTCTGCAGTGTTAAGGCCTGATTGTAGCGCTTTCCTTCCAAGGTATCTGGCACCCCTCTTCAGCAAAGGAACAGCCGTACGTAGTATGGATGAAAAAATGGATCCAAGTCCACTACCGCGCTGGTATCGCATCCCTCGATAGACGGTGAAAGGCTTTCTATCCATTATAACTCAGTGCGTCGAAAGTGTAGCTTCACTGTTAAGCTCCCGTTACCGAATGGGAAGTTTTCGCCCTCAATCGTTCTTATATATATTGTGATATTGGTTATTAAATTAGTTGCGACATTCACATAATGGGGTCTGTCATATGTAATACTCAAACTCCTTCCTCTATGGTTGGGGATGTGAGCAATGCGCAGCAGGCGTGCCTGGGTATCCCCAACAAACTGGTGCTCCACTATATTACTGTAAATATAGCACATGTCTGGGGACCTTTCAGCCAATTTCTCCATCTTCAATTGATACATTAATCTGGACAAGTTATACTGTGTCTCGTGAAATGTGTCTCTTTGGAAGGCTGCGCTATATCGGCCGTTGGTTAGAATTTTGAACTTTCTATGTTCTTTAAGACGTCTGTTAGTCTTTGATTTTAGGATTAGTGTATGTGCAGGGTTGTTTACGATTTCATATACTAAATCATTCGTAAGGTTTGAGTTTCTTAAACTTACGTTTAAGCCTCTCACAACATCCTCGGCCGAACCATATTGACCCGGCCCTAGTCTTACTTCTGTACTGTAATACCGTGCAATCTTAGTCCGAGCGATGCGCATAGTTTCATCCATAGCTACCCCAGCTTTTTCACACTCGTCAATGTCTCTAAGAATCGTAAAAACGGTTTCTTTATGTTCAATATTTAAAAAGACGGTGTCCAGCTGAATTTCGCATATCCCCACCTCATACGAATCACGACCCAATTCAATGTGCCCATGGAGTTCTGTTACAAAGTTGGCTAGCGTGTTGTTAGGGTGTACAGACAGGGACGAGGAGGACGGGAGTGTGACGTAGAAATGGTTAGGAGCCATGTTGCATACTATTTAAGCTTCATTATTGCATCAGCTTTTATATAGGTGTTGAAGCTTTCTGGGTACCCTAGCCATTTCACCAGGTACATTTTTCTCCTTCCTGAACCTTTGCTTCCTAAAATTTTCTCAATTTTAAACACATTTTTTTCTAAATTAAACGCAACTTTCTGCAATTCCTCGCGGTAAAAGCCTCCTGAGATTTCTTCCCCATTCAAATCTTCAATGTAATACATCATTATCTCACCTTTAGGTCTCACAGCCCTAACTTTAAAAATCTCGCGTGTCCATCCTTGCTCAAAACCCTTTGCGAATTTATTCCCCGAACGCGACAGCCTTACATAATCATTGATTTTGAAGCGCGCAGAGTGTGGTGGTGGTGGTGGTGATCCATCTCTTCTCGGGAGCGTACCTCTTTCTAAAACTTCGTTAGGTGTTGCCCCAATCGTGCGATGGTGTGAGCGGTTGTAGGATGATGCCAATGATTCCAGAATGTCTAGAAATCTGTATGTGTTTTTATGTGTAAAATAACGGTGCATGCGTTCCTTTATGGTGCGCTGAACTCTTTCAGCTAAAGAAGCCTTATGTATAGAATTGGTTGTGTAATAGCTGATATTAAACTCTGTCAACATATTCTGAAAAGCACGGCCTATAAACTCCTTCCCCATATCCGTACAAAAATAGCCAGGAACCCTGTTTTCTTTTAACATTAGCGTTTTGGTGGCTTTAGCAACTGTTTCAGGTGATTTATTTTTCAGAGGAACTAGCCACAGATATCTAGAGAATACGTCTATTATGAATAGAATGTAGCGGTAACCATCGTTATACACAGAATATCTTTGCATGTCTGTTAAATCTGCTTGCCAAATAGAATCAATCGAGGAAGCCGTTGTCTTGGCTGTTTTAAACCTTTTTCTCACAGGCTTATGAAGCGTATAAGCGTCCTGCTCCCTCAAAAATCTTTCAACATCTTTTTTTCCTACTCCGTAAACACTTCTGTACAGTCTATCTACGCCGCCGTAAGAGGATGGGGTAGAAATGTCATAATAGCGTTTAGTTAATACGTTAGCCATTTGCGTATTTTAGAGGCACGTGGGTAGGGTTGGTTTAACCTCTTCTTGCTCCTCTTCAAAGGTGTTACCGCCGGGGGTGACGGCGCCTTCAATTGTGTCACAGGCGTTGCATGTTCCAAGTCTTTTAACCTGTTCAGATTTCCTATCAACGTTTTAGGGACATTTATTTGTTGTAGTCTTGCTTTAATATGCTTCCATCCTGATGGTGATGGCCTATCCCACTTTCTCACCAGATCATGGACAATGTCTACGATATTCGATCCCTGTACCTTTGATCCTTCCACAATGATCTCCCCTGTATCGGTCCATTGTATGGCGGGATCCTCATTCAATAGATTATAAAGACTTAAGCCTTTACTCCTCAATGTAAGTGGGAGGGTATTTTTTAATACATGTTCGATATGTTGTGTGGCTAATCTTTTTGGTTGGTCAGCTGTGTCGTCGGGTACAGATCCTATGTCGCCATCGTCCCCCGTGCTGTGCCTAATAACCACAGGAATCTCTGTAGGGCTCTTATAATTTTCGTACTCGTGAAGAAATTTCTGCAGAGCTTCTTGGTATAAGATTCTTTTCTCATCAGGTGTTTTTTCACTGTTTAATAGGGCTAACAATTCGCTTTCCATTCTTTTAAGTCTGCTTTTACGGGGATCTAGATACGTGTCTGGATTCCTTTGCAGTGAGGCGTACACCTCGTGGGGAATCACTACCACTTTCTTCATTATATTAATCTAGTCAGTAAAGGACCCAAAACTGAAAATAAGATGGGGAGAAATGACCCTCCTGTTTGTACAATAATTCGTTTTTTCTTCGCTACAGTTTGGCTTTTACGAGCGAGTGCACGTATTATGTTCTTGTAGCGGCGTAGGCGAGCCTTCTGATGGGTTTTCATTGATACATTGCAATTTATAACGTTAAGACAGATTTCACAGATGCATTTTAAAAAGTCGGCATCGATATTTTTAATAAACATCTGCTGCATTGCCCGAGGCAGTCGATGATAGATTTTTATTAATTCACGGTATTTCTTTAGTCTCTTTGTCATTCTGGAATATACACCGTTTCAGGCTCGTTTGGAAATATATTCGTTCGCAGAAGCACTCTAAACGTGTTTCGCGGATGAAGGTCGCAAAGCAAATATCCGTAACGCGTGCTTGTAGCTTCTTTATAAACTTCCAAAAACTCCTTACGCTGATTCGGGAACATTTGATTGGCTAATACCCCAATTTGTGATACATCTCTACGTTGCGCGAATAAGACTAGATATTGCGTATTTAACGACACATCGCGCATGTATCTATTTTTGAAAAATAGATTCTGATTGATGAAGAACACGCTTATGTTAAGATGGTGGGAGAATACTGTAAATGTCTCGGCAAACGTTTTATCCATCTCCAACATGAGATCGTCAATTACAATGATTGTATGTTCATTTCCCTTTAACGAATTAACGTCATATACGCCTTTGTGGAACAAAATATCATCTTGGTACTCGTTGAACACTGATTGATACGTCGAATAGCACCATATAACTTTATGCACAAATTTCGAGAACATCTCCCCCTTTTCTTTAATGATTTTAAGCATAAACACAGTTTTACCACATCCTGTAGGTCCAGATATAATACATGTGGATGGGCTCGTGAATCTGAATTTTTCTACAGAGTCCATTTCTAACACGTCACACTCCTAAGTGAGTCATTTACAAAATATTACAAATTTTGAGTGCTGATCCTTATATTTCTTCTCCCACAGAACCGTGAATGACGATGAGGTAGAGCAGCCCATCATTACGGATGACCTCGACGACAGTGTAGTTGTGATCTCCTCCCCTGAACCCTCACCAGCGATACCGGTAACACGTCCAAAGCGGAGGTATGAGATACCCACGTCAGGTATAAAGCGACCGAAATACGCGTCTGTTGCAGCGGTAATAGATCCCCAACCCTCAACCTCTTACGCAACAACACCCCCAGCAGCACCTAATATATCCCCTTATTCATCCGCCGCCCCCCGTTCTGTTAAGTCTACAATAATAGAGCCCCAACCATCAACCTCCTACGCAACAGGGCCCCCATCAGCAGCACCTTCGGCTAATATATCCCCTTATTCATCCGCCGCCCCCCGTTCTGTTAAGTCTACAATAATAGAGCCCCAACCATCAACCTCCTACGCAACAGGGCCCCCATCAGCAGCACCTTCGGCTAATATATCCACTAATTCATCCGCCGCCCCCCGTTCTGTTGAGGATGGTATAACGCTGGAATTGGTGCGATCCGCAGCCCCCACCCCAGCCTTGACTAGAAATCGGTATAGAGTCAGGGTCGACCCTAGAGTCATGTATAGCAGTGGAATTGAGCGCGGACTACGCCGGGTTGTAGAGCGTATTATAGAGTTTGCTCTTCAGAATCGCGACGAGCGTGAAGTCAGGACGAGTCTGTCCTTTGGATTCGGGTCAGATGACGGTGATGTAGACGATTATTGGGTGATAGTGCCATTTAGACGTTTGGCGGCTGAAGATGTAGAATATATATTAGGACGTATAATGCAAGCCGCCCAAAGTAGTATAGCCTTCAATAGTGGACAACCTTCACGGTAAATATTGACCATGTATACCGTGTTGCGGGTCATAGTGCCATACCGTATACTCTTAACTTCAATTCTCAAGCTATTTATAGACGGCATATAAACGTCGATCGTGGTTGCGGCTTTATAGCAGTACTCTTAGCACGTATGTTTACTGTACAAAATACACGAACTCAAAAAAATTTGGTTGCCTACAGTCGTGGAGCATGCCCGTAAACTAGCTGTAGACTGTGAACTTGAATTGACTGTAATATGGGTCCTGAAGAGCTGAGAAGGGTAGAACAGGAAATGAATGTCCGCATAGTTGTGTTTGGGTTGGATGATCGTCGTAGGACTGTGTATGTTTTTAAAGCTGTGTGAGAGATCGTACAAGGCCCCTACTTATTTTAGGATTGTCAGGGACACCGTATCTCCCCATCCGTAATATAAGGTGGCTTTACGCGAGTTATGACAAAGTCGAAAATATGGGAGACATATGATTTGTGTAAGGGGTGCCTCGAGTTTGCGATGATATAGTGAGACATTGTAAAGAATGTCACATGTATGTGAGCAGTGTAAAGCACCAAATGTGAAAGCCGTGTAGTTGAAGCTGAGAAGAGAGACTGTGATATGTGTAGACGCACATTTTTCAATAATAGCTGTTTTTGATTTCCATAAATCATTGGCACGTGCAGGAAAATGAGAATCTGTGAATGTGGTATGTTTCACACAATGGATAATTGGGGAAAATTTAAGCACAAGTGTGACGTAATTCACTGTCCTACATGCCAGGAGGAATATAAGGCGGATGGAGTAAAGCATGTATGTTATATGAAAGATGCTAAGCCTAAAAATAACCCTTGTATAACTGTATACTACGATATAGAAACATATACGAACGCTGAAACCAAAGAGGTAATTCCACATTTACTTGTGAGCCAGACTATCTGTGATGAGTGTATGGATATCGAATGTGACGAGTGCCCCAAATGTGGTAAACGGACAAACGTTTTTAAAACGAATGTCAGCGATAGTCCTGTGAAACTATTTGTGTCCTATATTGTCAAGTTAGCCGACAAGTTCAAAAAAATGACTGTGTATATTCTCGCCCATAACGGGGCAAAGTTTGACACGCAGTTCCTTTATAAGGAGTTGCTTGAACACGAATCCTCTGAGATATTTACAGGTGATCCATTGAAAAGAGGCAACAAATTAATACAGATGCAGATAAGAGGCAATGTACAATTTAAAGATACTTTATTATTCACACCTTGTAAATTAGCAAAGCTACCCAAGGTGATGGGAGTAGCAGCTGAAGTTTCCAAAGGATACTTCCCATACACTTTCCTCACCAGCGAGACTTTAAACTACGTAGGCCCACCACCCCCCAAACATTATTTTGACTGTATGGATGAACGTGAAGACTTTGATCGATACTACGACAGTTTTAATGAAAGTAACCCTTATAATATAGCTGATGAATGTGAGCGTTATTGCGTGAATGATGTGCGCGTGCTTAGAGTATGTTTCCAGGCCTTTAGAAGGATGTACATAGCCCGTTTCAAATGCGATCCACTGCAAGTCGCAACCACCATCGCATCATTATGTTTTACGGTGTTCAAGAATAACTTCATGCCGAAAGACACCTTAGCCATTATTCACCGAAACAATCCCCGCAGTTACGGGCACAAGGCTATTTACTGGCTCATACACCTACAGCAACAGACAGGTGTATACATAAAGCACGCCCGCAACACGGGTGAAGTACCCATTAAGATTAATGGACGTGTTTTTTGGGTTGATGGGTTAAGTGAAAACCGTGTCACTGGTGTGAAGACTGTGTACTCCTTTAACGGTTGCTGGTGGCATGGATGCCCCCGTCCTGAGTGCGGAGTCACCGGAGATATCCACGGTAGGTCTCCCGCCGACTGTCTTGCATCGACCCGCACCCGCGATCAACTTATAGGATCACAGTTCACTCACAAAGTCTTGTGGGAGCATGAATATGATGCACGGATGGAGACAGACGAGGTGTACCGTGAGGAAATAAAAGCGATCAAGCGTTCAATGGTGCTGGATCCTCTCAAATGTGGTGATAGCTTGTTTGGAGGACGTACAAATCCTTTCAGACTATACGTACTACCCACTAGGGTGTACCACTTTTGGGTCATTTTCAAAAAGTCAAGGTCCAGGAGTCTAATGTTGTGCCAAATGATGTCCTAAACACGAATTTTACAGGCATTTTCTAATCCGACAAATTTTGAATCCCCCCCACCCCCCTTGAAATTTTGCGCATCCCCTTTTCCTAAAAACCCCATATATCTCAAACACTATCAACTTTATCGAAAAATGTTATAGAATAAAAATGATTTAGAATCAAAAGTTCTATTAGAAACGTTCATCAAAATAGAAATTTACTTAATTTTGAAAATTTTCACTTATTTTTTAAAAATTAAATTAAAAATTTTTTTTGCTTGCAGTGCCTTCTTCTTAAATAAGGTGTTACCGCCACCTTTGAAGCATCACCCCAATGCAGCTTCGCGGCGATGGGCTTTGTATTTGCTAGTTATAATGCAAATCATAATTAGTTTTTATTATAACTAGCCTATACAAAGTGAGGACAACCTCAAAACTATATATATATAAAATAAAGCTAAAAATTAACACTTTATCTATAGTTGTGAGGTCCCATCGTTTTTTTTTTCCTTTATTCAACACTTTCCTCAAAAAAATAAAAAGAAACAAGTTTCCTAATTAGAAATCATTGATATAAGAGCTTTTTAAACATAAAAATAAGAAAAGACAATTTATGGTATATTTAATAACAAAAAAAAATCAGCCTCTTCTAAATTAAAACAATCTCTGCAAATAAAAATACCTAATCTATCTGTTAATGAACTATTCTTTACTGAGTTTCATTCTTTTAAGAGTCTCTTTACTAGGATCAGGAATTAGTCTTCTATTCTCTTCACAATTTGCAAAAGACCTTGAAATTCTTTTTCATTTTGACATTTGTCATGAAAGTCTTGAACCAGCTTGATTCCTCTTTCAGCGGTATCATTGACTACTCTAATAGATAAAAGAATGTTTTTTAGTTTGTTGTAGTCATCGACCTCTTCCCATGTTGATGCTGGTTTCTTTATCCATGAGTCTGGTTTTGACCCACAGCATTGAAATAAATGCCATGAAATTGGACCTACTAGCTGATGAAGCTTTGTGTCTTCCTTTAAAATGGGGAAAACAGGTTGCCCACATACATAATTTTCTGGAACTGGATATTTGTTTAAGGATTTTGCGATCTTATCTTTTTCATCATTACTTAGCGATCCAAAGAAACTCAAAGGGACCACTTCCTCCGTCAAATACCAGTAATGATTGGCAAAAGATTTCAAAGCAGCATTTGCAACTTCCCTATCTCCTTCTTGTAAGTCACCAAATCATGATAAAACTTCAGATCATTAGCTGGACTATCTAGTGAATTAGAACATAAAAGCCAGTATTTTCCATAAATTAATGCATTAAATAGACACATTCTCTTTAATTTCTTAATCAATGATTCATCATATGATGCTTGGTGGGCAAAAGCATACATTTTATTTGTATACAAAATCATTGCCATCCACCTGGCACGGTGCATTGCACCAGGTTTCCGCCAATGACTGTTTTCTCTGGAAACCTCTCCTAAAAGCATTAAAGTTGTTTCAGCAACTTCCTTATAGTCATCACGTGGAAAGCAGTCAGATTTTCTTAAACATTGGGTCATAAATTCTACACATTCTTCCTTTAGGCCTCTTTGATACCTTGATTTAACATCAAGAACATTGTATGTAGATTTCGTATTAATTTTCTTCCATTTAGACTCGCGAAATTCTTTGAATAACTCAAACTCAGGAGATTTACTTGGGCCAAAAATGGTTTCATACACAGCACACAAAACTCTTTCAGCCACATGATGGCGGCATGCTAACCAAATCAATTTCTTTTGCAAAAGTTCTTCAAGTAACTTACAGGAACCTTTCATCCATCCTGAATTGGATGCAGTGGTATCAAATGATACTCCAAAGACATTTTGCTTCAAGTTCCATTTTTCAATACTTTGAAATACAGAAGTGGCTTGAGACAATCCAGTGGAATCATATATTATAGAAACTGATAAAAGTTTTTCTACATTTGGGTATCCAGTAACAAGTATTGCAAGGCGGTCTTCTTGTTCTGAACATGATTTAGTAAGCAGCTTGCTATCCCAATGTACTAGGCAGTGATCAGGAGTAAAATCCTTGATGCAAGTTTCATATTTTCGTTTTCTTGTCTTTCGAGCGGCTCTTGCAGATGTGGTCCTGGAGAGAGACAGTTTTTCAATATCCTTGCCACACCTAATGGCTACTGCAGCAGCAAAAACAGTCCGTTGTCCAATAGAGAGATTAAGTCTGTCTGCAGTGGAGGAAACCAATGGCGAGGCAAGAATATTTTTGGGGCTAGAAGCATTTGAAGGTCCTGCTGTAGGTTCTGTCGGAAACTCTTCATAGCTGTCTGTCTCAGAACTGGTCGTGCTAGAAAGAAGGGTCTCTGATGTTCTGGCTATAGCACTCACTTGCTTCACTGATTTATGTTTCTCTTTGCGTTTCTTCTCTTTCTCTAATCTAATGTACTTGCGCTGTACTTTTGATGCATAATCTGCATCTAGCAAACCTAAACATGTTTCTCGTTTTGTTCTTTGATCTTCTAAGAATGAAATATCATATGCTTTCTGAGGCTCAGTTCTCATGCGGTCTTTTTGGAAGAGATGTCAAAAAGGGAATCCATAATTTTCATGAAATTAGAGAGTTCATTTTCAAAGCTTGCTCTTTTTTTGTGCTTGATTAAATTATTATGCATTTCTTCTAGATTTAATAGCATCTTCCTGCCTTTAGGGTTTTTACTAATATCATAGTAGGAATGCATGCTTTTTGCCATATTATTAGTAGCTTCTGTAGAACTTCATTAACAGTAGAATCTTTTGTAACTTTTGGACCCTTATACTGCATTCTCCGTAAATAAATAAAATGGCTTAGAACATCTTTATTGGATGGTAAAACAATTTTAGATGAACTCATAATATCAGCCTGCAAGCGACCAAGAATAAAGTCATGCTGTTTTGTAGCTGTTTGACTCATTTTTTTTTATTTTTCAAATAAAGCAGTCTGAAAAGAAACAATAAGAGTAAAAACAATGCTTGTTTATTAAAATTCAATGTAAAAAAGGATTTTTAAATTTGGATTATACTCACAATATACTCATAAATAATGTAACTTAAGCACCTTATTTTATATTAATACAATAAGGTGCTCTTGGACAAAAGAAAATGAAAATTTTCAAAATTACGTAAATTTCTATCTTAATGAACTTTTCTAATAGAACGTTTGATTCTAAATCATTTTTATTCTATAACATTTTTCGATAAAGTTGATAGTTTTTTAGATATATGGTTTTTTTAGGAAAAGGGGATGGGCAAAATTTCAAAGGGGGTGGGGGGGATTCAAAATTTGTTGGATTAGAAAATGCTTGTTAAATTCGTGTTTAGGACATCATTTGGCACAACATTAGACTCCTGGACCTTGACTTTTTGAAAATGACCCAAAAATGGTACACCCTACTACCCACCTACGGAGGGCGTGAAGCTCCATTACTACGATTTCTGTTCTTTATACCCATACGTGATGAAGAGCCATCCGTACCCCGTGGGCGCTCCTGAGAAACTGGTGGGACCTAGCCTACCATCCATCAATGAATTTTCAAAAAATTTGAATGATCGTTACTTTGGGATCTCTTTCGTAGACGTACTCCCCCCACGCAATTTATGGATGCCGATCTTACCTGTCGTTATCGACGACAAGCTCATGTTTCCCCTGTGCGTGAAGTGCGCGGAAGAGGATAACAGCGAATGTAACCATATACCCCACCAGCGTAAGATCAGAGGCGTATATACAAGTCCTGAGTTGGCCCTAGCCGTGCGCCATGGTTATAGAATACTGAAGATACATGAGGTGTGGAGGTTTCAGAAGCTACCCAACCTTTTCACACCATATATAAACACCTTTTTGAAGGATAAGGTTGAGGCATCAGGGTATCCGCGAGGAGTTGATACCGAAGATGAAAAGTCTGCCTATATTCAACGTTACAGCGACCGCGAAGGTATACAACTTGATCGTGTCCAAATTGTAAAGAATCCTGGCAAGCGCTTTAGTGCAAAGTTGTGTCTAAACAGTCTATGGGGAAAATTTGCGCAGAATACCGGCAGAGGGAGCATTCATTTGGCACAAAGTTATAGCGATGTCTGGGATTATGCCAATGCCCCCGATAAAGAGGTCATGGAGATCGTAAATGTAGGTAATACTTACGTAATAAAGTACAACAACACTGAATTTGCCACAGATACCTCAAGGGTTACAAACATACCTGTGGCCAGCTTCACAACAGCCTACGCCCGTATAAAACTTTGGGGTCTATTGCATTCTCTTGGACGGAGAGTATTGTATGCCGATACAGATAGCGTGATATTCACAGAGAGGGAGGGTGAATACATGCCCACTATTGGGGAGTTCCTCGGCGAGCTCACTGATGAGATCAAGGATGAGTATGGGGACAACGCATACGCCGACTCTTTTGCCTCAACAGGACCTAAGACTTATGGGGTACGGGTCAGGGGGGGGAGGAAATGAAATATATCGTGAAGGCAAAGGGTATTACGCTCAACCATGCGAATCGGGAGGTTGTTAACTTTGAGTCGTTGAAGGATCTAGTATGTTTGGATGAACAACCTCCCCAACTAATTGTAGGCACCCACAATTTTCGGGCGCAGAAGCTGGGGGGCGTGAAGGAACTTAGGGGTACGATGGTGTGCCGTAACACCTATAGGAAACGTTACCAGATACCTGGTACCTATGATACCGTACCCTTTGGATACCAATGATGCTTCTCACACGTCTTGTATATAATCGTATCTATTTATATATATATATATATATATATATATATAACTTGAATATCTCTTTATTAAATCGTATTTGTAAATATATATAACTTGAATATCTCGTTTGTTAAATAAATCATGTTTCAAATAGCGTTTCACTTTCTCCTTTGTGGTGTGTGTGGTGTGTGTGTTGTGTGTGTGTGTGTGCAGGTGAAAGTTCTAAGCTCCGCCCACTGTAAGACCGTGAGTCATGCTACTATCTGGGAGTCCCTGCGTGGTCAGTCGACCGCAGTAAGCCCGAGAGATCAGACGTGTATTCAGATCAGACGTGTATTCAAATGGCTACCTTTAATATTGCTTGTACAACGTTTACGAAATGGTATTCAGTAAAGTGCCAGGATGTGGTGGATACCGAAAAACTTCCTATACCTCCCTCCTATGCCTCTTTTAAAAACACATTGGATTGTGCGAAGTTCCAAGATGTACAAATACTCTACGGATGTTCTGGTGAGACCGTTGAAGGCTTTCGTTGCACAGACGATGTGCTGAAGTATACTGCAGAGCTAAAACTTTATAAAGTCTCACATACACCGTGAAGTAAAAGAAACAACGCGTGCAGAAGAGAAGCAGCAGGTATGGATAATGAGTCTTGCTGATGGGTGGTGTGACAAGCGGTATTACGTCATGCTACACCATGTCGATTACTCATACCCTACGACTGGAAATGTGAATCTCGTGATCATGGACAATCTTAAGTATTTTTATCACTATATTAACGTATATCATGATGAGGTTCGTAGTGAGGTTGTGGCTAGTGCCCTGCGTGAATTTTTAACAGAGTTTAGAGACGAGTATCGTTTGATGGGCAGAAAGGAAAAATATGAACATATGTTCCTCTCAAATAGTGCGCCGGAGTGTGGAGATATTTAGTAAAACATAAAATGTTCCTAGTTCTTATCCAAAATGTCTGGTGCGTAGGCTGGTAGTGATATTCTTGTACCGGTACAACAATTCGACTCGCGGAACAAGCCCATTCACGTATCATCGAGCCAGCCGCCCGTCGAACCATTCCTGCCTACTTGCGTGCCTCACACGGCTCATAGTTATCTCAGAGCTTGAGCCGAGTGGACGTGCGCTCCTCGAATACGATGGAACTTCCTTTGAGCAGCATTCTCAACGCCTCGTACGATGTGCCCGTGACGAAATCGTTGCGCGTGTTCAGGCGTAATTCCGGTACCATTAGCTATGTACTGGAAACGGAATGTAGACCGACAAACAAACGGGTTTATTTAAGTATCGAGGAGATGAATAGAATCTTTGTGATAGTTGAGAAGTGGAGTGAAGATCGTTATAAAATACCTGCTAACGTAGGTACAAGAAGAGAGCAGATTAGTGACGCACCCTCATACGCCGTTGTATGTACGTTGTGTATAAATAACGATCGGCCGTGCATTGATATACGGTTGATGTGGAAGAATGCTTCTGATAATAACGCTCTTATTCCTACGCGAAACCGTTTCATCCTCGACAGAATGTTTGAAATCGTCGGATTCCGTAAACTGAAACCTATATTAGACGCGCGTGTTACGGATATGTTTTATTTGATACAGTACTTGAATACGCATACACCGCTCTGCTCGATGGGTTTACCGAGTGTAGGGCTGGTGAGAATGGTCTAGTGCTGGATGTTTATTTAAAAAGTTTAGACTCTTTGAAATACCATGAACTTTGGTACAAAGCAATTGATCGGTACAAGGCTGAGCTCACCTACACCGTTCACCCTGAAGAACTATTTCTTTATATAACGCGCAGTTGTCGTAACGATTTAGAAGATTATTTCAATTGCCGTTATGTTGAGTGAGTTCACGATTGAAAAGCTCGAGTCGGTAGAAATAAACCCTCGATTGGAAAAGCGTTCTTATAAACTTGTGTTTAATAATGTAGCTAACGATGAACTCTTTGTGCGTGCTTTTGATTGTATTCTAGACGTATTTAAAGATGACTTACCAACCGGTTGTAAAGTGGAAAAAAAAATAGTACTGAACGATATGAAAGCCCTTCATATCGAGTACAGGTTTCCCTATACTTTAAGCGGTGAAATATTATTAAGCCGCATATACTGCGTAATGCAGAGCAATAATGATGTAATTGTAAACTCGATTAAGACCGAGTTTAATATTTTGAAAAAAAAGTGAATTGTCTTTATATTTTGCTTGACATTTCTCCTGTACTGATTATACGCATATTTCTATTGATTTGTGTTTATATTAGTGATGGGACGATGCATCGCAATCGCAATCGCAATCGCGATACAATCGCACATTTTTTACAATCGCAATCGCAATTGCAATCGCATTTAATGAGTGCGATTGTTGCGATTGTGAACAAAAGATTTAAATCTCTACCAAAGTTGCTATGAAAGCTGCTTTCATGCATACTTAAAGGAAAGTTTAGCTAACAACAATACGGAATAATAAATAAACAATAAATAAGTCAAAAACAGAAATGAAAACGGGTTGCGAATTAGTTGAAAACAGAATAAAAAATTGGTTTAATAATAACAATAAGTACACCTCTTTATTTGCTCTATGTAAAATTGGAATGTTAAAAAATCAAGTTAACCTATGGTAGGTAACGCGTTTAGGTATATTTAAAGCATAAATGAGCGTTATGTGAGGCTAAAGCTAAAACATCGCAATCGCAATCGCAATCGCGCGATTTTCAAATTCTGACAATCGCAATCGCAACAGCGATTGTATGAAATATGACAATCGTCCCATCACTAGTTTATATATATATTTTGCGTGATATTTCTCCTGTACTGTTATGTACATATTTCTATTGAAGTGTATATTTACTTGAAATGTATATTTTATTTTATATATATCCATAATTGTGTAATATATTTCCTGTACTGTTATATGCATATTCCTCAAATGTATATTTATTTTCTATATATTTATAATAAACAGAATGATGCAATGTTGTTTACTTAATTGTTATGCCTTCTACTACCGGTATTCGAAATATAATAATGCATACAACGGTATTGCGGTATCTGGCAATATTTAAGCCTTCTAAGCCAACTGGCTGATTAGGAGTCTATAATAGTGTATACAATGGTATCTGGCAACTCTGTCTTCGATTAAATGAATACATGGCGCTATCTGGCAACTCAAGCCATTTACAGCCAACTGGCTGATTAGACGTATATAATAATAATGTATACAATAATACTGCTAAAAAGAGGTATCTGACAACTCAAGCCATTTACAGCCAACTGGCTGATTAGGAGTCTATAATAATGTATACAATGGTATCGCGGTATCTGGCAACTCAAGCCATTTACGCCAACTGGCTGATTAGGAGCCTATAAAACAACGCCTACTCGGCTGAAGTCTTAATGTGCACTTGGCTCCTGCCAGGTGAACACCTCTCCTTCTCCTTTCTCTCCTTTCTCTTGGGGGCTAACGCCGCCTCCAAGTTTTCCCCCACCCCCTTTGCAACAATCCCCATCCCCACTTTGTAACAACCCCACCCCCCTTTGCAATAACCCCCACCCCCTTTGCAACATTACATAATAACCTGCAACATTCTTGCACTCTCCCCTTTTGCGGCTATACTACTGAGCCGCAAAAAGTTGCGGCGCAACATTTTTGGTTGCGCTTGCGGCGCAACTTTTTGAAAAGGGTTGCGCTTGCGCGTGCGGCGCAACTATTTCAGCAGAGTTGCGGCTGCGGCGCTACAAAAATCGTTGCGCGTGCCCACCACTGACAATACAGTACATCAATGTATTTACGATTATTTAGTATATATTAATTAGGTATACAACAGTAAACATGTGCTGCTATTTATTGTTCAATAAAATTGGAACAATCAATATCTAAAAACAACCTTGAATAAGGGGTGAATAACACGTCATCATGAGTGAACACATTGGCGTGTTTGAACACGTATTATGCTTGTACACTTACGCGCTGTTTCAACTTTCAGTTGAACTGAAAGCGTCGCGTGATCAGCGTCACGTGATCACGTTGGTTGTGCAGTATTGTTAACTACTAACTAGTATCAAGTTTGTGGCGCTTGACTGGTTTTTTATTTACTTTACTTATTACGTTTAGTTATCTTTTCATAAATTTTTAGGAAATTCTCGGGACCAAGTGATTTACTATGAGTGAACACACTGCTTTCCCTGTTCTAGTACGTCAGTTGAGAAACAAAATGCTAGTGATCAGGACGAATCTGTAGAATGCGATGCTAAAGAAAATAATTTCAAGAAAATTAAAGATACAAATTGGTCTAAATCAGTGCTAATAACTTGTAGTAAATTCTTCAAGATAGCAAAATGTGATGAATGATTTACCGTCACTCCAGATCAGGACTCGTCTGAAATGGAAGTGTTGAAGTACCTGGGTGACAGCAGTAATTCCCTCGCATCACTACGCCAATACCTGGAATTATGAGAGTTTTCACAAAGTACAATACTCCACTTCCATCCTCTGCTCCCGTGGAACAGCTTTTCAGTTTGGCGGGCCACATTTACTCTCCAAAGAGGAATAGACTATCCGATAAGATATTTTGCCAACTGGTATTTCTTAAGTGTAATACTCGCTATTATTGATATCACAATTCACAACCATCTTAAGTGGGCAGATCACTTATAATTTCTTATGTTCCTCGTTAAAAGTTTATAACATTTAAGTTTTTCTGTGGGCTAACTTGGTATAAATTACATTTTTTCTTAACTGAATTGATCGTTTTTTACACCCAATATACAAAGTAAAAATTTATTTACATATTAGTAAGATTTGTTCATTCTTATATTAATGTATCACGATACATGTATCGGTATCGATATCGTTTAAGCCATCTATAAAGTATCGATGTATCGGTATCGCCTTAGACGATTTACAGATACATCCAGGCTATACAAGACTATAAACAGCATTACCCACTCTAACAGCGGCATTCACACCTCACACGCGGCCAGTGGCGGTTCCTCATATGGGCAATATGGGCAGCCGCACAGGGCGGCATTTGTGGAGGGGCGGCATGAGCGCCTGCAAAAAAAATAAAAATAAGAATAAGATAAATAAATAAAGAAATAAATAAAAATTAAAAAATAAAATAAAATAAATAATAAAAGATCAATAAATATATTTTTATTAATAAAAAACCATCTATTGCATTTTCCATAAAAACTTCCCATAAAAGACCTAACAATGCAAAATGCTTCCAGATTAATATTATTGGGAATAAAGGCCATACTTTAACATATGTAATGTTATTTTCTGGGTTTGGTTAAATAGTGAAATGTATATTATTTATTACAGAACGAATCTCACACTAAGCCACTAAGGTCTGTCAAATAACCGCAAATGGATAAGAAGAGGTCAAAGCTACCCTCTCTTAAGTGTCTTATTCTATTTAGTGATAGAGCATTTGTACAATTTAGAAATTTGATTCTCTAGTTTATTTATGGCAGTTGTGCAATTTAATTTGTATTTTTCCTGTTCATAGTATCATAATTACATTCTCCTTAAGTGAGTTATTCTATTTACGTGATGAAGGATTTGTAAAATTCAGAAATTTGAGTCTTTGTTTTGGTTCTGAAGTTCCAACAATTAGTCCAATAAAAAGTTATTTGTGAAAGAGTTATGTCTGTCCTTTATTTTGGGGGGATTCGAATGTGTGTGTGTTGGCGAACAGGGGGGGGGGGCGCTGAAGGTGAGGTTCGCCCAGGGCGTCATGTAAGCTAGGACCGCCACTGCACGCGGCTATCTGTCGCAGCCAAAATAATATCCCAACATATACACAACAAGCTAACATTCTAGTTAATCACTACGCAAAGATAAGTCACTTAAACAGAGACAACAACCGGAAACACGCAGACAGACAAACAGCAAGACTCAAGAAAACCTACAGACTCGACACGACCATTACACCCTTCAACACAGACCAGATCACCAAGATCATCAAAAACATTAAGAATTCGAAGGCTGCTGGACCAAACAACATATCTAACATACACTTTAAACACTTGGACCCACAGGGAATACTAGCTCTCACAAACATCAGCACATATTCATAACAACACTGTATTATTCCTGACATATGGAAACAAGGTAAAATTATTACACTACTCAAACCAAACAAAAATCCAACAGAACCAGCTTCCTATAGACCCATTACTTCACTCTGCACACCTTCCAAAGTAACAGAAAGACTAATCTTACAAATCACCAACCCACACATACCACTATCGCCTACTCAAAATTAATTCAGACCTCACCACTCAACCACGACATTACTCACTAACCTCACGCAGCACATCATGGATGGCATCAACTCCAGACGACCAGCTCAACGTACATTATTAGCAACAATAGACATTAGTAAAGCATTTGATGCTATCCCACGCTTCGCTCTCATAAACAAAATACTCAACACAAACATGCACAATAACACCAAAAGGTGGCTGAGCAACTATCTCTCAGGAAGATACTCACATGTCACATTTAATGGCAAGTCATCCAAAAACAAGCTTTTTCGGAACGGGGTCCTTCAAGACTCTGTTCTTTCACGAACACTGTTCAACTTATACATGCATGACATTCCGACACCCATAAATAACAAGCTTACCTTATCATCACATGCAGATGATATCACTCTAACATCCACCCACAACAACATCGACATCGCTACAAATAACCTACAAACATACATAAACAGTATACAAGACTGGCTCGCACATAATAGACTAGTGGCGGCTCGTGACTTTCAGTTATGGGGGTGCTGCCTCAGAAATTGCGAACAATTGTGTCGATTATATATATATATATATATGAGAGAGAGAGAAAGTCGAATAGATAAATAGATAACTACTCACTACTCAGTCATAAAAATAAGTAAAATAGTATCATAAAATCAATTATAGGGTACTTACGCTTAACGGGTAATTTCGAATTTGCCAAAATTTTTATTTATAAACAAATTCCATTCTTCTGTTTTTATTCTGAGCGAAAAAATATTCTAAGAAATGAAAGCTATATATTGTAAATAATCCAATTATTATATTTAACTTCAATCTCATGACAAAAAATAAATGATAACGAATCATTGATAAATGCAATTCGGAAATTAAATTTCGAATTAGCAAACGATACAGCAACGCAACTACCACGTCAAACAAACAAATCGGCACTGCTCTGTCCACAGTGCTTTGGATCCTCTTAAACCCGCGATTCTGACTCACTCTTCGTACGTCCGCCACCGAGATTTCAAGCGTTTCGAACAAAATCTGGAACTGTTAAGTACGCAGTTCCACGGGAAGGCTGAAGCTACTTTCGTGATTCATTCGTTCGGCATTGAAATAGTTTAAGGAAAAAAGGATATAATCTGATTTAAAAACTCAAAGTTCATTGAAAAAAAACAATCAGAGAGGCTATTTTAAATATTTAAATATAAAGATCATAAGATCATGGGGGTGCTGCAGTTCCACAGTGCCTACCTGCGAGCCGCTCCTACAATAGACTCAAAGTAGCGCCCACAAAATCAACCATCACCTTGCTTACAAGCAAACAAAAGGCCACCAGATAACGCCACAGCTTACACTAAACAACACCAACATTTCACACACTCACAGGACCAAAATATTTGGGGTCACATACAACACATCATTATCTTTTGCAAACCACATTCAGGACATTAAAAACAAATGTACGTCAAGACTTAACACGCTTAGAGTACTAACAGGCACAAACTTTGGACACCAGCAGGAAACAACATCACTCACATGCAAACAATATATTCGCTCAGTTATGGACTATGCTAGCCTATGCTGGGCACCCATTATCTCAAACACACACATAAACACTTTACAGACAATACAGAACAACGCACTTCGTATTATTACAGGATGCACTCAAACAACACCAATAGAACACCGGCACACAGAAACAAAAATACTGAAAGTTAGGGAACATTTAGACATGAGGGAAACACAGTTCATGGCAGCAGCGACAACTAACCCACAACACCCTTGCCACTACATGTACAATCATGCATCGACACCTCGCACCATTAAGGTAACACCAGAGAGACATTATAACCAAATACTCCATTCCATACCACGCCCCATAGACATCACACAGTACAGAAAACACATACACACACACCTAACCCACAAAGCACTGACACGACTCAGTCCGAATGCGGTCCTAGGTGCGAAGCCGGCACCCATTGACAGGTCAGAGACCAGCCTGAGCAGATTGGATCGAGTTAACTTAGCACGATTGCGATGTGGACATCACCCCAACTTACATACATAAAAACACAGACTAGACAACTCCACAGACTACACCTGCCACCTGTGCCAGGACACACCACAAACAATTGAACACATTATGACAGACTTTACCGCTGTAGCACAATATAGAACACAACACAACATCACTAGTGCGCTGAACCTCTGGTCCACTCCGGAGAGGGCGATCGGTTACCTGCGTGCCGCCGGCTTGCTCGATCAGGGTGGGCTGATCGGCTAACCAACAACAACAACAATTCAATATTCATACACTCGTAACAGATGGTCTGGCTTACGCAGGGGTGTACACAGCATTTCTTAAAGAGGGGGACACCCCTCCTAGAAACCGGGTTCTAGCCCAAGACTGAGTCAGTGACTATTTTTCGGCAAAGTTCTGATTGTGCAAATTGTGGCCCAAGTTAGGCCTAGACGGGTTGAGCATAATTGAGTTAAGGTCCCAGGGTAGAAAGTTTGGTCGCCCAATTGCGAAACTTGGCTGCTAGTCTGTCGTTGTTTTGGGCCTACATTTTTAGCGGTTCGATTAATTTTGGTTTTATTGTTCGTAGGCAAAGGTTGCAGACTTCAGTGCGCCAGTTACTTATGTGGAAAATTTGGTATTCCATACTGGTGGTTGGTTAGTACCCCAACCAAGCCATTCAGTTCATTTAAGGAGAGCATGTAGTACCAGACTTTCGATACAGTCTCATTTTTTTTATTTTCATCTCTCTAACACAAGAGTTAATCGGTATTTTCAATCTTCCATCTACTCAATCAGTCAACTCTGGAACAATCTTCCTCAACCCATCTTTCCCCCTATCTATAAATTCAATCTTTCAAACGCAGTGTCCAGCATCTCGAAAACTATGGAATTTGACTTCGACTTTCTTCTTCTCCTTCTATGAGGGCTTTTTGGCGGGCGTTCACTCTTATCCCCTCCTTCCTGCATATATATATATATATATATATATATATATATATATAGGGTGTCTCAATATACATGCAGCCCATGTCACTGCTAATAATTCTGCCAATATTAATGTTCTCGTTCTATTTTTTCAGATTTGAAGAGAGGAGACGATAACAACTAATAATTATCAATCAAAATGCCTTGGACAAAGGAGGAAAAAATATTTTGCGTCACTACTTACTTGGAGACGAAATCATTCAAAACTGTGCAAGCGAAATTTCGCAGGAAGTTCAACTTCAACAATTATCCCCAGAAAAGCCAAATTTATCGTTGGGCACACAAATTTCAAGCCACAGGATCAGTAAACAATCTCAACAAGAAAGCAGAAACACCCAGATCTGGCAGGAAGGTGACTGCAAGATCTCCTGACAATGTGAATGCGGTGAGAGATTCTGTCGGAAGGAGTCCGAAAAAGTCAATCCGAAGACGTTGCCAAGATCTGAGTCTTTCACGTGCGTCAGTGCAAAGAATCTTGATCAAGGATCTTCAGCTGTACCCATACAGGATCCAGATCAAGCATAAACTCACACCAGCTGACATGGCAAAACGTGTTGTGATGTGCCGGTGGTTCGAGAACAAGATCGAAGAGGATCCTGACTTTCTTGATGATGTTTGGTTCAGCGACGAAGCACACTTCTTGCTCAGTGGGTATGTCAATAGCAAGAACAATGTGTTCTCGGGCACACAAGCCCCAGACGAGGTGCTTCAGAGGCCCTTGCACTCTGTGAAATGCACGGCCTGGGTGGCCATCTCAAAACATGGCATAATCGGACCGTTTTGGTTTGAAGACACAGACAAGGAGGCAGTCACTGTCACAAAGGAGCGTTACATTGTGGTGCTCAACAAGTTCTGGAGGGCACTTGGGACACGTCGTGGCGTGAATCGAGATGTGCAATGGTTCCAACAAGATGGGGCAACTCCACATACAGCCAACATCACGATGGAGTGGCTGGACCACCGATTCCCTGATCGGCTGATCAGCAAGCGCCGCGAACCCGAGTGGTCTCCGCATTCACCCGATCTGAACCCCCAGATTTTTATCTCTGGGGGTTCTTGAAGGACCACGTGTATGAGAATCGTCCTCAATCCATTGCTGAACTGAAAGTGGCCATCACCCAGAAGATTCGTGCCATCAGGAAGGAAGAGTGTGTCAGGGTGATTGACAACTTCGCTCGTCGGCTTCAAGTGTGTCTGCAGCGCAACGGCGGTCATTTGGAACATGTGCTCTAATAAATGTATCCTTTGATCTAGAGACCTCAAATCTTCAGTTTTTAATTGTTATCATATCAGCTTCCAGGAAATGTAATCGTTTTTGAAGTTTATTTTCTGAGTAATAAATTATTATCATGTCAATGGGTTCCATATATGTATATATATATATAATATGTGTGTGTGTGTGTGTGTGTGTGTGTGTGTGTGTGTGTGTATGTGTGTCAACAGGGCCGCAGCCAGGGTTTTATAAAAGGAGGCGCCCAAGCCAGCAATCGTTACCAACAGCACTGGTCTACACACACACACACACAGTGATGGGCAGTATCTACAGTAGATACATGTATCGCCGATACGTATCGATCGATACTTTTGTATCGGTATCGGTATCGCTTTAGCTACTTGACAAAAGTATCGATTTATCGGTATCGCTAAGGTCAATTTTCTTAAATGTATCGAAAAAAATCGATACTTCGATACATCGATACATTAATAAGAATTTTTAAATATTTAAATAGATGTTATAATATGACACTACTGAGTTATATTTATGAATATACATAAATAATAATATTATTAAATATTTATTTAATGACAGTACTACTCTACTGGTCACGTCACACAGTACGGCGCAACGTTTAAACACGTTTGTACTTGTGTTATTGAGATTAATTAACCATAATATAGAAACGCTCATCATATAGAAACGCTCATATAATATAAAAACGCTCATTGGTGTTGCAACACTATTGGCCACGCCCACTCGATGTTGTTTAAACAGGTTCATACTTGTAACTAAGTGATGCTGCATCTGACGGAAGTGCAGATGATTTCTTCTGTTATGAGTCTGCTTCCACTAATGTCTCTGCAACCCAAGATTCCACTGAGATGGAAGTTTTACAGTATCTGGGTGACGGAAGTCATTCTCTCCAATCTCTGAGGCAGTACCCAGGAATTCTACGGGTCTTCCTGAAGTATAACACACCACTACCATCCTCTGCTCCTGTAGAACGGTTGTTTAGTTTGGCTGGTCACATTCACGCTCCAAAAAGGAATAGACTTTCTGACCAGATGTTTAGCCAGCTGGTATTTTTGAAGGGTAATAGTAATTACTTTTAATTGTTAGTGTAATATTTTCAGTCATTCATGTATCCTACAAAATTAAAACATACTTTCATTAAATAAAGCAATTGTTTTTATTTACATCTATAAAACCCATTAAAATGTCGTTGATTTTACTTACAGTGCGTACAAATTACTAGTATAAACAATAATATCTAATACCTACATATTAAATGAATAATTATAAAAATGTACCGGCGATACATGTATCGGTATCAGTATCGCTTAAGACATCTAGAAAGTATCGGCGTATCGGTATCGCCTAAGACGTTATTCATGTATCGATGTATCGGTATCGCTTTACCGATTTTCATGTATCGATGCCCATCACTGCACACACACACACACACACGCGCATGTATATTTGTCAAGGGTGGATCCAGAAGCCCATCTGCCGGGGAAGCACACAATTTTTTTCAAAGGGGACCTAGATTTCTGACCCAAATTATGTTATGAAACACTCCCACATGGATTAATGATTGAGTGATGGTTAAAAACAACTTAAATTATAAGTTACATTTATTAATGTGTAATAAGGTAGGGGCAGGGCCGGATTAACCATTAAGCAAAATAAGCCCGTGCTTAGGGCATCAAGGGAAGGGGGGCACCACAGAAATTTTCCATTGTCGGATTTACCATGGATTTATTATACTATTATAATCGCGGCTTATAGCCTATAAGCTGTTGAAAACTGAATTATATATATTCATATATAGTATTTATTTTTTTTCATTGTTTGAATTTGTAGTGAACACAACCCTTTTGAGAGAATAAATATATTTCGTTGTAATCACACACTTTACGCTTTGCGTTATTATTTTGTTTATATCAAATCTTTGAGCGCCATATTAAAAATACATATAGATTAAATATTTTCGTGTGCTATAGGAAGTTATTCTGAACGTGTGATTTGTGCATATAATATTAAATATATATTTACATAATCATTTGGTATTGTTTTACAGAAAGATTTAGGTTTATAGAATTGTAATATAAATTAATATTAAAATAAAAGAAACTATAAACTCTCTATATTGCTGTTGTATCAAGTGATGTTTATATCACGGCCATTATAATAATAAGATATACTGACCTAAGTTAATTAGCGTTGAAGAAGTTTATCTGTTGCTCTCTCTTCTTCTCTAGGGTAAGTCTATGAAGTGTACTTTATTTGTATATATAACAATATTTTATCATACACGTATCTTTATTTTATAATTTATTTATCTATTGTCATAACAGTATAAAAGAATTTAGATTGTAATAACCAGAGTGAATAATTTGTAATGTATATATACTGTAACATCAAACGTAGTTAGGACAATTTAGGCCCTAAGCAAATGTTCATATTTCCTATAATCAAAGCTGGGCACTTGCGGTATTTTTTGCGGTACTGCGGTACTGCGGTACTACCGCACTACCAAACCGGTACCGCATAACGCAGTACCGCAAAGGATCGCTGAAAGTACAGCAGTACCGCTACCGCATTCAAATTTCCCGCGGTACTTTCCGCGGTACCGACAAACACGACTTTTCAAAAAATTAACACTTTTTTTGAAGTAAACCTTATTACAGGAGTACAGTAAGACGAATGCTGCGTGTGTTGCATCAGCCTAACTCTAGACACGTTAAGTTTTCGTTCAGAACATGTTACGTTGCCATCCTATCACAACGCCTCAGTGCAGTGCTTGCTTTTGAGCCGGTTGCACGTGTGTTACATTTCTGTGACAAAGATCGATTTTTAGCCATTATGGCAGAAAGTTCAGGTGCGAAATCGCCGATATGCAATTTCTGAAAATATGTGCTATTACTTGTGTTGTTCTTGTGTGCAGTACCGCAGTACCGCAGTACCGCGGAACGCACCAGGGGGACCTGAAAAAGTACCGCAGTACCGCGTAACGCACTGGGCATGCTGAGGTACCGCAGTACCACGTAACGCACCCCCAAATTTTGGTACCGCGCCTATTGAAAAATTTATTATTTAGATTGATATATATTATTTTTATTTAGGTGTAGTATTAAGGTTAAGTTTACTTTAAATAGACTCGGTAATTATAGAAATAATAATGGCCTATTTAGACACTGTCAACACAGCTACAGACTTTTTCACTGTAGGTTGCAGTGGTTTTCAGGTTAAATTTGGTCAGCAGCCAGATTACTAACTATGGTGAAGCTAAATTCATCAAAATTAATTTAGACTTACCAAAAATGAAGTTGCCAGTTGAACGTTACCCTTTCAGTTTCTAACTGATTCATAAGTTTCATTTAGTTTCCAGGTTTTTAAATTTCGTTGTTGTTTTAGGTTATCGTTTAACACACTGCTAGGTTATTTATTTGTAGGGGCTATTTCCCAGACCTAGGTTTTGCAGGTTAAGTTAGGCTAGGGCTGGATTGCCCTTAAGTTTTGGTTTTAAAGGTTTAAGGTTTAGAAGGTTTTATTTAAGTTAAGTTAGGGCTATATTGCCTTTAGGTTTTAATAGGGCTATAACAGCCATTTAATTATTGAGTTAGGGCCGTTGTAGCCCGGTTCGAGTTTCGTCTAGGTACCTAGTTTTTCTCTTACCTTAGTTATTTTCTTTAACTTACTTGCACCTAGTTCTGATAGGCCTCTATTTAGTTAAACATGGGTTTTGATTAATTGCAGTGGTTATTAATTAAGGATACGATTTAATTAAAGGTTGTTAGATTTGAAGGTTGACTCAGTTTCCCGGTTTGGGTAACCACGAGCATTTTAATTTTTTTGAGAAAAAAGGGGCCCGCTTCATGCGGTCAAAAATTTTCAAGACTGGGCAAAGCTCCGTTTTTCTTTGTCCCAGAAACTTTTTTTTTCCTTCTTTTGGTTAATTAGGGAAACCCAACTTCACTAGTTGGTTAGAAACGAGGGTTTTTATTTTTATTTATTTTGTTTATATTTTCTTTGGAAATATATGCGGTTATTTCTAACCACTTTTTTCAACATTCCCCCCAAGGGGAAAAATTTACCCAGAATTGTATTCTTGGGAAATTTTATTTATTTATTTATTTTTTAATTTTTTTTTTTTTTTGAATGAAAATGACATGCTCTTCAGAAAAGTTCCTTTTAGGTGAAATATGAAGATGAAAGCGTCTTTTCTGTAGAACGTTGGTCCTAAGTTATAGCTATTTACAATTATTTACAATTTTCTATTTGTGGTCTTCACAAAGATCCACTCTGTATTTTCCTTTGCAGTTCTTCCCGAAATCTAACTGCAGCTTGTCTTTGTGGTCGGGGTTGAGTAGCGGCAGTAGTAGTGTCAGGAGAATCTACAGTTCCTGTTTCTGTGGAAGAATTTTCCAGTTCTTCCAGGTCAATATTCGGCTTATCAGTTATTTCCAGTGGGTATAACCGATATATGTGTCTTCTGGAGAGATGACCATTGGGTGTTTTTACAGTTACATGCCTGATTATGCCATCTTCATCTGGGTGTAATGTTTCAATTACAGCAATCTTCCAGAAGTATTTGGGATTCATAGAATTTTCATCTAAGAGACATAGTTCTCCTACTTTAGGTTCTTTACTTACTGGTTGTTTGTGTTGTTGGTATTCTTTTTCCCTCAAACTACTCAAATATTCGTATCGCCATCTTTTCTTGATTTCTTGAGATTGTTTAGCTTGAGAGATATTGGTCTGGTGAGTAGGTCTGCTGGGTTGTCTTCTCCTGCTACATGTCTGAATTCCAGGTGATGGTTTAAGTTTCTTGTTGCTTCCTGAATGTCTTTCACTCTGTGTTTTACAAAGATTGATTTCATTTTTAGAGATTTTTGAGCAGTCCAATTTAAAGCCACTTGTGAGTCTGTCCAAATTATTGTTTTGAAGAACTTTTGGTTTTCTGAGTTTTCTCTAGGTAGGTTTCTTTAAGGTATTCTAGGACTTTGGTTCCTAGGCAGATTGCCATTAATTCCAAGTTACAAATGGTCCAATTTTTTGATTTGGGATTGACTCTTGATTTAGCGTAAATTAGTTCGGATTTTCCATTTCCAACTAGATAGCAACTTACTGCATAACCTTCTTGGCTGGCATCACAAAAGATGTGGAGTTGAAGATTTTCCATGAGAGGTTTGGGATTTTCAAAAGCTTGTCTAGGAAAATTCAGAAATTCCACTTTGTTTATTTCTTTACAAAGTTTTTTCCATTCACGCAGCATTTCCAGTTCTAGATATTCATCCCAATTTTTTTTGGTAGCTGTTACTTTCTGCATGAGAGTTTTAATTTAAACACTAAGGGTGCAACAAATCCAATTGGATCAAACAATGATTGCACAGAACTTAGTATTTCTCTTTTAGTTTTGGCTTCTGAGTTCAAGTTTACCGTTTTAGATGGAGTGTATCAGCACTTGTGTTCCAACCATATCCTAATAGTTTTACATTTTCTTTATCTTCGGAAGAGGCTATGTCATGTTTTTCAAATAGTCCTTGAAGTTCTGAGTGATTAGAGGCCCATTCATATAGCTTCAAATTATATTCAATTAAAGTGTTTACACTATAATTGTATAGGTCTTTGAGTTCTGAGAGATTGTTGGCATTAATTAAAGCATTGTCCATGTAAAAGCGGTTAGCTAGGTAGTCTGCCACTTGGTTTTGTTGTTCATTAATATGTGTTGTAGAGATTGTTGTAGTAAAAATGGACTGCTTTTGTTGCCAAAGGTAACTCTTCTATATTTATAGCAGCTCAGGTTGTTGTCATTGGGAGCCAATTGGGTATTCTTTACCCACAGAATTTTGTGGGCATTGCAGTCAAATTCTGTTTGATATTAAGTTGTAAATATGCTTTTTGAATGTCCCCAATCATCAAATATTTACCATGCCTTAATTTAATGCACAATTTTGCTAAGTGAGGTAGGAGTGAAGGGCAGTCCTCAGTAGCATCATTTACGGTTATTTCTTCTGGTTTGCTTTTACCCGAGGGATCTACTACAATCCGAACTTTAGTTGTTTGTACCCCAGGGCGAACTACGGGAAAATGAGGTAAAAAATTTCCTGCTTGTCTTAAGTGTTCTGTTAGAGGTACTTCTTCTATTATTCCTTCCTGGAATTGTTGTTCAAGGATGTCTGAATAAGGTTGCATTAAGTTATCTTTTTTCAATTTTTTGCAAGTGGACTTTAACCTGCTAATAGCATAGTTAAAGTTTGGTGAAATTTTATCTTTTTGGTCATTCCATGGTACCTTAACAGACAATCTTTCATCTTCTATTTTAACTTCCTTTTCAAAGTTTGCAATCAGATCTTTTTCTTTGTTTGAAAGTGGTTCATCCCAGAAATACCCAAGTTTTCTAGTTTGCTAAATTGTGCAATCTGGTGTTCAATTTTTTTTAGATCTTCATTAGAAGTTGTACTAGTAGGTAGCGGGTTGGTAATACAGAAGCTGATCTGATCTCTTATTGGTTCTTTTTCTTTTTCAGGGTAGTAATCTGAAGGGAAACCCAATAAAAGTATTCCATAGGGAGATTTATAACAAGAGGCAGTATGAATCTGATGACTGCTGAGGCAAAAAGTTTGTGGGTTGCAGCCCCAAAAATTAACATGAAGTCAGCCACTTCATCAGCTTCAAAGTGATCTGCAAGCTGATAATTTAATGATTTTAAATAAGTTTGAAGTTTCAGTAATCCTGGAACTTCATATTTAATATTAATATCATCAATTATGATAGCTTCTATTTCTTGGTAGTTTCCAGGGTTTCTAGAATCCTCCAATTTAATTATAGCTACTTCATAATTTGGTTGTTTCTTGTCGGCTATAATCCTGTTATGGTTATGGATTCCTCGTAGTGTTTAGTTGGAAGATTTAATTTTTTCACGAGTTCCTTGGTAATGTAGCTGGCTTGACTACAATTATCCAAAAGTGCTCTGCATTTAATTGATTTTTCTGAGTTTCTTATTCTCATTTGCATGGAAGGGATTAATGCTACTTCTTGATCAGTGTTTTTTTAAACTTAATAAGTTAGTAATTGTTTCCCTTGTTTGGAGTTTTCTTTTTGGTAGCTACTTCCGTACTGGTTTTGGTTTTCTTATCTCCCTCTGGTTTTCCTTTTTGCTTGGTACAAAGGAAGGATAAATGGTTAGAAAACCTACAAAATGAACAGGGTTGTAAAGAAATGGGGCATTCTTTGGCTTGGTGTTTAGATGAGGTACATTTAGTACAATAATTTATTTAGCAAGTTTTTTCAGTTTTATCCCAACTTTCAGGGAAAGAATCACATTTTGAGATTCTGTGAGAGTTTTTCTTACACAATTTGCAGTAAGGTTCTCTCTGGTCAGTATATTGAGCTCTTCTTGAGGATTGTCTTTGGGTAGAAACCGCCAGAGCAGCTGTAGTTTGGCCAGAATACCATGGTTTTCTGGCTGGTTCTGGAGAGAAGTTTCTTTTTTGTTTAGGTATCAAGGTAGTTAACTCACTTTGTTCCAGATCAAAATTAACATTAGCTAAGGTTTTGGTAGCTTCAGCAATTGCTTCTTTAAATTATTAAAGGGGTCATAGAGTTTAAACCCACAAGTTCTTAAAAATTCCTGAGTTTCTTGAGTTAGTTTATTATAATATACATACAAGAGTATATCTTCTAATTCTAATTTTTGAGTTTGCATTAAATTTATGGTAGAGTGCATATCTGCTTGAAAGTCATGAAGTGATTTAAAATTTTTGGTTATTATGGATTTAGTTAAAAGGGATTTTATTATGGAGAATTTAATTTGGCCTGGTGTTGCATAACAGCCCTCCAACTGCTGCCATGCTTCTTCATAAGATGTTTTACTTTCTTGCATGCAGTTTATTTGAATGGCAGGGTTTCCACTCAAATGTTGTTTTAGGTAGGCAAATTTCTCTTCTTCGGAAAGACCTATGTTATCATAAATGTTTCTGAATGAGGTCTTAAAGTTTTGAAATTTAGAGGGATTTCCATCAAATGGTAATATTTGAAGCTCAGGAATTTTAGTACTTATTCTTAGTTTAGGTTTGGCTTCGGCATTATTTTCTTTTTTAGTTGTTAATGCTTGTATCATTTGATCTATTTCAAAGTGGTAATAACTATTTTTTTCATCTAGTTCTTCTTGTTTATCCTCTGAGAAGCCTTCGGAACAAACATACATTCTAAGGATTTCCTCGTCTAAATTTTGTAACTTGTCCAGTTGTGAGGACAAAAGCCGAGCATGTGAATTTTTTTGTTCCTCAGTCCAATCATCCCATCTCTCTTTGATTGTAGCTAAAAGTTTAGTAGCTGAGGTTCTGATTGCTCCCCTCCTTTTTACCAGTTTACTAGTTTCAAGTGCTTCCACATCACTTCCCAACCAGGTCTCCATACTTTTTCCACGAGTGGCTTCAGTTTGATTAGCCATTTTTAGGTTTATTATAAATGATATTTATATTTAAATTTTCAGATTATGTAAAAAATTTAATTCACTGGATTTAAAACTATTGTATCAGAATTAAAACAAAAAAGGGTAACTAACTTCTCGACTGCCCACCCGGGGGCGCCATATTGAAAAATTTATTATTTAGCTTGAGATATATATTTTTATTTAGGTGTAGTATTAAGGTTAAGTTTACTTTAAATAGACTCGGTAATTATAGAAATAATAATGGCCTATTTAGACACTGTCAACACAGCTACAGACTTTTTCACTGTAGGTTGCAGTGGTTTTCAGGTTAAATTTGGTCAGCAGCCAGATTACTAACTATGGTGAAGCTAAATTCATCAAAATTAATTTAGACTTACCAAAAATGAAGTTGCCAGTTGAACGTTACCCTTTCAGTTTCTAACTGATTCATAAGTTTCATTTAGTTTCCAGGTTTTTAATTTTCGTTGTTAAGTTTTAGGTTATTGTTTAACACACTGCTAGGTTATTTATTTGTAGGGGCTATTTCCCAGACCTAGGTTTTGCAGGTTAAGTTAGGCTAGGGCTGGATTGCCCTTAAGTTTTTGGTTTTAAAGGTTTAAGGTTTAGAAGGTTTTATTTAAGTTAAGTTAGGGCTATATTGCCTTTAGGTTTTAATAGGGGCTATAACAGCCATTTAATTATTGAGTTAGGGCCGTTGTAGCCCGGTTCGAGTTTCGTCTAGGTACCTAGTTTTTCTCTTACCTTAGTTATTTTCTTTAACTTACTTGCACCTAGTTCTGATAGGCCTCTATTTAGTTAAACATGGGTTTTGATTAATTGCAGTGGTTATTAATTAAGGATACGATTTAATTAAAGGTTGTTAGGTTTGAAGGTTGACTCAGTTTCCCGGTTTGGGTAACCACGAGCATTTTAATTTTTTTGAGAAAAAAGGGCCCGCTTCATGCGGTCAAAAATTTTCAAGACTGGCAAAGCTCCGTTTTTCTTTGTCCCAGAAACTTTTTTTTTCCTTCTTTTGGTTAATTAGGGAAACCCAACTTCACTAGTTGGTTAGAAACGAGGGTTTTTATTTTTATTTATTTTGTTTATATTTTCTTTGGAAATATATGCGGTTATTTCTAACCACTTTTTTCAACAGCGCCCACTACTGCCTATAATTAAATATTGTGTTTTAAATAAATAAATAAATGTAAATATAAAATGTGGCTCGTTAATAGTGAAATGTTAATATTGATATTTTTATAGATTGCGTATTATTAATTCTAATGTTAAGTATTTTTATTTTATAGGTTTCGGTTCCTTCTTTCTGTTCCTTCTTTTGGTTCCTTCTTTCGATTTGATTTGTATTCAACATTTCGAGTTGATATTTCGGTTGAGTTATATTTAATTGCCACTTATATTTAAATTGCCACTTTGGTTGTGTACGGTTCCCATTTTGTCTTTCTGAGAATAAAAGAACAAAGCCAAGATTGTGATATGTGTAACTGTGTTGATTGCCACATAATATACAAATAAAATATTCTTTTTATTTCTGTATTTTACAGACCCCAAGAACCAAGATGAAACGTGTTCAGTTAAGTGGTGCACAAAAGCGAAAACTATCAAAAGAGAAACAAGAGAAGACTTTGGATTTAGAGTCCAAGACTGCAAAGCTGACTGATTTCTTCACACAAGTTCCACGACCACAACGTCAACATGATATACCGATTCTGAATCAAAACCAATCTCCGTCATCAGAAGTGGACACAAATACCACTTTGATCACTTCAAAATCAAAATATGATGACGTTGGAATCACCGAGGTGTCACAAGCAGGTTCATCTACCACATGTCTCACTACTGATCTCACTTTGCCTGTAAATTCTCTTGATACCTCTACTGCAAATGTTGATTCAAGTTGCTTTACAAGACATTCTGGGGTTGAAATAATTGCTGAAAATGAAAGTTTAGTGGACCATGGTGATGGTGGTGAAATGAATCAGTCTGCAGAAGATGAAGTAAATATAGCAAAAGATCCAGGGTTGTGGCTTGATTTCTCTGCTGATGATGTGGCTTATTGGATTGCTTGTGGACCCAGTGACTGTCAACACCACAATGGGCCATTTGACAAGTCTTACCGGCATTTCAGTAGTGGCAAACCAGCAAGATACTGTTCACAAAAACTTTTCGTTGGGACAAAAGCCAATGGTGAGAAATACAAGAGAGAGTGGTTATTGTATTCACCATCAACAGGATCAGTTTACTGTTATGTTTGTAAACTGTTTGCTCCTAAAAATGTCTCACATTTTGTTATAAGAGAAGGGTTCAGTGACTGGCGAAATACTATTGTAATTGATCATCATGAAAAAAGCACTACTCACCGAGACTCTATGCTAACATACTTAACTCGCAGACAAGGTGCGGGGTTGGGACAACATTGGAAAAACAAATTCAGGAAGAGTGTGATTACTGGGAACATGTCTTGAGGCGTGTCATAGCTGTTATTTGTACGTTAGCTGAACGTGGCTTGTCTTTTCGAGGAACAGAAGAAAGATTTGGATCATTGCAGAATGTGAATT
Source organism: Bathynomus jamesi (assembly GCA_023014485.1). Lineage (NCBI taxonomy): Eukaryota > Metazoa > Arthropoda > Malacostraca > Isopoda > Cirolanidae > Bathynomus > Bathynomus jamesi. Next base: position 99,245 of record JAJOZX010007197.1, read on the forward strand.
TTTTAGGGCTGCTTGAGCTCATAAGCCGGTTTGATCCATTTTTAGCAGGTCACATTTTGAAATATGGAAATTCTGGCAAAGGAAATCCTTCTTACCTGTCCAAAACCACCTGTGAGGAACTCATTCAACTAATGGCTCAAAAGGTCCACGCACTCATTGTTGACGAAGTAAAATCTTCTGGTTATTTTAGTTTGTCAGTTGATTCAACACCAGATCTATCACATATCGATCAGTTAAGTGTTGTACTTAGGTACTTAAAAGATGGACAGCCTATTGAACGCTTTTTAACCTTTCTGAAAATGAAAAGCCATACTGGTGAGGAAATGGCAAATCAGGTGTTGCAGTACTTACGTGAAGTTTGTAAGCTAAACTTTTCAAAATGTAGGGGTCAATCTTACGACAACGCTGCCAACATGTCTGGGCGTTATAAGGGGATGCAGCAAAAAATTTTAGAAACAAACAAGTTTGCTATATATGTGCCCTGTGCAGCCCATTCACTAAATCTGGTAGGCCGAAGTGCTGTTGACTGCTGTCAAGAGGCGGTTAATTTCTTCTCTACAGTGCAGTTGCTCTATACCTTTTTTTAGCCTCAACCAGCAGGTGGGAAATTCTTAAAGGTTGTATTGGAAATGAAAGTGTCTTAAAATCCCTCTCTGATACCAGATGGGAGGCACATGCTATGGCAACAGCAGCAATTTTGAAATCTTTCCTTAAAATTTTAGAAGCGTTAGAATGTATAGCTGAAGACCAGTCACAAAAGGGAGACACTAGAAGAGAAGCAATAATATTGCAAATAAGATGCAAGAGCTAGAATTCGTTTTTATGTTGAATTTTGGGATGAGATTTTGCAAAATTTTCATAGAGTAAGCAAAGTTCTACAGAATAAGGATGTGAACTTAAAAACATGTGCAGATCTGTATGGATCATTAGCTGACCAACTGTGCACTTCACGAGATGAATTTGAAAGATATGAAGCAGCTACAAAGGAAATGCTACCAGATGTTGATTACAAGGCAGCTCAAACTCGCAAACGTATCAGAAAGAAGGTACCCAATGACGGAGATGCACCAGAAGTATATCTGAATGCCAGAGATAAATTTCTTATCACCACCTTTTACACAATTGTTGACAAACTTGAAACTGAGATGAGAAGAAGAGGAGAGATATACAAAGAAATAGCAGAGAGATTTTCTTTTCTAAGTGATGTGCCACATAATGTCACCACTTCATCATCTACTGAAATTGAAAGGTATTCTCAGGGTTGTAAAAAGATGATTGATGCTTACCCAGAGGACTTGAACACTAATTTCTCTGCTGAGCTTCAGCAGTTTCACTCATATGTGTGCCATAAGTTCAGTGCAAAAAAAAATGTAAAAACAAGATTCAGTCATGCTGAACTTTATAAAATAATTGTAGAAGACAATATTGAGTGTGCCTTCCCAAATGTAGAAATTGCCTTTCGTATATTTTTAACATTAATGGTCACAAATTGCTCAGCTGAGCGTTCATTTTCTCAGTTGAAGTATATTAAAAATACCAACAGAACAACTATGCAACAAGGCAGGCTGGATGCCTTATCTCTACTAAGTATAGAAGCAGATGTGTTACGTAAGATTAGTTTTGAGGATCTGATCAAAGACTTTGCAATTAAAAAAAGTAGGAGAAAACTTTTCAAATATAAATGAAGTGGAAGTATACAAAAATAAACATTATTTTCCATCTTACTGTAAGTTTTGTTTCATTTCAAAAAATAAAATTTTATTTTATGGTTTATTTTTGTTTATATTTTGAATTACATATATATGGGGCACCAAAATCTTTTAAGTGCTTAGGGCCTCTAAAGGTCTTAATCCGGCCCTGGGTAGGGGTGTTAGACCCCGTTAGGTATTAGGTTATTAAATAAACAATAAAGGTACTTACAGGTGCTTTGATTTAGATCTTCTTTAGGACCTACCATAGGTGCTAGCGTCCCACAATCGACCTACAAAATAGCTAACCTTACTAATTTAGAAGCTATAGACATTACCCCTAACTGATATAATAATTAGACAACTTCCTGCTTAAATTAGCCACTTTAGAAACATCACCAAATTAAACTTAGCACCAACGATTTAGTTAGATACAAAAATACATGCTCGTTTGTTCAGCCCAGTAAACGAACAGACTGTGTTCCGCTGTTTATCTTTTTGTGTTGCTATTCAGCTTTCTTCTAGTGACTTTTCCCTTTAGTGACTTTTAGACTATATATATATATATATATATATATATATATATATATATATATATATATATATATATATATATATACGTCACCTCATAATGTATGTAGAGTAAACAGTTGATTCTAAATTTCTCACATTTAACCCACATTTCTATAAATTAACAGGTCTACAAAACTCATACAATAGTGGTGGTAATCAAAAGTACGGATACATGGTCGAGGCTATCAGTTCATTGGGAAGACTTATTCTTGGAGCGCCTGCGGGCTTGTTGTGACATGAAACGCGAAACAACCGCGGCTGAACTAACTGGTATGCGCCTGTGGATGTTGAGCATGATCAGACCCTCCAACCGCTCTTGCCCCATATTATTTGGTAACCCATAGTATTGGATACCAAATGGAGAAGGTCTGATCAAGGGCATAGCCAGGGGGGGGGGGGCCACTTGGGCCATGGCCCCCCAACATCATGATCCATACTTGAGTAAACTTGCAAGGAAACATTTAGCCTGTCCTCCAACAAACGTACCAAGCGAGAGATTATTTAGCAGTGCTGGATTAATATATGATGAAAAGAGAAACAGACTGGCAGCAGAAAAGGCAGAAAAATTAATGTTCCTTAAGCATAACCTTCCTATAATTAAGTTTGAACATTAAACGATGAACATCTTAGTTTACTTTATTTTAATTACTCATTTATAAATATGCCTAATAAAACTTTAAACTTAATATAAATAGTTATCAAGCTAATTAAAGATCTCTTTCTATAAGGGTGGAGGTTGGGGAAAGAGGTCGGTGGGGTGCATTTGAGTTGGGTTCACGTCCCGCATCCTGGTAACACAATTATGGTTTCTAATTGTGGCTGAAACTCAACAAAATATAGCGAATTTATTTGCAGACGAATTCACTAATTGATTTCTATATTAGTTAGATGCTTGATATTATTTTATATGTTCAGAGAAAAGTACAGCAATTATTGTACAATTAATCAATTATATTACATTATAGCTACAGCTCTCTCTATATAATAACTTATTATATACGTTAAACACAACAAATCTCGAATATATCCTAAAAAATAACGAAAATGTAGACATCCGCATCCGCATCCGCGGATGTTGAAATCAAACATCCTCATCCGCATCCGCATCCGCGGATGTGAAAAAAATGACATCCGCTACATCACTACTCACCAATACTCAAAGTGGACCAGCAGTGGGAACATCTACACACTGCGTTAGATTTGTACTCCGATTTTCTTGCTGATTTCAAGATTGTTATCAAAAGTGAGTTTCAGTTGTGGCGAGAAAAATCGGAGAAAGTCGACAATGACAAGCGGCCAACCACCGCTATATCTGCGCTAAATCAATGTAGCAGTTTTCTCCCAAATATTTCAACATTACTTCATCTGCTTGCCATGTTACCAATAACTACTGCAGAAGCTGAACGCTTGTTTTCAAAGCTCGAGCGAACACTTACAGTAATCAGGTCTACTATGGAAGAAAACCGTCTGGAAGCACTACTTCTTCTTCAAGTTCATAGAATGTACACACCATCTGTTGAAGCTGTGATTGTTAAATTTGTTATTACTTCAGCTCGCAGGCTACAATTTGCCATGTAATCTTAACAGTAAAAATGATAAGAAATTGTCTTTTTAGCTTTATAAAATGATTGCATTGATTGTCACCATAGTTTTGTTTATGCATATTTGATGTGATTTGATGTTTGATTTCATGTTTTGCTATTCATCTGTTCCAATTTATAATACGTACAAAATTTTGTCATTACTTGATTGCTTTATGTATTGTATAAATGGTTTGTGTCAAAGTTTCTCTTATATATATATATATATATATATATATATATATATATATATATATATATATATATATATATATATATATATATATATATATATATATATAATATATATATATATATATATATATATATATATATATATGCACTAAAATCACAGAATAACACGTGATCTTATTAATAAGCAAACAACCACAAGGAAACGGAAAAGGAAAATTTTTTGTTTCTCCTTGAAGATGTGAATATATCACGAAAGCGCTCGGACTTCGTGTTTCCTTTTCCTTTTCCCTGTGGTTGTTTGCTTATATATATATATATATATATATATATATACACACAAACTCAGAATGGTCCCCTGTGTTTAACATATATATATATATATATATACAGAGCTGGGCAATAAATACATTGAATGTATTTAAATACTAAATACTAAATACATGGGAGAAATGTATTTAAATACTAAATACTAAATACATTTTACGAATGTATTTAGATACTAAATACAAAATACATCAATTGTATTTAAATACATTTGTAAATACATTTTAAATACATACAAATTTTAACATATGCATTCACTAATTCACTAAGCCATGACACGCACACGATAAAGAAATCAACCGCTTTCGACTAAGAGTGGCACACAACTGATTGAACTGACACGTTGAAACATGAACCATGCTGTACTACACTGTCGAAGCGTCGTACTGTGCTAGTACAGAACGTGTATTAAACCAGTAAAAGTATTTACATTTTTATATTTTGAGTATTTAAATACATTGTATTTAAATACTCATTAAAGTATTTAAATACTATATTTAAATACATGAAAAACAATGTATTTATAAATACAGTTCTAAATACACAAATGTATTTAAATACGTATTTAAATACAAATGTATTTAAATACTGCCCAGCTCTGTATATATATATATATATAGAGAGAGAGAGAGAGAGAGTAATTGAAAATGCTCCTTGAAAATAAGGTATATTACATTAAAACTTGAATAATTAAAATAACTTCATAAAAAATTATTATATAGTGTAATCTGAAAATTAATCTAATTTTTAGGCCATTCCATTAATAAAATAAAATCAATTAAATAAATTAATATAAAATAAAGTTTATTTAATTCCAAATAAAATTGATTAATGAAAAATAAAATACTTTTTTATTTATTCTATTAGTAAAATACTGTAGAAGTTACATTACAATAATCAAGAAAATATAAATAGACATGTAAAGTATTTAAACCTATTTAGCTTTAAGTATGATACTTAAAGTATGATACTTGGGCCCCCAATCAAAAATCCTGGCTACGCCCCTGGGTCTGATGAACGGGGGTTCCGGACCACCTGGCCTAAACCTGGGCAAAGGGGGGCCGTGCCCCCTTGGCCCCTTTGCGCTACTAGTACAATGACGTGAAAAGAAAACGGGGGAGCGGTGGCTTTGCCTTGCCGAAATGGAGTCAAGGCCCAGCTAACAATTTCACGTAGATACAACGTTGCCACAAGGTTGCATTTTAGCACTGTGATGAGATACAACGTAAATTTGTGTGGTCTCAGTTACGCCTTCACAACGTTGTGATATTATGTAAACTTTACGTAGATACAACGTTGTCTCAACGTCTCAAGGATAGAATTTGGTCCAACAAGGGCGCCCTATTTGAAATAGTAGTATGCCGTATGTAACTTCGTTACAATTTTTGTAACAAAGAATAATGCAATACGAAACAATATGCTATGGATGTAAAACCTTGCGTGCACACAACGTCTGTGCTACGTGAAAAAAAATTACATCAGAAGTTTACTTGTACTTCACGTGTATACAACGTCATTATGCAACGTTGTGTGAACGTTGTAATATAATGTTTAAGTTTTACGTTGTGACTACGTCAGTACAACGTCAATTTCTGACATGACCAAGATTCAACCAGGATACAACGTTGTATTTCTAGTGTGTTTGCTGGGAGATCACTGACATCAGTGGCGGATTATCACTGAGGCTATTGAGGCTGAAGCCTCAGGCTCCCATGCTTGAGGCCCCCACCCCACAATCAATTGAGTTTCGATGATATAATTCGAGATTTCGCAAACTTCTTTGATTAAATATGACAGAGTACACAAACTGACAAATTCCGTTTTATTTATGTTTTATAGGCTCTAAAATAAAGTTTGTTAAATACTGTTTGGTTTTGGCAAACGGCAAAATACACTGTGTTAAGATTCTTTTAAGTTTGTTTCTCAATTAGCCTGAGCACCGTACATATAATTCGTGTAAATGTACTATGTACTGTACATGTACATGTATTGTTAATAAAAAGTTATAGAAAAGGCCCCCATATTCTCCATTGCCCAGGGGCCACGAGAAAGGTAACGAAAATTGGGAGCGAAAATTTTTTAATCCATGATCAACATGTTGAATGACTGACTCCTGACTATAAAAAGTTATAGAAAAGGGCTTCCATATTCTTCATTGCCCAGGGGCCCCGAGGTGTCTTAATCCGCCTCTGACTGACATGTCTAATATAATTTACTATCATGAAAGTTCATTTCATTTATGACTCAGAAATTCGGCAGGCTATCCATATGCTAGATAATAACAAAAGGTTTGACCTAGATCAGGGCCGTATCTAGAGCATGAGAAAGGGAGCGAAATTTTTTTAATCCATGGTCAACATGTTGAATGACTGACTCTTGGCTACTACCCATTCTGTATTAAGCTCAGAGGAGCCTTTTATGTCACTATAAGACTGATATGACATTACATGACCATGAAGTGTACGGTCAGATGCAATAAACAGATGCCAATTCATAATGCTGAGGCTAGTGTGCTGTTTTAATGGCATAATCAAAAGCTCCAACCTGCCCACAGGGTTTACAGTTTAGAAATCAAATATATAATCTATATATAATTTTTTTGTCCTGGACAACTAGTGGGGGGGGAGGGATTACAGACACCCAATAATCCTCCCCTGGATACGGCCCTGTCTAGAGAAGCAGAACATTTAAAATGTTGTGGCCCTTGTATAATATCTATGCTTGTAATGTGTTTTACAAGCTGTCTGATACATGGGTATTTGCCACAGTCCATTTTTTTCAGTTGTAGTAGTATCAGTTAATAAAAATAAGGGTGCTAGTATCTGTGATAAGAATAAATACAGGTCATTAGCGTTTGCCAGTATATTTTCTTAGGTGTTAGAAACTTAGAATATGTTATCTGTAGTAGTAAAAGTACTTACTTGCCAACTTGCAGACAGTCAGTTTGGCTTTAGAATGAAGCATGGTGCTAAAGGAGGCAGTTTTAAAGTATAAGATGCCAAGTAGTAATGTATATTATTTATTAATTGGATTTGTTTAACGTCCTTCGCAACATCTAAGGTCATATAACGGAGGGGACCTACAGCTTTACGTGGGATTCGAACCACGGGTCGCTACATGTCTGGACGCAGCGGACGGGCTCCTATCCAACTACTATCCGACCCACTGTCGCTTAACTTCACTGATCAACGGGAAGCGGTAGCCCAGTAACGTACAAGTACATTCCTGTTTTTTGGATGCATCCAAAACGTTTGATAAGTTAACCATTACAAACTTTTAAAGAAACTCTTACGTCGAAAGGTACCTAAATATACAAGTATAGTTAGGATACTTGTAATGTATTCTGATATACAGAGCAGAGTGCAGACCATGTTTGTGAGATGGAAAAGCACTGTATCACTAGGTTTTAACTCTTAAATGAATGGCTTTCTTTTTGTGTTACATAGTCATCCGTGATACACCATGCATTAAACTTAAAGGATTAAAGACAGTGTCGCAGTGTTGCCAGATGGAATTTTTAAAAATCTGATAAATCTGATTAAAAAATCTGTAGAAATCTGTAGATTTATAATATTTATCTAAATAATAATTTTGACATATTTTTATTTAATTTACTGTCTTAAGGTATTATCAATGATAAAATCTTTTATAATATTTTCTTTATTTTTATAAACTTATATAAATATGGCACTTTAACATAAAAAAAAGTAAAGTAAATGAAAGTAAACAAATTGAATTCCGTTACTTTGTGATAAAGGAAATACCTTTTGGTTATTGCTGTAATAACTATAAGAACACCGGAATACTTCTTTAATTCATACACATAAATGAAACCAAAAAAAATCCTTTTTAGAATTAAACAGATAAATATCATTTTTTTCAACAAAAACAAAAACATTCCATGCTACCATGACGTAGAGGGAATATCAACCAATCAGCGCCGATTAAATGATTTAATCGGCATGTATATCGTAGTCAGAAGCGAGTCGACTCGACTTCTGAAACTGAATACCGAGAACATTTGTGTCCTATTGATTGAGACTGTAGGCCTAATATTTCCTTGTTGTAAATTTTGGAAGTAAATAATAATGATTGCTTGCTGGATTAAAAATCTGTAGATTATGCATAAATTATTGAAAAAATCTGAAAATCTGAATTGCTTCATAAAATCTGTAGATCTACAGATATATCTGTAGATCTGGCAACACTGCAGTGTCGGGCCTGTCGGCCTTAAGCAGGGTTGCCAGATTGGGCGACTTTTCGCAAATGGGGCTATTTCTGAGGACCTGTGCTATCAACATTTATGATTTTGCGATTTTGCGAATTTTGTGCTACTTCCCCCCACAACTTCGCGACATTCGGCTATTTTCAGAAATTTTATGTAAGTGTACAAATATTTGTTATACGATGAACCCTTTCTTTCTTAATGTGTGATTTTTTGAAGCGACAATGCAAAACCCCCCAAATTATGAATAATAGACCACTAATATAATGTAGAAAACATTCTATTTTCACCTGAATTTAATATTAAACCTTATGCATTAGGACATAGAGTTCAAAATAACTGATCTCCGACTAATTTTCTTTCGATTTTGGACCTTATGTAAGTAAAATCTTTCTTTGAATTCGTATTTGGATTACAGGAAAATAAGGAGAGCCTGTTTTAAAAGACATTTCTGTATTCACATTAAAGCTATACAGCTTGCCATAAGCAATGCAACTGTGGAACGAGTATTTTCAAGAGTTACATCAACAAAAAAAAACTTAGGAATCGGATGGGTTTAGAACTTTTAGCTTCTGTACTTCGTATAAAAATGATGCTTGAAGAAAAAAGCATTTGTTGTGTTAATTTTGAACCTTCGCCACCTATGCTTAAATATAATTCTGGCATTTACGAAAAGTCAGAAAAGACCTTTACAAGCCATGATGAAGGAGAAAAAGAAGACGACGAGCTATTGAATTCACTACAATTTTAAATAAAAACCGTAAGTAAATTTTATAATATAATAAAATAATGAAATTGGGGTTGGGCTACTTTTGCGACTTTTCGATACGTTCCTCGCTAATTTGTTCAAAAGTATCTGGCAACTCTGGCCTTAAGCCGATGCAAGTCATGCAAGTTGCAACCATTGCAGTTGCTTTCTCCTCCGCGCTAAATTTTCAAATATAGAGAAATAAAGAAATAGTAATTTGTTGATTACTGTATTATTATAATTACATTATATTTATTGATATAATTACATTATATTTAATTTGGAATACGTGAAGCCAATTAATATACAACACTCTACAGAGCTACCAAAGTAGCTTACATAACTTAAGCTAAGAATGTACACTACAATCTATGTATCTTTTTCATTCGTAAAGTGTCTAAATTTTTCTTAAAATTAACTAAGGAGCTACTGTTTACCACATCATTATGGCAAGTCATTACAAAAATTGGTACTATCCTGTTATCTCCCCACCAATAAAGTGAATAAAACCTAACCCCCTGTGGAGATAACAGGATAGGTTAGGTTAGGCTTGTTTTTTTTTATTCACTACTATTTATCTACTATGACTGAAAAAAGTATTTTTGTAGATGCAAGTCTTTCTTAATTTTCTTGTCCTTAAGTTATTCCATCAGCCTCTAGTGAGAAAAAGTTACCTCTAAATTGTCCAAACCTGAAAACATTTTGCAACATCTGTAATCTGCATCATACTTCTCCTCAGACAAATATCTCTCCATACGCCAAGCTCTCCGACGGAAAAAATATGTTCTTATATTTTTTGACCTCAGTCGAGCTTTTGATACCATCTCCCATACTGGCCTACTTTATAAGTTAGGCGATTTGGGGATTCATGGTCGTTTACTAAGATGGTTGCACAACTTCTTGTCTAACCGCACATTTCGGGTGCTAATTAATGATGTCTACTCAACACCTTTCCCCTTTAAAAAGGGTGTACCCCAGGGTTCAGTTCTTAGTCCATTGTTATTCACAGCATATCTCTCCGATATGCCAAGTATTGATCCAGTTCAATCATCAGAGTTTGCTGATGATACAGCTTTCTATGTGGCAGCTAACACCCTTTAGAAGCCCAACAGATGTTGCAAAAAGCAACAGATAAGTTCTCATCTTGGTGCAGAACCTGGGGTCTTTCCTTGAATCAAGAAAAATCAAAAATTATGTTCTTTACACATCAAAAGGTTTCAGTGAATCCTATTATCCAAATTAGTAACACCCCAGTAGCTATGGTCACATCCTACCAGTTTTTGGGAGTGGTCCTTGACAGCCCCAGACTGACTTGGTCTTGTCATATTAACTACCTGGTAACATCTTGTATGAAACGTCTAAACTCATTAAAATCTGTTGCCTCTCATCGATGGGGTGCAGATCGATCTACACTTCTCACTTTTTACTGATCATTTATCTTGGGAAAAATAAAGTATGCTGATGTTTATGATTCAGCCTCTTTTACCTTGAAGAAGAAACTGGAAACATTGCATAATTCTGGCATGCGCCTTATTTTGGGTGCCCGCCCATCAACTCCTATTATTGCCCTGCAGGGTGAGACTGGTCTCCATGCCCTTCAATATGATAGAGATCTCTCTACACTGAGGAAGTATTTCAGTATTCTGGCTTCCCCATTTTCCCACCCCTTACGTCAGTCATTGAGGTGGATTATCCTTGATCCTTGCAGTGGACTGGACTGTGGCAAATAAGCCGCCATTCTTCTTTAGAGCAACTGGACTTCTTAATAAGTATCAATTACATTTTAAATTTTTACAGTTCCAGTATCCCTTCTTTCCTACCTTGGAGATTGCATTTGGTACCAACCTGTCTCTCTCCCATTTTTATATGAACCTCCTGTCCCCAGAGAAGTGATTGTGCAGTGTTTCACAGCATACTTGGAAGAGAAGTATCCAGATTACTTGTATATTTATACTGATGGATCTAAGTTAGATGTGCCTGGACCATCTTGTTCATCAGCTGTTTTCATTTCAAATCATAAAAGGTGTTTTTCTGGAAACTATCCCCCAATCATAGTATACAGGCAGCAGAATTATTTGCCATCCAACAGGCATGTGTTTTTTAGTATCCAGAAGTAATGCTTGTAATGTCCTAATAATTACAGACTCCCAGACCTCTCTTCACCTGATCAACTCACCCACACTCACTACATATCTGGCTTAACAACTTCTATCCATTCTTTACTGAAGACCCTCTCTGTTCAGGTATTCTGGTTTCCTTCCAGTGGGTTCCGAGTCATGTTGGAATTACAGGTAATGAGATGGTTGATACGCTGGCCAGGGCTGCTCATTCCCTCCCTGCTATAACTTCGCTATATTTCCATCTAGGCGAGGGTTTTGCAGTAGCTAAAGTGGCAGTGCAAAATGATTACAAAACCTAATGGGAGAGATTACGGCACTCAACTCTCTATGGAATGTTTAAGCCTTCCTGGGGCACAAGAAATTGGCCTGTACCTTCTTCCCACTATAAAGCTTCTATATTATTTAGATTCCGTTCTGGCCATGTAGGCCTTCAGGCTTACTTACACCGGATTGGACTAGCTTTCTCCCCATTATGTGTTAGTTGTAATTTACCAGAGACACTGTCCCATTTCTTTCTTTTTTGTCCTTGTTATACTAGGCAAAGGAAAAAATTAAGATTCTCTCTTTTGCAATATGGTGTCAGGAACTTTACTTTATCAGTCCTATTAGGTGGGGATAGTTTTTCTCCCCCATTGATACACTTCACTATGGACCAAGTATTCAAGTTTGTAGTGGCATCTGGGCGGTTGAGAGAGTTTAAATCTTGCATTGTATACGATTTTCATTCCCACAGGTTTATTAATCTGTTACCTCCTAGTTACTTCATCTGGCGGTTACTGTGACTTAGTACTTGGTTCCATTTTATCAGTTCATGTTTAGTAGTACTAACAGGCTCATATTCATCCCTTTCTGAGTGTTCTGGAATTGGCCCCAGAACTGAAGAAGGTAATGGTGTGCTTTCTCTATTGCTGTCTCATCCCAAATAATAATAGACCCAGCACTTGATGTAGGAACAGTGGGAGTTCTCCTGGAACAAGGTGTTTTGGTCTGGAGGATGTAAATAGCCTTATTGGCTGAGCTCCTCCATATAAAAAACTTCAAACAATCAATCAATCAAATATCTCTCAATACTAAACATAGCTACCTAGTTCCATTAATCTTTCCCTATATTCCATTCTTCAGCGGACCTAAAGCAAAAGCACCCCCTGTGTATTTTCTTTGTTTATGGTCAGATTTTTATGAAATTTTAATGTAGAGGTTTTCAAATACATATTTTAATTTCTAAAACTTCCAAAAAATTTCAATTTTTTTTTCAAAATTTTGACCTAAGATTCAATTCTCCATATTTGAAAATGGTAGACATCAGAATAATGCACACCATCTCCAAAAAATTTTATTTTTCCGTAACTTCTTGAATTTATAGGTTTTAGTCTGGTTAGGGCATACAGTTGACCTAACCAGGCCTTCACTGTTATTCTGATGTCTGCCATTGAAGGCCCAGTTAGGTCAACTGTATGCCCTTGATAATTGGCTATGGTCTTGTTATTTTCATTAAAACTAATGAAAATAACACAACTTAATAATTGTCAAGGGCATACAGTTACCTAACCAGGCCTTCAATGTTATTCCATTGTCCGCCATTGAAGGCCTGGTTAGGTCAATTGTATGCCAAAGTTTTTAATTTTTTTAATTTATAAAAAAATATATATTTTTTTTTATTTTTTTTTTTAAATATGGTGTATATTATTCTGGGTAATTATGTATATAGACACGTTCAGTCATTTTACAAACCAAAATATATTTTTCTAGTAGTATTTGATGTGATTTGTTCAAATCTGACCTCCATTTCCCTCAGAAATAAGATCCAATAAAGTTATAGTACTTTGAAGTTTGGCTCATTTTCAAGGGAAATGGAGGTTAAAATCTAAGTAAAACGCATCAAATATTACTAGAAAAATATATTTTAGTATTAATTAACCTAATCTTACTTAACCTAATCTTACTTAACCTAATCTTACTTAACCTAATCTTACTTAACCTAACCTTACCTTACCTAACCTAACCTTACCTAACCTAACCTTACCTAACCTAATCTTACCTAACCTAATCTTACCTAACCTAATCTTACCTAACCTAATCTTACCTAACCTAATCTTATCTAACCTAATCTTACCTAACCTAATCTTACCTAACCTAATCTTACCTAACCTAATCTTACCTAACCTAATCTTACCTAACCTAATCTTACCTTACCTAATCTTACCTTACCTAATCTTACCTTACCTAATCTTACCTTACCTAATCTTACCTTACCTAATCTTACCTTACCTAATCTTACCTTACCTTACCTAATCTTACCTTACCTAATCTTACCTTACCTAGAATATTAGGTAATTATGTATATAGACACGTTTATAATTATATTTGCGTTTGATATTCTGAATGTGATGATACTCATATTATCCTTATTCTCATGTGATTGTCTGCCTTGAAAACTTCATAAAAATCTGACCATGAATAAAGAAATTATACAGGGGGTGCTTTTGCTTTAGGTGCGCCAACACCAAGCTTTAATGCAGTATTCTAAGTGAGGATTAACATAAGGATTAGGCATATAATTTCTAGATGACTTCTTTACTCTTGTAACTAACATTCCTCTTGATAATACCCAGCATTTTATTTGCCTTATTTCTAGCCTCTAAGCACTGCTTAGAAAATTTTAGGTCACTACAAGCTGTAATGCCAAGATCTTTTACTTGTCTAACATCCTTTAACTAGTTTCCTTGCATCTCGTAACTAAAGTTTCATTATTTCTACCAAAATGGATGACTGTATTTCTGAACAATAAATTCTATCTACTATTTTCTAGCCCAGGCAACTATTCTATCAAGATCATTTTGTAATTTATAATTTTGTGTTTGTAACCAGGGGCAGCGGAACCTATTGTGTGCTGGTGTGTCGCACACCCCTTTACTCAGTTAATATTTTCAGTGACTTATGGCTTATATTTATATATGAATCAGTCTGTATATTTTTTATTTATGTCTCTGTCATTATACTTTCCAACTAGTTATAACATCTTAATATCTGATATAAATATATGCTATATATTTGATATAATAAAAATATGCTATATATTTGTCTTTTATTTGACAAATTGCTTAAAACAATGCATTGACATTACAAGTTTTTAAAAATTTGAGGCCTATCCCAAAATGGCGCACCCCCTTAAATCATGTTGTTCCACTGCCTCTGTTTGTAACTGGGGCAACTACTTTTGTGTCATCTTGAAATATGGTATAGAAACTGTACTCCCTTCTCTAAACCATTTAGATATAAAATAAAGAGGGTACTTATGTATTATTGAGACTACCAAACTGTTTATTAAATGTATTTTTGCTCTCATCATTTTTTTTAAACTAATGAAAATATCATAACTTAATCTAACCAATCATCAAGGGCGTACAGTTGACCCAACTGGGCATTCAGTTGACCTGACCAGTTAGGTCAACTGTACACCCTTGATGATTGGTTAGGTTAAGTTATGATATTTTGTTAGTTTAAACGAAAATGACAAGAGCAAAAAATATATAAACAGTTTGGTAGTCCGATAATACGTAAGTACCATAAAGAGTAATGGACCTAAAACTGATCCCTGTGGTACCCCACTTTTCACTTTCTGCCACCCAGATTCATGATCATTTAGAATTACTCCCTGTTCTGTCTTCTAACCATTTTTCTACTCAATTTATAACTGAACCCAATATCCCATGAGCTTTCAATTTATATAGAAGTCATAAATATTCATTTTAGCACATGACTTGGACTTTGGCATGAAAATTGGTTTTCTGGTGTACAGTTGTGTTTCATCTTATGTCAACATCTCTCCTCGCTGATTGTGACTCAAGTGTTTACAATGTGTTTAAAGCTGACATTTTCATACAACATGACCCCCAAATGCAAACCAACTACTTCATCTGGTGCTTAACCAAAAGAAAACAGTGATCTGTTCTAATGTTGCAGGAAAAAGTGGCTGTGTTAAACTTAGTGAAAGATGGTATGTTGATCGCAAACATTGCACGCAAATATGACCACAACGAATCCAGCATCCATTTGATCAAGATTTGAGAAAGAAATTTGTTAAGCTGTTTCATCAAGTGCCCCAATGACTGCTAAAGTAATGAGCCAAGTGTGTGATAAAATTTTAGTGAAGACTGAAAAGGCATTAAATTTATGGTTCAAAGATATGAATCGTAAATGTGTTGAAATGGGAGTGCAATGCCAGCAAGTGTTTCATGTAAAAATGTGTTTAGGTTACTCACCTACCAGATACTCTGTTAGTGGGGTCATAGCAGCTGCTGCTGGTTGCTGAGATGGGAGATTGAGCTGCCAGTGAGGACCACCCAGAGGGCCTTCAATTGAGTAAAAATAAATCCTTTGACTTCAGCACCACCCATACTGCTAAGAATGAGAGAAATGAGGTGAGCAAGTTCCTAATTTTAGTGTGGCTGAGATTGTCAGATAGGTGGCTCTTATCAATTTGAAACTGGGTTCTCACCTTTAAGATCTCTGGGGCATAGCCAGTCTGCCTCTTTTAACGACTTACTACTCTCCTTATGGTGGGAGGATTTAAGAAAAGTAAAGCATCCTTTGCCTAATTTAATCAAAGAAACAAAAATAATAAGGTTAATTGCATCAGCAGGCAAGTTTTTACAGGTAACTAAAGAAAATATGAACAATTTTATTGATCATACACCAATGTGTATTCAGAACCAACTAAGCACTTGGGCAAAAAAAATATTATAACAAACCAAACGAAATAAACAACATTAATCCCATACCACACACAAAAATGTCAACATAAAATAAAACCATTAAATTATTGGCCATCACCAGCCCATTACCATACAAAGGAGACGAGACTTACAGAAGAAAAGGAACTTGCATAACTAATACAAAAAAACAAAAACAAAGAATATTAGTCACTAAGGCAAGGCAAGATCAATGAGTGTTTACCCAAATTGTATAAACCTGATAAGTCTCAGATGTGTCATTTTATATTCCACACACACTATCATTCATATCACAATCATTAAAGGTCTTCTTGGCTCAATCAGTGCAGACAAAAAGCAATGTTTATAACAAAAAATATATGTGAATACTGGCTTCAGCATTTGTGCAGGTATTGGGGAAGAAAAAACTTTGTCCAAATTCACTTCAATAAGCAAATGTCCCAGCCAAAAACAAATCCCTGATAGAAAAAACCCAACAAACATTTAGAAATTATCCCCCAAGCACTGGCATCAGTGGACCCACAGGAATCCATGAGTGCAATGATGCCAGAAAAGGGAGCAAAATTAATCTGTCACACTTTCAGAAATTGAGAAAAAAAATTGAGAAAAAAATTCAGAAATTGTATTACGGGCGGAAATGTGAAGCTCAAGATTTTCATGACTGTGTTCTTTTCTGTAGTTTAACAATGGGGGAAGGGTGGGGGTAATGGGGGAGGGGGTTAGCCCCCAAGTTGCATGAATGGGGGTGAGGAGGTTTTGGGAGATACCAGATTCAGAAATGTTGACAGAATGTGAAGCTCAAAATTTTCACGGCTGGGTTCTTTTTTTGTAGTTTAGCCTGTCTAACCGTCAGCGAAGCGGCGGGAACTGTACTAGTAGTAATAATAATTAAGGTTCTAAAATTTTGGGATATGTACAGTATTTGCATTAATATGTTGCTCATAAGGCAGTTAAAGGTACAATTTAGTTCACATCTGAGAAAGCTCAAAATCCATTGTAATGTATATTGATAACTGAAGTTAAGTTTTTCAACAAGGTCTTTATAAAGGAAATCAGGCATTCAAAAATGATATTTACATGATAATTTTAAGTGATCCAAATATGTTAGACATGGTCCTTATAGCTAATGGTTAAGCAATACAATAAAAGATTGAAATTTGGCTCTGTCACCCTCAAAAGTGGGTACATCAAGTGTGGGCAGTTTTGATTTTAGTTCATTCCCCTCAGCCGTGTTGGGAGAGCTAAGTGAAGCATTTTGGATAGCTTCTAAGCAGCTTTCATTGGTGTCTTGTCTTTTGTACTCATCAGGTTGGTTTTGAATTTCAAAAATATAGGAATCAACTTTTTTAATGTAATTTTCATTGTCAAGTAGAAGAGTAGAATACTCATCATCTGTTAGTTCAATTGTGTCATCAATTTCTGTAATTATGTCCTCATCTAGTGTGAGAATTTCTTGTTTATAATGAGCAATAGAATTTAATGTTTCAAAATCATATCTTGTAGGGTTCTTTCTGTTTGTAATTAATGTATAGTTTTTTATGATGCCTTTACATGCTAATTTTTTTTTCATTAATTTTCTGTAGTTTTGAGATGGTGTCATAGTTCCAAAGTCTGTGTTTTTGTTTCCTTGGTCTGGGTTTTTTACCCTTTTATCCATGTCTTCCATAATTGTTGTTAGTTTTAAAGTTCTGAGTTTAATTTTATGATAGAAAGTTTTATGAGTGAGTTAAATTGCTGTAATAAGTTTTATATAACCTACACCACAGGTTAAAATAAATAAGTACAGTGTTTTTAGTTAGGATAAGCCTTGAGTGTAAAGAGTAAGTCCTACTTTAAGAGGTAGGCTTTTAGTAGGTATAAATTATAATGTTTGAAGTAGGCCTAGGTCTATGAGTATATTAGCCCTATTAATGAAGGTAAAGCAGAGTGGGCCTATTATGTATAGGACCTAAAGTGAGTTAAGCCTGTTAAATGAGGCTATTTTGAGTTTAAAGAGTAGGACCTATTAAATAGGCTTAGGGTGAAGTGGGTCTACTAAATAGGCTCAGGGTGAAATGCCTATTTTGTATAGGACCAAAAATGAGTTAAGCCTATTAAATGAATGAGGCTTTGTTTACAGTTATGATCAGCCTTAACCTTCATTAATTGTTACATTAGGTACAGTAAAGTAGAGTTAAGGTAAAAAAGGAAATTACCATACCTTATTATTTTGTTGGCCCTTGCTTCTAGTTGTAGGGTGCATGACTCTTTCGATGTAGGTGATGGAGTTATGCAATGAGTTTATTCAGTTTAATTAATATAGGCATTCACTACACTTAAATACCTGTCAAAGGAATAGGCCTATCCTTTTGAGTTATTAATTTTATATTATGAGGTATTCACTCAGAACTTATAGGAAGATTAATTAAGTCTCCCTTGCCTAAAGCATCACTTGTTACTAGACAGCTCTGAGATGAGCTAATATAAAATTCCTTTTCTTAAAAATTTGCTGACTTTACAAAGTCCCCAGATATCTAATTTTTGTGTTTTCATTATTTCTTGAAGTAATTTTCATGAGTCAGCAGAAATATGTTTTTCTTATTATGCAGGCCCAAATGCTTGCATATGGGGTTTTATGTATGTCAATTATTTCCATTCCCAATAGGCTTTGTCACCAGTTCTGAGGCAGTTTTGTAGTTATTTAACTCAATAAATTAATAATATGTATTTAATTAAAAAATAAAGGTGCCATATACGATACCATATTGTAGGCATGCTATAAGTTATATACTGTGTATCTATCAGTACAGTGGAGTCCCATTACTTTGCAGTCTCTGGAGTCTATAGTTTGTAGACTGGTTTAAGTGAACCACAGATTAAGTTTTCAGTATCATTGTTGGGAGATTGTGTTTGGTGATAATATACTATCATACCTCTTTTAATGGACAAGATACGTTCTTGAGGCTTGTCCGCTAAGCAAAAAATCTGTTAATAGAGATCATTATAACATGGTGCTTATGGAGATGTGTTCTTGCTTAATAGCAAAATCAGTCAAAATGATAAATAAATACCTTTAAATACTATTATTTTCTTACAGAATGACTAACTAATGATTAAATGTGCCAAAGTAGGTCTTAAACAATAGAAAAAAGTTGGTTACTTATAAATACATGTGTGATTTTCCACTGCCATCTCTATACAAAAAGTAAACATTAAGTGGCAAGCAAATGGCTCCAGCACAATGATGATAAAGCAACAAAAATCGCTGCCACGATCAGTATAGGTGACAATACTTAACTTTGTACAATTCAAATGAAGACTTTGTTAACATCAATAATAAATGAAAATTTAATAACACTCACCAGTTAATTTTTTTGGAGCTTGCTGTGTGGTTTACCACCACTGCCTCACTCCTACTGCGCAGCTACTCCTTCCTGGCAGCAGTGGAAGATGAGAGACAGCAGCTACTCCTGGGAAGATGGGCCAAGTTGTGGCCCAGCCTCCTCCTCTATAAAAGAAGGCATCAAGGGTTGACTGTCTTGCCTTCCATTTCTTCTCACAAAGCATCTCCTCATAGGGGCAAATTCATTTAAGATGTTTCTCTTCACTACTGTGCTTCACTCCATATCAGGGTCATTTTCAGTAATGAGTTCTAGGGCATTACACATTATCTGGTAGGGATCATTTAAAATCTTTTTACTGAGGAATTTTTCTGGCTCAGTATCTTCGGCCTCTCACTAGCATGGTGTTAGTCCAGCTCCTGCAGTTCCTCCACATCATCGACATTCACATCATCAAATCCATCTTGATTGGCTAGCTGGACAATGTCCCTGGTGATGTGTTCCTCCACATCAAAGCCTCTAAAGTCATTACAGACACTTGGCCACACATTCCACCACGCACTGTTCATACAGGTTACACTCACTTCTTCCCATGCACTGCTAATGTTTTCAATAGACATCTTGATATTAAATTTTTCAAAATTTGGTGATTGACTGTTGGCCAGGACCATCTGTTGTGGAGAACAGCTGCCTGAAAGTGTGGTGGAGGTAATATTTTTTAAAGGTGACAATGACTCCTTGGTCTATTGGCTAGATAAGGGAAGTCGTGTTAGGTGGTAGGAACACAACCTCCACAGGCAGGACTGTCCTTAAGCTGTCTAGGTTCTGTGGGTGGCCAGGAGCATTATCCATCACTAACAAAGCTTTGGGTTTGAGGTTTTTCTCCTCACAGTACCACTTTACAGCAGGGCAAAAATAGGAGGTAAACCACTACTGGAACAATTCTCTCATCACCCAGGCCTTCTTGTTTGCCTGCCAAACAACAGGCAGGTGCTCTTTTGACAAGCCCTTAAGTGCTCATGGGGTCTCAGAGTGGTACACGGGCATCAGCTTCAGTTTAAAATCCCCGAATGCATTACCACCCAGCAGAAGTATCAGTCAGTCCTTTGCTGCTTTGAAGCCAGATGAATGTGCGAGACGGCATTTGCTTCCAGTACAAGCCAGTCTCATCCACATCAAAAATGAGCTCTAGTGGGTAGTTGCTTTGCTGGATGATCTGTTTAAATGTGTTGGGGTAATCATGGGCAGCCTGTTTGTCAGCACTTGCAGCTTCACCTGTGATATGGATGCTGTGCAGGTTGCTGCGGTGTTTAAATTTCTCAAACCAGCCTCAACTGGCTGTGAAAGTTTCCATTCAAGAGCTCTCAGCTCGCTCCTGTAGGTAGATAAAAAGGCTCCTTGCCTTTTCCATAATGATAAGCTGGCTTAAGGGCATGTGGTGCTAGTTCTGGTCTTCCACCCACATGCTCAGTCAGCTCTCCATTGTTTCCAGCAGCTTATTCCTTGTGCAGGAAGCCTTCATTGCATCTAAGGATGTGGTAGACTGGCTGGTTCTTTTTATCTTCTCACTGTTATCAAGCATCATTTTAACAGTAGAGGAAGCCAAGCCAAGTGACCAACCCACATCGACCTGATACTCACCTGCCTCAACCCTTCGTATCACTTTCATTTTTATGTCCATACTAGCTACACTGTCCCCAAGTTGTAATGTTAAAAAAAAAATTTATTCATTCAAAGTCACATAGGTTTTCATTTTGACACTTGATGAAACATGCATCATGTACAAATTTTATCCAATTTGGTGCGTATTTAGTGACTGCGCACAGCATTCAAAAACATGAAATTTTGGGAGAAATCACAATTTCTTACCTTTGATACCAATTTGCATCATAAATTTATATTGCTTGATTTTATAAAAAAAGCTTGCTTTTGCAGGGGTTAAAATTTTTCTATGATGGAACTCAACAACTTGAAAAAGAAACTGGCATTGCTCTTCACTGGTCATAATGGTTTCATTAAAATCAGTGGCAAGTTTTACCATTCTTTCAGCGCAGTCATTAACCACTTTCAGTTGGGAAACTACCGTAAATCCTTTCCATGAATATATGCTGGGTGTTCAAACCATGCAGCTGGATCTACTATCAGAAATGAGTCATCAATTTTCATAGCGTTGAAAAAATTTAATAATCTCCATAAGTACCAAAGGTGGGATCTCAGTTTGCCTAATGCCACAGTCGATATCTCCTTATTAATTTCTTGGTAATCTTCCAGCTTTGTTATCATCCATAGATCAGTGATAAGGGCACTGGCAGCTCTTGTTGCATTAAACCATGCTTTTATATATATTGATACGCAAAATATGTTAATATGTCTGATGGCTTCTTTTTCTTTCTCTCTCAAATTGAATTGATCTCGGAATAAATAGATTTTTAAGCAATAAATGCCTTTTACCATCCATCTTGCCCTGTGGTATGCTCCAGGAGCCGTAAAATGTATCCCTCTTGATGTTTTTTCCCCCAAAGAAATGAGGGTTAGCTCTAGGAATTCCTGATAATTGTGGCACTTGTGGTTGTCTTACAATTTTTCATGCAGAAATTGTACCAGGTCATCATGTTCCCACTTCACCCATTCTAATTCTTTTTCTGACATTTCTCTGGCATCACTTTCAAGGGGAGTATATTTACTTCTGTCTAACCAAGACCACTGATCTTTGAACCTTGCAAAAATATCTATATCAGGCCCTCGAGATACAAAGAATTTGTCAAAAACAGCTCCCACTACTATTTCAAGAATGTGGTGGTGGCAAGCATTTTCTGCTGGAGTCCCTGCTCAATGGTGGTGCAGGTTCCTCCATGGATGGCAGTATTGCTGGCTGTTGTATCAAAACAAAGACCAGCAATCCAGTTTTATATGCCATCCCATCCCTCTATTAACTGTAATATTGCTCTACCCATCTTGATTCCCGTATCTTCCACCAATTTAGGAATTCCAAGAATTCCAAGGAGTTTTTCTACATTTCTACCCGAGGCAACAACAGCTAAATGGTCAGATTTTCCTCCATTAGAATTGGGGAGTAGCTTTCCATTGAAATGTATAATGAGAGGAGTTTCTGGGTTAAATGTTTCCTTTATTTCTTAACTTGGCTCTAGATTTCATTCTTGATCTTTGTATTGATGATTTTAAGAGAGTAACATCCCTGATATCAACTCCAGCTGCCTGGAGAGCAGGAGTAACTATGTGCATTGCTTCTCTTAAAGATGTATTTGTACAATCCAATGTAGTAGAGAACCTAGGATTGTTGATTATTCACCGAGGATTTGGATTTGATATTTGTCATTTCGAGGGAGTTGAAATAGAAGTAGAAGGCATGGGATTGGAGATTTTTCATTTATGGTATTCACTTATGCATGTTTCCTCCTCAGTGTCACTTGATGTAGAATCTAGTTCATCCTTTGAAATCCCTGTCTTTGTTTGCTTTTCATCGGTGTTCATGTCATATTTTTTTTTTATGCTCATTTTCTGCCCCTAGCCCTTTTTCCTTCCTTTCCATTTTTGCCACGAAAACCTTTTCTTGACCAGCCATATACATTTTTCACACTCCACATTGATCTTCCAAAAATTCCCAATCTTCTGCAATCTTTATTAGGCCACCTGCATTTGCATGAGATATATCAAAAAGAATATCAAGCTGTTCTTCAAATGCTTTTGTGTTAGATTCTTGGGTGCTGCTTTTTTCTATGCTTATTTTTCCCCAAGCATACATACTGGTTATAGATTTTCTTGAGTTTGGCGACAACATTTGGTTTTTGTGATGTTGGTATATTGGCCTTCCTCCACCTTACCAACATTTCATCAACAGTAATTGATGCTGCTTCTGGTAGCATTTGCTTCTCCTTTTTGATGCCATGGAATAAGCAACAAAGTACTTGTCTAAGCGTTGGAAGTTGATTTCCATCAACATTATTTACCATGACACCAATCAGCCATACTGTATTTTGCCTTCTAGTTTGTCATTTTTGTGATGAGCCTAAATATAGTTAGATAAATTTGCTGCCAAATAAGATTATGCTATCTTTCTGGAACATTATTGTAGCAAGCCTAAAAATATAGATAAATTTGCTAGCCAAATGAGCTTATGCAATCTTTATTAGGCCACTTGCATTTGCATGAGATATGTCAAACATAATTTCTGAAATAATAAATGATAACCATTAGTAGCAAGAAAATAAATAATACATAAATGAAAAAAACTTAACATTTAAATATTGTGCTGTACACTACAAAGGATGTGAAATTTATCCTATTTCAGCAAACTTCATGTCCTCTGAGCAGTCACTTAATATTACTCAATCAACCCCATATTTTACCACGCTTATTCTAAGCCCAAACCTCATCAATTGACAGGGTATGCAAAATAAATTTTCAAATTTTTTTTTTTTTTGGATAGTCTAGTCCAGTGGTTCCCAACCTGGGGTCCGCGAAGGTAGTACTGGGGGTCCCTGAGCTTTCAATATTTCGAGAGGCTCCAATGGAAATCGTACATTTACCCACGATAAGGGCGCTTAGGCTAAAATTTCATTTCCTTACTCTTGGCTGGAATTATTAATACTTTTTTTAATACGCTTTATTTTAATTGCATACTCTCTTATATGTCCTTTATTTGATAGTGAAAAATGGGAAAACGAGTTAATTATTAGTTAATAAAAACAGTTTGTTTGGTAGACGGAATCTTTCAAAAACATGGGGTCCGTGGGAAAAAAATAAAAATTAAAGGGGTCCTTTGTGGTGAAAAGGTTGGGAACCACTGGTCTAGTCCATACTAATGACTTTCCTAGGTAGGTCTCGTTATATGCAGTACCACTTTATGTGGAATTGCTATAACACACTAAATTATTTAGGGGATGAATTCATTTCATGCACTATATAAACTGATATTACACACACCACCCACAACCTCCATGCTGCTCCACATGAACAAACAAGTTTGAACATGTGCAAATGCTTGTTAACTCACTCCCCCTTTTGGAATCTGTTTGACCACAC
Organism: Bathynomus jamesi; assembly: GCA_023014485.1. Classification (NCBI taxonomy): domain Eukaryota; kingdom Metazoa; phylum Arthropoda; class Malacostraca; order Isopoda; family Cirolanidae; genus Bathynomus; species Bathynomus jamesi. Next base: position 123,794 of record JAJOZX010007197.1, read on the forward strand.
TGTGTTGTTTGGACTGCCCATTTGTGTGTTGACTCCCACATTGCACTGTTGTCTACATATTTGCTCCTTCTGTGTGTATTGTTTGGCATTTATTCATCAAAGTGACTTTGAATAATGGCCCCTAAGTATGCAAGTTCAAGTGCAAAGGACAATTTGGCTTTTAAGAAGCAGTGTAAAGCCATCACCTTAGAAGCTAAATTGAAAGTGCTTAAGAGATTCATGCATGGTAAAAAAGTGATCAAGGTTGCTAAGGTGATGGGACTGAGTGAGTGGTGTGTGTATACAGTTTGTGAACACAAAGATAAAATTAAATCAAGTGATTCCCCCTCCTCCTCCCATTAATTCCCCCTCCTCCCCTCTCAATCTCCTGTGCCCAGTAAACTGACTTCAGGCCCTTTCTTGGGTGAGTACAGGCAGTCCTTGTTATATGGAAGGGTTACATTCCTGGAAAGTTGTCTGTAAACCAAATTTCCATATAATGGACCCTATTTTCCCATTAAATCCCATTATATAATGGAAGATGCATTCCTGTGGAAGATTTTTCCAACCCAAAACTGCATAATAAACAATTTTTTACTTTTTCAAACATTTAAATAGAAAACAATAATATTTTAATATATTTTTATAAATTATATTGTACTGGAGGAAATAAACTGCATAAATAGTTGTATTTACCTCCCAAAACTGCTGATTGGTGCTTGGTGGTAGTGTTGTGAGTCATGGAAAGGAAGTCAGAAGGTGGTTGATGAAGGGGCAGCACCTTCCTCTTCCACATCATCATCAGATGCTTCCTCTTGAAGCTGAAGGAGCAATGGAGGGTCATCAGCTTCACTGTCTGACCCATCATCTTGGTGTGTGGTTGCCATGGGTAGAGGTGGTCATGACTCTAGATTCCTGGGATCTTGGGAGCATTGCTCCAGTAAATTTGACCATGAGAAAAAGTAAATTTGGGTTTGGGTTTTGTTCATCCGCTAGACATTATGCAATTTTTTTGCGTATACGTTCTTGTACAAACCAATTTTTTTAAATTACAAATTTAGTTATTTTAAGTTTAGTTGGTAATTCCATATTTAACAATTATTTTTATTTTTTGTTAAGCTTCAGTGTTTTGATAATTAAAATTTTATTAAAACGTATATTTTTTTAATATAAAATTATCAGGATTGGACTATGTTCCATTGATCTTGGCCAGGTTTGATAAATTGGCCAGATAATTACTTGTGTGGTTTTAAGTAATCCACCATGACTCTAGAATTGAAAAGTTTAGTTAAGTTTAAACTTACTTTTACTTACCCTACTTTAACTTACCTACTTTTACTTACTCTTCCTTACTTTTACTAAGTTTAAAGCACTTACTTTTACTTACTTTCATTGTACTATATTTACTTACTTTTACTCACTTTTACCATACTATATTTACTAACTTTTACTTATTTTATATTTTTTCAGGTAGTCAATAATCAATAATGGATCCTAATATTGATGAAGTTGGAGAGAAAAGTGAGGGTGTTAAAAGGGGTTACTTTTGTGGTCAATGCAAGAACAAATATTCAAAAGCAAAACTGGGAGGAACATTTTAATTCCAAAAAAAGTATTTGTTACAATACAAGAGGTCCCAGAGTTTGGGCCCACAGCTTAGATATTGCAGTAAAGAAATACCAGGATGAAGTGCAGCAAAGAGATACGGCAAAGCAGTCATTTAGTTTGTTCACAAAATGTGCTAGTGCTAGACCTCAGAAAAATGAACCAACTTCTTCAACTGCTAATCTAGAAAATGAAACTTTTTCACTAGATGTTTCACAGACTGAAGAAAGTGCTTCTCCTCCACCTAAGAAACAAAAGGGTCATTCTCTGTCAGATCAACCAAAAAAAATTGAAATTAACACCCTCATCTCTCATATTTTGCTGAAATTTGGTTTATAGGGAGTTTGTGAGCCCTGAATCCATTTCTGAAATTATAAGGTCAATCCGACCAACGGTTCAAGAGATATGACCTCGGGCAATTTGAGGTCACTCGCGAGGTTACTAACATTTGGCGAGCCATAACTGGGTAATAATTGTCATAATTATATAAAAGTATAATATTTAGAATCAGAAAACGACAAGGAATCCAAATATGCAAGTTTTAGAACTCTAGGTTGAAAAATAAAAAAGTTACACTGTAACCAAAATTTGAGGTCACGATTTGACCTCTGGGGTATCAAATGAGAATTTTTTTTTTAAATGTAAAAAATGAAGGCATAGGCATTGGCTATTAGAATCAGCAAAAAAAAGTTTGTTTATGTTAGTATTTTTCATGTAACTAACATATAAGTGAACACCATATTCATAAGTTATGCGTCAATTCTACCTATTTTTTCACACTTAAGCTCATAATTTGACCTATAGAAATTAAAATTACATTTTATAGATATAAAAAACAAAGTCAGAGTTCTTGACTAATAGAAACAATCATAAAAAGTTTGTTTATGTTGGTACTTTTCATGTAACTAACTTATAAGTGAACACCATATTTATAAATTGCTTGTCATTTCAAGGAATTTTTATATCTTAGCTATCAATTTGACCTCAAGCTCCAAGAATTTAATAAAAATTGTATTTCACTGCTAATCTACACTGGCAATAATAGTTATAATAGTGAAAGGGGAAGACTAAGCTCACATGTAGCCTAAACAAACCTGTTGAAACATGTTGCTACTTGTCTAAGTGCAGAATCAACACAGATAGTTGCAAAATTCCTTGTCTACAGGTTAGTACAGTTCCAGCCAGCACTGTGGGTGGCTGGTGGGTATGGTGTTTTAATGAGCCTCAGAGACTATAAGGCCTAAAATATTAAGTGTGTATAGCTATATATTTTCTAAAAAATATATATTACCTAATTGTAAATTCTATATCTTTACAGATCAAAATACAATGGTTCGGCACTTGAAATACTGCCAGGACCCTATTCAAAAACACAAGAAACGCATAACAATCAATCTTAGAAAAGTGACTGATGTACTTGTTGAAAAATGTGCTGGAAGAGTGAAAAAAGACTCATTGTTGTGTGTGAACTGCTGGACACTGATAATGAAAAACCCCACTATACTTAGTACCACTGAAAACAACGAGTCTGAGCAGGATTCAAATGAATCATCTACTATCAGTGGCTTGAGTAACATCCTTCAATTCAAGATCTGGACAATGACAGTGATTGCTTGATAAAGGAAAATCCTTCAACTTCAGTTGAACCAGTTCTAGCATTTCTGGACCAAACACCAGTTAAAAAAAAGTAAGTAATAAATTAATATAATAACTTATACTTTACTACAAGGTCTGTTTGATCTACTATATAGCCAATTATATAGCATTTAAGGTACTATAATTAATATTTAATTACTAATATTCAGGTGTGTGAAACCTTTTTTTCTGTTCTTTTCAGAAGGGCTGTCATTAAGCCAGAAAAAGCGCAAGGCTCGTGGTAAGCTATCATCTGCTCAGAAACACCTGAAGGAGAGGCTAGAACTCAGTTATGGTGTTCAAATTACCGAGGAGGTAAGTGATACTTCAAAACCTGAAACTAAATCTGAAAAACATCTAGACAAATTAATGAATGAATTGAAACAGTCATTCCTGGAGAGCAAATATCACCATCACAAACTACAAATATTGACACACTCACCATACACAATTGAAAAAAACAGCTAGTTTCTTTCAAACTACAACATACATGGTGAAAAGAAGCCGTTCACTTAAATCAGAACATGGAATCCTTCCGAAGATTCCACTAATGAGCAAAGGAAAAGTGATATCTGAAGAACACAAAGATATAGTTAGAAGATTCTATGAGTCAGAAGAGGTTAGTCGTATGTGTCCTGGCCAAAAGGATTGCGTGAAAGTTATCAGTGCTGAAGGTGCAAAAATTATTGGTCCTCGGGAATTTAAGAGAGATGTTTGAACTATATAAAAATGATGAAAAGAATCCCAAAATAGGATTTTCCACATTTGCAAAATTACGGCCATCACATTGTGTGCTTGCCAGTAGTGGTGGGACTCATTCTGTCTGTGTCTGCACATACCATCAAAATCCAAAATTGCAGCTGGCTGCATTGGGAGAAAGAGGTCTTTCATACAAGGATCTTATGGATTACAGTGTCTGCAGTACAGAAAGAGAGACTTGCATGATGCAACTTTGCAATGATTGCCCAAGAGAAGAGGGTGTCCTGGATTTTCTTGAGTTACTTGACAGTGTGAAATCAGCTCCAAATGAAATATCTTACAAGCAATGGGTGACTGTTGACTGTTGTACAATGGTTGATAAGGTGGAGCCACTTCATGAATACTTATCATCCCTAAGCATGAAAATATCCCGCATGGTTCGTCATCACTTTGTTGCTCAGCAACAATCACAGTACTTCAAGCAGTTGAAAGAAACACTACCACCTCAGAGCGAGGTAGTTATAGTAGGTGATTTCTCTGAGAATTATTCTTTCATTGTCCAGGATGCTGCCCAAGGGTTTTACTGGGACAATTCACAGTGTACAGTTCACCCTTTTGTCATCTATTATAGATCATCTGCAGACCAGGAACTTAGCCATTTTAGTGTCTGTTTCTTATCTGCATCACTAAAACACAACACTATAATGGTTTACTCATTCATATTGAAGCTTATGACATGTTAAATTCAGATGCCCACAATTGAAGAAGGTGCACTATTTCTCAGATGGATGTGCTGGCCAATATAAGAACAGATACAACTTCACAAATCTCTGTTACCATGAAGAGGATTTTGGTCTGTCTTGTGAATGGCACTTCTTTGCTACATCCCATGGCAAAAATGCATGTGATGGGATTGGAGGAACAGTGAAAAGAGCTACTGCTCGTGCCAGTTTGCAGAGAACTACAGAGAGGCAAATTCTTACACCAGAACACATGTTTCAGTTTTGTGAAGAAAACTTGAGCAAGAAGATAAATTTTTTCTTTGTAACTACAGCTGATTTGAAAGATGCAGAAGAACGGTTGGAACATCGATTCAAGGATAGTAGGGCTATTCCTGGAACTCAGAAATATCATAGATTTGTTCCCCTAAACAAGGAAGAACTGATGGTGTATCCCATTTCAAGTGGCATTGGAGAAAAGAAAAGAATAAGGAAAAGTCATTTTACTAATGAACCTGCAATGCTTGGTAACCTAAAATGTGTCAAACCAGGAGAGTATGTTGGCTGCATTTATGACATGCAAGTTTGGTATGGAATTGTGGAGGAATATTGTGAAGAGTTTGATGATTTCACTGTGAACTTTCTACATCCCTCTGGGTCATCAGGATCAAGTGCATATTATTATCCATCAAACAAGGATTCATGTGCTGTGCCAGGACATCATATATTAACTGTAATGAGTTGTCCTACCCTAAGAGGAGGCAGCAGAATTCAATACATTTTCCACAAAAAGAAATTGATGAGAGCATCGAGCATGCAAAAATTGTATTAGGCTAGCACATGAATCCTCTAAGTAGGTCTTCCCCTTTCACTATTATAACTATATTGCCAGTGTAGATTAGCAGTGAAATACAATTTTACATTTTTTGCCTTTGTTTTTATATCTATAAAAAAATGTAATTTTAATTTCTATAGGTCAAATTATGAGCTTAAGTGTGAAAAAATAGGTGGAATTGACGCACAACTTATGAATATGGTGTTCACTTATATGTTAGTTACATGAAAAATACTAACATAAACAATCTTTTTTTTGCTGATTCTAATAGCCAATGCCTATGCCTTCATTTTTTACATTTAAAAAAGAAATTCTCATTTGATACCCCAGAGGTCAAATCGTGACCTCAAATTTTGGTTACAGTGTAACTTTTTTATTTTTCAACCTAGAGTTCTAAAACTTGCATATTTGGATTCCTTGTCGTTTTCTGATTCTAAATATATATACTTTTATATAATTGTGACCATTATTACCCAAGTTATGGGTCGCCAAATGTTAGTGACCTCGCAAGTGACCTCAAATTTCCCGAGGTCATATCTCTTGAACCGTTGGTCGGATTGACCTTATAATTTCAGAAATGGATTCAGGGCCCACAAACTCCCTATAAACCAAATTTCAGCAAAATCTGAGAGATGAGGGTGTTAGGCACTGGTTGATCTGACAGAGAATGACCCAAAAGATAAGTGAGGAATCTGCGCATCAGACTAACAAAACTGCTTTAGAGGAATTTGAAAATTCCCAAATCCAGAAGACATTGAATGCAATTTTGCGCCTAACAAAAGAAACTCACCAAGCTGTTGTGGTTAATAAAGAGAAGAGTCAAAATATGCCTTCAAGTTCAAGTGTTGCATCCAAATCTAATAAAGCAAAAAGCAACAGGCACTAGATCTGCTGTAATGATCACACAGAAAGCCATTGATCAGTGGCCAAGCATACATGGCGGTAAATTCACAACAAATGCCTACATGCAAGGTCTAACATCGTCCACTGTTGCTGCTGCAATGAATAAATAAACTTAAGGTGAGTTATAAACTGTACATTATTGTATTATTATGTTTAGCTAAAACAATTTGTAATTGGTATGTCATCAATTCAAGAGTTTACTATCATTAACCTATCTAGTGGTATAAGGGGAAAAAAAGTAAATTCAGAGCTATGCTCCAGTAAATTTTTTCAAATCTGGAGTCATGGAGGTGGTGGTGGTTTTGGTTAGAGGTTTTTATTTCCTATATAGTGCAATTTTCCTTCAAAAAATGAAGTTTTCTCTATTGCCATTGTGATACCATTTTCTTTTGGATTTGACCATGTACTTTTGTAATCTAGCCATAAAAATTATCTAATCTTGCATTTTTTTTGGCTTGTAGGGCATTTAATATAGTCTGTACCCATTGCTCAGCAGTGAAATTTCATTTTTAACTTTTCCGAAAAAAATTCTGTAACTGCAGAATTTTTGTCTATATAATGGACCTTGATACTGAAATAAAATTTCCGTAAGTGTGAAATTTCATATAAAGGGGTTCCATAAAATGAGGACTACCTGTACAACATAATATTAATTAGGATTAAATAGGATTAAATATTATAAGTTATTTATTATGTTAAATTGATTCTTATGAGTATTATGATGCATGTTTATTATATATTTGACTTTGTTTTTAAAATGACTTATTATAATGTTTCCTGGGAATGTAACACACATTAAACAGGGGCCTATGGAAATAAGGATTCACTTTACGCAGATTATGCTACTCGCTGTCCAGGAATGTAACCAGCACATAAAAGAGACCTACCTGGTTATCACTTTATGCAAAATATGGATATATGATTCACAAGAAAGATGTTTTTGAAAATGTGAGCCAGCTTGTGACCACAGATTAGTATGACTCCACGTATAAAAGCTTACACCAGAGTCTTTGTCTTGTTAAAATGTCTGTATACATTTTACTGGTTTTTTTTAATGGTTATGCAAGAAACTAAGTATTCTAAATAACCATTTCTAAATTAACCCCAGTGGTAATTAGAATACTTCATCTCAGATGACTGGATGAAAAAAAGGGGTTAATTTAGAATGCACACTTCACCTATCTTAGTACTGTAACATATTTAATTGAAACAAGTTTAAATAAGGATCACACAGTTTTGTTTTTCCCAAGAACACTAATTTTTTAAAATGACCGCAATACACTGAATACTAAAAGAAAATAGAAATCAGTGTTGGCTCATTCATCTGTGAACTAAGCTTAGCCATTTATTACAATTAAATTTATTTTTTTTCAGGGTTAAAATGCACAGATGTAGTAGAACATACTATCCACCCACGTAAATCAAGTGATTTGAAAAATTTAGAAAACTTATAAAAAATATATGAGTAGGTGAGTATACAAGTTTAATGTTTATAGCCAAGCCTCACACTTTAGTGTTGTTACATTTTGAAAGACAACCAATATTAGATAAGACTTGTGTTCCAGTCAGTGGAAGCCTTAATTAAAAATGAACTGCTTTTAGAATAACTAGGACCTAATTGAAGTAAGGTGTTACAGGTAAATATATTAATGCAGGGTGGACTGCATTTCTGTAATTTTTCTAAATAGTGTCTTCTTTTTTGTGGGTTTCATTCAAATAATGTACTACTATGATAACATTTGTATATAAGTGTTCTCATTCAGTACTATTTTATGAGTGTTCTGAATGAAGGATAGAGACAAGCTACAGTATGGTAATAGTTAATTAGGCCATCTAAGAGAAATTAAAGATCAGTATTATGACAGCAGCTTTAACTATTACAATTTGTAGATGAGCTTTTCATTTATATATGGTTTACTTTGTAAGGCAGTGGTTCTCAACCTCAATCTCTTTGGACCATTTTTACAATCATCTAACATCACCAACCCACCACCCAAAGTCTAACAAACTTAGCAAATCAGCATGATTTAGCTCAGTTAGCATGAAAAATTAAAAATAGATACTTAGCACTTAGCTATATCAATACAAAAAATGTATATTTACATTTTTATATGTATAGTACCTATTAATATTTTTCACAGAAAATTGTAATTATAGTACTGTATGCCCCAGTGATCTCTAGGTTGAAAACTACTGTTTTCAGTATCTATGAAAATTTGCCATATAGAGCTGGTTGTATAATTTTGTGTAAATACCTTGGTTTTGGTAACTTATTGGGCTAGTGTAGTACCTATATATCTTGCAGGGTATGGATGTCTACTTTTTGTTCAGTACAGTAGCTCTTTGGTAGTCTACTTCAAAGTATATGTGTATATATATATATATATAATATATTAGGGTGACACTTATTTTCGAAAGTTTGAATTTTTATCGGGACGGGCGCGTTTCTGGTTCCATTTTGTCAAAAAATATCGTGTGTAAAATATTTTTGAAATAAAACAATATTTAGAACTGCCTCAATACGGTCAAAGTTTGTATATTTTCTCGAAAAGTAGAAATTTTAGATCATGATGTTCTATGCCTCTAGCAAATAAAATATCACTTCTAGTTTGTTCAAGCTACTAATCTTGACCTAAAACATATAACTGGACTTCATACTTTCAACTCTAGGTCCCCCTCAACTCGAGTATTAGCCCCTCAAGGGGGGGGGGGGTATCATGGGCGCCCATCTCCCTCTCATTGTTGCCTACTTTGCAGAGGTCACGGTGGACTTGCGGGCGGTTGGGAAGTCACAGCGGTGCTTCTCGACCACTTGTAAGAGGAACTGCCTTTGGTCTTCACTCTTGGTAAGGGCCAGGTTGAAAGACTGCATCAACGCCACCCCGCGCTCCGCGAAGTCATTGACAACTTGAAGGGCCTGGACTCGGCGGGATGCGGCGATGAAGGCTGGGTCCGTCCGCCACTCCTCCGGATCCTTGAGCAGGAAGGTGGTGATGTCCAGAACCTTGAAGAACTCCTTTGATGTAGTCGTTGTGAACTTGGCCAATGTATTGTTGGCGATTGAGGCGGTGGACAGGTCCACATTGATACGCCGCGGGGGATCCTCCGATCCTTCCTCTTCTTCCATCGCTTTAATCATCTCCCGCTTTGTCGCCAAGTTGATACCCTCGTCGAAGATGGCCAGGGTGACGAGGCGCTCGCTCAAGTACCATAGGTGCCTGGCGAAGACTGTCGCCGTCGCCTTGGCCACCGCTGAGTCCGGATAATAGACGAGGGCCTTGAGCAGCGCGAGGTCCGCGGCTGGGGCCGTTGCCGGGAGCGGCGCTTTGTACCAGGCCATCACGTAGATGGACACGGCGAAGATGGTGAATCGCCGGATTCCAGCCGCTTCGCCTGACGACATCTGAAACTGTTCCCGGAACAGGAACAGTTTGATGGCATAGATGACTTTTGCCATCCAGCGCGCGCGATGGAAGGCGCCGGGACGAGCGAACCGGGCACCCCGCTTGTTCGGACCGCCCAGCACAATTACAGAGAGCTCCAGAAGTTCCCTGTAGTCATCACGTGGATGTTGACTGTCGAGGAGGCGGCTGAATTCGATCAGCAGGTCGTCGCGGGCGTCCTTCAGGTGCTGCGGCATGGTTCCATCCTCGAAGGGCTTCGCTTTGGTTTGATCGATGAAGTCCCACTGGGCGACGAATCGTTTGAACAGGAGGATGTCAGGACCAGTAGAGGGACCGAGGCACGCCGTGAATGCCTTCTCGCACACCAGTTCGTGGATGTGGTGGCGGCAAGCCAAATGAAGCACTGTCTTCTCGAGTTTCTGCTCAATGATATAGCAAGCTCCTCCTGAGAGTCCTGTGTTTGAGGCGGTGGTGTCAAAAGAGAGGGCACAGATCCGTCCCTTGATGTCCCAATCCTCGAGGGCAGAGAGGACGGCTTCCGCCATGGCGCGGCCGGTGCTGTCGGGGAGGCTGGGCACAGCCAGAAGCTTGTCGACGTTCTCCCCAGACACCAGAACTGGAAGGCGATCTTCAGCAGGGCCTCCGTCAGCCGCTGGTACGATTTTCCCGTCCCAGTGAACGGTCAGCGGCACAGTAGGATGGAAGGCTGCCTTCATTTCCGCTGCTGCCATAGCACGGAACTTTGCTCGGTCGCGGCGGGAGGATTCGCGGTTCAAGACCAGCTCCTCAGGGTCGTGGCCCAAGCTCCTCGCAGCCGCCGACAGCAAAAAAACACCTCGGTCGGTAAGTTTCGTCCGATCCATCGCTGCGGAGAGATCAGGGGTGATCATCTTTTTTGACGTGCGGAATCGCTTGGGTGGTAAAGGGGTCATAGATGCTTCTGCATTCGACGTGGACGGGCCCGGGAGAGAGAGCTCTTCCTCTTCTTCTCGGCGACGACGCCGTGTTGGTGACCGAGTCGGGCTGCTTGCACCTGAGCTGGAGCTCGATGCCAGTTCGACGAGTTCTTCTCGGCTCTCTCTGTTCGCCCTTTCATCATCTTGCCGGTGGCTCCTTTCCGCTTCCTGTCTCCTCGCACGCTCCTCCTCAGTGTGCAGCATCATGTCACGTGTGGAGGAGATGCGGCCGCGCCGCACCTCGGCCCTTTGTCCCGTCAGGAACTCCCTGTCCTCTTCGATTGTGATCATCGACATCGCCTGTTCGTGTGCGATGTCGAAGAGGCGGTCAAGGGATGAGAGGAACTCAGCCTCATTCCTGATTTGGGTCACAGTGCGCCGTTTCGAGTTCTTGTTCAGAGCCCGCCACTTCTCGTACATTCGGAGAACCTTGTCCCTTGCGCGTTGGTCTTTCTGCGTAGGAATACGGGACCGCTCCCAGAATTCCTTGACTGCGTCACTGTCTCAGCGGCTGCTTCCTTGATCGGCTTCTTGACGTCAAGGTGAAGGTGGAAAAAGTACTGAAGCGCCTGCTTTCCCGTAGGCAGCATGCTTCCTGTGATGCTGTGGTCCACGGTCCCCAGGAGATAGACTGCTGTTTTAGATCTTGTTGCCGAAGCCATCACGTCGTTTCAGAACTCACTGAAAAAGAGAATGAAACACTGTTAGTGTTGGCAAAACTCGTCCCAACCCATTTTCTACTTAGAATAACATGTTCTTTCGCCTGTATCAATATTGGATAAACTCGTGTTACACCCTGTATAATACCTCATTTTAGTCTTCTGTACACCAGTGCGGAAGACTAAACCAATGACTCTGACTCCGTCTCTGTCTGTCTGTTATCATTTTTCAACTCAGAAACTACAGCAGCTATCGAAACGAAAACTGACATGATAACAGAATGCCATGAGTACTTTTCGACAAAAGTATAAACTTTGACCTCGTTGAGGCAGTTCTAATTATTATTTTATTTCAAAAATATTTACACACAATGTTTTTAGACGGAATGACACCAGAAATGCGCCCGTCCTGATAGAAATTCCCCAAAAATGAAAAACACCCCAAATAAGTGGCACCCTAATATATATACAGGCCCGGATTTAGCTATAGGCGAACTAGGCGATCGCCTAGGGCCTCGAGCCAAAGGGGGCCTCGCTCAAGCCGTTTTGCGCATTCTGTTCAAGTGATATTAATGATTTAAAACTCTATGAAGAACTTAAAGTACTTTGCAGGTTTATACCTGAGAAAACAGATCTCGGAAATGCCCTTGTTTATATAGTGCAAAAACAACTAAGTGAGATTTATCCTAATGTTTATGTTGCACTTCAAATAGTATTAACCATCCCAGTTACTGTTGCTTCGGCTGAAAGAAGTTTCTGCGTCTCAAACTTATTAAAACGTATTTGCGTTCCACCATGTCTCAAGCGAGATTGCAATCATTAGCTATGTTATCAATAGAAAACGATATAACAAATTCATTAGATTATTCTCAATTAATTGAAGAGTTTAGCTCGAAGAAAAGTAGAAAAGCATTGCTGTAATATTCAAGGAGCATCTGAACCAAATATTAAAGCATTAATATTTAGCCTGATAAGTCGATCGCTCACTATTATAAAAAATGAAATGTCAACATCTCTTATACATCACATATGAAAAATGTTTGTATACTATGGAAAGTCATTACCTATAATATATATAAATCTTGGAAATCATTCTCTTATATTTTCGATACAAATCTTGATTCATATTATAATTTATACTTATTTGTATGGTTTATTTATATTTCTTATACAATTTCCATGTGATTATTTTGGTTTGGTTTAATTTTTAAGTGCTGGCATAGTTCTGTCTATGCGAAATTCTAATATTGCTGGTATAGTACCGATAATTAAGTCCATATTTTCATATATATAGGCCTAGGGCCTCGCAAACTTCTAAATCCCTCTCATCTTGCGCGGAATATTCTCCTATACAAGCGTCGTTCTTTACGTAATTATACTGCGTGTTTGCATTTAAAATGTATATAATGTACGGCATGCGGGAGTGCCCCTTTGGGGCATGGTTTCTGCGCGTATGTAGAGGAATTATGACGTTTGATTGAGTGAGGCCCGTGGTGTAGTGGTTATCATATCTGACCGGCAATTGGAAGATCCTGGGTTCGATTCCTGGGCAGTTACCTCATTTTTTAATTTGTTTCGTTCTTTCCCTCTCATCTTGCGCGGAATATTGTCCTATACAAGTGTTGTTCTTTACGTTAATTATACTGCATGTTTGCAGTTAAAATGTATATATATATATATATATACAGTAAAACCTTCATTATCCAGCAAGCTCAGGGATTAGGCCATTCCAGTTGTCTAAATTTTCCAGTTTCTGAGGGTACCATTAACCTAGGAAAAACCAATGGACAATAATAGTAAAAAACAAATTTTGGCTATACAGTCAACCCTCGTTATAACAGACTAATAGGGGGGAAAGGTGTCCGTTATAGCCGATGTCCGATATAACCGACGGTACTGGTAACCTACGGTATACGTATATGATACGGTAATGGAGATACTATATACAGTACTGTGCACTGTCTGCTGAACACGATACATGATAAATGATACAGAAAATAATGAAATATAATAAAAATATAAAAGTTAGCTTGTCCTTGGCCTACGAATGTTGGAAACAGTTGCTTTTTCATGCATACTCCACGCACACCTTGGCCACCGAAGCACCCACCTCTAACTTCTGATTAATTCCAGCTTCTGGGTCACTGACAGGGTCACACGCTTCTCTTTTCCTGGTTAACGTCGCCAGTGGTGTGTCGGTTTATCCGATATCTGCTCTAACGGGGTCCGTTATAGCGAGGGTTGACTGTACTGCACTGTACACCAATGTAAACATATTGTAATCAACATAAACACTATGCTAAGTATGTATGGGACAATTGAAACAAGTAAATTTTAGTCTTATTTTATTAAGAATGTTAAGGATGTTCTAAATTTTTCCAGATGGCATCAGAAAGCTTCCTGGTTTCTAGATTGGTGAATTGTATTGGCCTAATATGAAATTTGCCAGTTTCTAAAGTTTACTGGATGGTTGATTGCTGGATAGTGCAGGTTTTACTGTATATATATACGGTATATAGTTTTTTTTTTTTCCAGTTCTCTTTTGTTACAGTATTTGAAATGTACTTTGATTATACAGTATTATTAAATTTGTATATATAAACTTTATCTGCTGTCACTGACAATCTAGTTTAAGACTCTTGTGAGTTACCATACTTAACATTGTTTCACAGGCAACTGGTCACCTGCACTTGACATCTTGGGCACTGTTGCTGTAAGGGTATTGTAACTAACTTGGGGTGCAGTACCAAAATTATAAAGATAGGTAATCTATTGAGTAATGAAGGAAACAGGGTCTGTGAAGCCTTTAGTATTGCAGAATTAACCTATATAGCCTACTAGGCAAAGTAAAATTTAAAGATGGAGATTAACATTTCACTGATCTTCAGGTTTTCATTTTGTTGTTACATATGTATTGTATCATTAGAGTAATGTAAATTTTATAACTTAATGTACGGTATTTATGTCATAGGCTGTCACTTAAAAGTTATTAATTTGGCTACCATTACTAGCCTAGGGACTGTATATCATACAGGATGTATGGCACATAAAATTTTTTTCCTTCTAAAGCACCACTATTTAGCAGCAGAATTTTGGGCCAATAAACTTGTCAGCCTGAGTGGAGGAGCTCCAATTGATGTTTATTACTTGTCACAATGCTATTTCCTCACCAAACAGTATCACCGTGCAATACTTCTAATAACATCACATAATTTATTAAAGGTAAGGGATTTTGTGTGTGAAGTAATAGGAGAATAATGTTGCTATACTGTATTTATAAACTACCCAGTTTCTACAGAGTAGGATATATTTAATTCACTAGTATTTAATATTAGCTGCAATCTATGTTAAAAGTAGTAATTTCAGTACCATATGTCATATGATTTGAAAAGAATTTAAACTAAAGATTTCTTATATAATCAGTCATTTAGCCGAGGGCTACACTACCGTGCCTAGCTTCAGATCCCATATAGTTGAATCCACTTCCCATTAAAAACATATAGGGTGTCCATAAATTGTCTTTAAAATTCAATTCAAATTCAATTGAATTTGTGGAGATAATTTATGGACAACTATATATAACTGAAGACTATAATTCAAGGATAGGACATAGTTAATTTTAGTAAATAACTTAGTATAATTTGGAAAGTAGTTTTAGGATGTATTTATTTTCATGTAACAAATTACAGAGGAGAGTTGGAGCCTATTTAAAAATTAATTTTAATCTAAAAGAGAGAGAAACTTTGTCCATAAGTTACATAAAATAAAATAAAAATTTCATGTAAGCTCTTAAAAATGTTGCATTAAAAGCAAGAGACAAAACAACCTCATGTCCTCTCCTTCACAAATATTGTTTCTTTAGCTACTCATACAGGGTTGATGCATGAAATATACCATAGAATGGGGTAATTCAGGTCTTGAAGGGTAATTCAGGTCACATCTTTTTTTTTTTTAAACACTGAAATTGGCACCAAGGTTATTTGGCATTTTATTGTCTAAATTTTTTTACATTTTCAGGTGTTTTTCACTTACTTTTCATGTTTTTCTTGCTTCCAGAATTACCTTGAACTTGACCTAAATTAACTCAGTTTATGGTACAGTACCATACCAGTATAAATGTTAGTCCAAACCACACGTGCAGGAAGATTGTTAGGACATCATCCAGGTTTTTCATCCACAAAAATTACATAGTGGGTAATAGAGAAGGGTAGTCTTGGATTTTTTTATTAAAGAAATTGTCTTTAATATAAAAATGTCAAAATGGACCTATATTTTGAAAGGAAATTTTGCTGGAAACAAATAATAGTTTGGTTTTATTACTAATTTATAAAGAGAAGTCGAGTAAACCTACTTTGGACATGCCAAAAATGAAACTTGTAAAACACCTATTACTTTATAAAGAAAACTAGAAATGCTGAGAATGTAATGTACTTAGGAATTAAAACAGATAGGCTGAGGCCCTATTCTTGAAGTTCTAGTTAAGTTCATCAGAGATATGAAAGAGCAAAATTGTGACTCATTTGAGCTTCAAAACCACGCAGAAGAATGTCAGTTTGATTTTGTTAGACTCATGCAAAGTACCTGAAAAGTATTACGGCATTATTTCAAAGAAATATTTGGATGAAAATTTATCAATAGTCATATGAGGAAAACTACAGATGATGAAAATTTGAGAGATTTTCAGTGTGCCATCTCTCAAGCACTATCTAATTTTTTCAAAATTCAGGTTTAGAAAGATATGATTTTGAGAATTCTTAAGTTTCTCTCAGATTACCCTGAAGCTACAAATTTACAGTAGTGTTGAATTTACCTAACAAGAATTAAAATGAACTCGTAAAGTATTTCTTGGCAACATCGGAAAAGATAAAAACAAACCCTTTCAATCTGCAGCCTCAGCAGAGGAAGAGGAGTTAAAATAATGCCTAAAAGATCTTAAAAAGTACTTTCTTTTTAATTGCTTCATTTTATCACGAAAGTCCTGATGGATCTGTATCGTTTTAAGCCAAAATTTCTTTTTAAATAGATTATTAACCTCCTCAGTGCCAATACATTTTACTTATGTACAATTCCTGCAACTAAAGTTGCCAGTTGGCACCAATGGGTTAAGCAGATTTTAAATACAAGAGGAATATCTGTAGTTGAATGGTTAGTGTTATGTTACACAAGATTAATTGAAGCTAGAATCCCAGAAAGTGTTAAGTAAAATCATGAGATTCCTAAGAGAATCTTCACCACTCTTACTGTAGATAAGGTCCTGACAATAAAAGTATAGAAAAGTTCCTCATCCACATAATATATTTCTTCATTCCAGCGAATCCTGCGAGTTTGTTTGACCATGAAAGTTGTTTAGTGCATCCCCAGAGCTGACTAAAAGCGAGGAAAATAATGAAAAAAGGGTGATTTAAAAGATTTTGAAGCAGATGGAGAACAATGATTCTATTTCAGTCTCTGATGCAGATTTGTTTACTCAAACCTGATAAATTTTAAATGTTTTTAATTAGATGTGTACCAATTAATCAGCATTGGCACTGGCAGAATTGGCCAATTTTTAAGCATCAGCATCAGCCAAATTTAGCCGATTCTCTCTCTGATTCTTTGAAATTTTAAAATTTTCATTGCAAAACAAAATCTATATTTATAGAAAACTGAACAAACAAAAAACACTATTTATGATAATGTATACTCATTTTAAAGTGTAATTATCTAAAAATATTTTACATTTACAAAAAAGGCAAAGCTTAAGTTAGGTTGCCCATAAATTTGCATTTTATCTAACTAGCTAATCTCTAAATATTCTTAATTATCGTAATCTCATACTTTAATTAAAAAATTATTCTATATTGTTATACTTTATAATTTATATATTAAACCATCTTATTACGTTTACTTTTATTTTAAATATTTTAATTTTATAAACCCAAATTATATATACATTTTTTTTATTCAAATTAGCCATGAGAGACTTGAAATTTTAATGAAAAATTTGTTGTTGTTTTCATTGTTGGAGAAAGAAAATACCTTCAACATAGGGAAAAAAATTACTTTAAATATTGGTACCGTATTGAATTTATGAAAGTAAAACAAAATTATTTTATCATTTTACTGAGTAAATAAAACTTAATATCATTTTAGCTGCAGTATATGAGTAACAAATTCTGGTGCTGTATATTGTGGAGTGAGCTAAGGAAAAGCATTTAAATAAATTTGAAAATGAAAATTTAAAGTTTTCACATTAGATTAGTAAAATTTGTGAAGGGAATTGAATTTTAAAATATAGGCAAAGAATTGGCATTGGCATTGGCTAAATTTTAGAATTGGTATATCACTCTTTTTAATCATTCTCATCACTGCCTAATGAGAATTCAAATACCCATACTATTTCGTGATTCATTATAAATGTTACAAGTGGACTCTCAAGATTTATAATGGTGGTGTGGACAAAAAAGTATTTTGCCTTGCTTGGCTGCAGGGGGTACCCATCTTCCGTCCCTTTCTCACTTTGAAAATTTTGATTATCTGGCTAAGTCTTGTTGTAATAACACCATTCATCTTTTATCATACCCACATCCCAGTTCTCATATTAAAGAAAATCAAGTTAGGTTGGGGAATAAATTTATAAAAGAGCCTCCAGGTCCATACAGATAAGTGTGACAAACATCATGAAAATGGGCTTTTACAGTTTTAACATTTTAGGTGCGCAAGTTTTTTGCATGGCACATAGGTTTACACTTATAAAAGGAGTTTAAACAAAGAGTGGTTTCCAATATCCTTTGATATAGAGAGTTAGGGTATTTTTGCTTATTGGTTTTGACAACATTCTTCTTACAACAAAAACTGCTAATTTCACTTAGTGTATATTCCTTTTAAGAATGCAAGGTGTCGATACTTAGCTGCCCGGTGTCACTATGAAGTAGGTGAATTTCAAGTAGCCCTTGATGTTTTAGACCAAGTTAGTAAAAATTCATTCATGAGAAAAACTGACACCATCCCTATCAACATACCTGAAATTGAAGATGGCACATCCGTAAGTATCGTCCTTAGTATTTTTACCTCTCCTTTGATGGGATAAAATACAGTAACATCTGTATTATCCTTAGTAGTATTTTTACCCCTCTTTCAGTAGGATAAAATTACAATAAAAAATCATATAGGCTTCAGATAATATGATCTGAAAATACGGTACCATGAGGACTAATTGATAAAATACAGTACTTTCAAATAATATTATTAACCTGAACTATAAGTGTTTTGGTTTGTTTCTACAAAAAATATCAACATTGTTTTAACAATAAAATGTAATTGGGCTCTGAACCAATTATGTCATCAATCTCCAGCTACCTACCAACAAAGCTAGTGGATTAAATAGTGAATTTTGTGTATTTTCTAAGGTTAGATTTCTAGTTTCATAAGTAACAGGTGAGTTTGATTTTCAAATATATGTTAGTTGGTGGTCTCGTCTTGTGTTACTGAATTTATTATTTTAATGACAATTAAGATCAAGTATGCTAACAAAGCCCAAATTGCTGGCAAACTGTGGGTAGTTCAACATTTTAAAAATTATTAATTTTTGCTGTTTGGTGGTTAAACCACTTATTTCTTATCTTCCACCACATTTTTTCTCCACATTTAAACATTTCACTTCAGATCCCATCATTTCCTGCTAATTCAACCTTCTCCAATTTGATATCCTCTGTGCCCTGGTATACGCTTGCACATATGCTAAACTACCAATTTCTTTCACTAAGTCCCTGAAAAGATATTTTTTCATATTAAATTTCCTCTCAGTTGATACCCATTACAACTTTCTACATGAATTTATCTCAGTCATAGAGTTTGAGAGACCTTAGCGTATGACAGGTTAGGTACTCCAAAGCTAATTTCTCACAAAAAAGTTTGATATTGCACTTAAACATATTATGGGGGTTGTGAAGTCCCCCCCCCCCCTTTTCAAATTGCCCTTGGGGGTTGTGGAGTTTTTCACAAAACCCCCACCCTAATTTTCAAGTCCTATCTGGTTCTTCTCACAAGTTTTTCTCTCCCCACAGGAGTCTATTTAGTAAGCCTGTTAACTGTAAAAATACTGTAACTGCTAGCCTGTATTTGATTTTGGAAGCCTATTAAAAGGTTATGAAACCAGAATAGATTGCCAGATAGACAGGCTGAGATTAATACAGACGTGTCCTTTTGGAAGCCAAGGGAGTTTGGAAAGCCTTTAAAGGTATGATGTTAAGTGCTCTAGCTTGTAATCTTTGGCCAGTGTACAATAGGAATAAAGACTTGTTCATAATTCTTATTCCTAGTTATTGTAGTGTTGTCATTTGTATTTCACCATCATTATTAGTATTAATTAGTATTATTAAAAGCAGTGGCGGCTTGTGACTAAAAATTCTAGGGGTGCTGTCTCTAAGAATGTGTTGAAATAATTACTGAAATAAAAGGATGAGCATTGAGCAATGAATAAAAGTTTCAAAAGTTATTGAAAAAGTTATTCAGTGAGCTCATCCTTATATTGTTCTTGATTATTTCAATTGTAAATAAAAAATTTAGGGGTACTGCAGTTCTGCAGTGCCTACCAACGAGCCGCCACTGATTAAAAGTAGACATATATATAGGTTGTTGAGACTGTGACTGAGTATAGATAGGTGTAATAAATCTAGCCAGGTTAGAATCAGACATCAGACCTTTACTCATTGCCTGGTTTGCAGTGCATGTGGGAGCCCTGGAGTCTCCTTTAGCCAAATCCAGTCATCTGTGATCCTGTCATGTAACTACCTAGAGAACCGATTATCATTACACAACCTAACAACATTTTTGCTTCCTGGTAAAAACATACTGTTTTATACTACAGGGGACCCTCGGTATACATGGGGGTTAGGTTCCTGAAAACGCCCATGTAAATGGAAACTGTGCATATGGGGACTAATACTTTATGGAAAAAAATACAATCAATCCCTATGACCAACTATATTTCCTCATACATCACTAAAACACGTACAGAAACACCAAAACACATACTATACATACATGTATATTTATATATTAACTGCACATATTATTACTGCAGTAACAAGAAAAAAATGGTTTAACTTACAAATAAAGGTAGGCAGATTGGGTAGAGTTGCTGCGACGATGTTTACTGGTGAGAGTGTTGTTATTTATTATGATTATTGTGATTATTTGTTGCAATTTATTTTTTAATTGTAGTACTAATAAAGTATAAAAATACATTGTAAAGAAGTTAAAATCATTAGAGATGCATATATTTAACATAACGATTAGTTAAAATATTGGATAACATCCTTTATGTGATGTATAATTTGTAAATTTGCAAAATTGGTAATAGAATCCTTGCCACAATTAGGGTAGGGGAGGGGTAGAGTGACAGGCCACGACACACAGCTGTGTTGGCTTGTGAAACTGTGTATGGACAAGATCCCCTCCCATGTATATGGGGGGTGGGGAGCAATACCAAAACTGTGTACAGTTGTCCCTTGACATTCGCGAGGGTTACGTTCCAAATGCAGTCGCGAATGTCAAAATTTCACGAATACTTGACGCCCCCCTATATAATACCATAATGCTTATACAATTTGATATGCGAGTTTACACGAACATATCGGTAACAATTTTAGAGTATTTTTTAGTTGTTTTAAAATATGTTTTTATTGTGAATACCATTCATTTTAGTTACTTTTATGACATTTCTGTAAATAAAAAATCAGTTAGATTCTGTACATACATAAAATAAAAAAAATAAATATGGGTAGTGTACTGTACTTACCGATGACTATAAGAGTGTAGGCTAAGATGATCCACCTCGATGATGATGATGAGTTTTTGCTGTACAGTACGATGAGTTGATGAATACTGATGAGAAGAGGGTACTGTATGGCATGATGAAGCTACTGGAGATCAGGAAGGGGTGGATCATCGACATCTTCATCCAAGTCATACGGCGATAATGGAGGAGGAGAAGGCATTGCTGCTTCGCTCTGACTGGTGGGAGAGGTGGTGGCAGTGGTGGTGGGAGCCGGGGTCGAAGGTTGGATAGGTTTGAAATACATTGTGATCTCCGTTTGCTTTTTTCATTTCATCAAAGATGCTTCTATAAGGTGTCAGTGCTGCCTCCACTCCATTTTTCAATTCATTGACTGAAGCATCGAAGGGTCAATGTCATAGAAGTAGTCTAGGGTTCATTTGAACATGCGAAACCCTTCAGCTAAATTGTCCAGTGTCAGCCTCGGCCCCATTATGTCACCAAGCACACGATAATGGAGGACCTCGTGGATAGTCAAAGTCGTGAATGTCAAGGGACAACTGTATTAAATGCAAAAAACTTCACTTTTTTACGTGAAGGTCAAAATATGAGAATAAAAACCCACTCTAATAGACAGAGTTTATTTCCACGACAGTGGGCGTCGAAACTGTCGTGGAAATAAACTCTGTCTATTAGAGTGGGTTTTTATTCTCATATTCGGACAACTGTATATTGCTATTTCTGTCAGAGCAAAGTAGCTGGCCTTACATCAAAAACTAGGAATAAAATTGACTATCCTGTGGTAGCCTCTGCCATCAAACCTGTTGCTCATAGTGATGAGCTTCCGATTCCAACACCACCAGCAGATAAGAATCTTCTGCCAACATCATCTGAAGAGGAAGCATTGTCAGAACAAGCAAATGAATCTTCTGATACAGAGTACTGTCCAGAATCTTCTTCTGAACCACATTTCATAACTCAGCAAGACTTGAATGACTTGGTTAGGGACTTATATCTTACAAAGGGCAAGGCTGAACTTTTAGCTTCGAGACTTAAGGAGTGGAACTTAGTTCAGGGTGATGTGTGCATTACTTCTTTTCGCAAGAGAAGCTCCAACATATTGTGCTACTTTCAAACTGTAAATCAGCTATGTTACTGCTCAGATTTTGAAAGTTTATTCTCGTATTTTAAAATAGAACATGTTCCAGACAAGTGGCATCTGTTCATTGACTCTAGTAAACGTGAATGGGAACGTTCACCAAAGCATTCCAATTGGACACTCAGTTCATCTCAAGGAGTCATATGAGAACATGGTAATACTTCTGAATGCAATCAAGTATGATCACTATAAGTGGAAGATTTGTGGAGACCTAAAAGTGGTAGGACTTCTCTGGGGAATGCAGGGTGGCTTTACCAAGCCAAGTTTGGAGGGTAGCTAGGCTGGGACAAGGGTTCACATTCTGTGCAAGTCATTTCTGGTGTTTGTCTCCCACTTGCTTTCTATCCTTCCTGCCAAATCTCACTAAGTGTTATTTGTTTTCTAGAGGTTTTGTTAATTGTGATTCATTGCCAGTCTTTTTTGTCAGGTATGTTTATACTTTTATACTGAATAATTGTGTATTTTAGATATAATAAAGAGAAAAAAACCAGTAGTTTACTTCCATTAGGTTCACCTTTACATTGCAGCCCTTTCTTGGACTCTGAGTGGTTGGTTCTCCCACTCATTGGGGAGTCGGATTTAGTCACCTGAACTTGGGGGAAGTCCTTCGCAGTTAACGTGCGAGTCAGACCTGAATAATCTCCTGGAAATAAACCACTGACAAGAGAGGCATTCCTAGATACCAGAGGAGACTACATCTTTGCCCAGTCTCTTGACTATCATGAACCCAGAAACGTGAAAAGGTGCTGGGTGGTTCGACCAGGGTTGTGGAGTTGGAGTCGTGGAGTCGCACGTTTCAGGGCGGAGTCGGAGTCGAATTTTTACAATGTGTGGAGTCAGAGTCGGAAAACTTTGGACCGACTCCACAACCCTGGTTATAGCCACTAGGTTAAGAAGGGTTATTCAATTTTAAGTAGGACTACTACTGGTTAGACCTTAATTATGTTTAAGAGAATCTTTTTCATTTATATATAAGCACACCGGACAAAAAATTAGTCACCCCTAATAGCACCGATAGTAGGAAGTTCAAGGTCACACAGAGGGCTCTGATGTAGCATTGGTAAGTGACAAGTAGCGGTGACATAGCACACAGGATCAGATCTGTTTCGTGAGGTGGTGAAGAACAAAGTGTGTGTTGGATATAGTCTGCAAAATGGGTCGTGAGGCAGACGTTACTCAGTGGCAAAAAGGAGCCATCGTGTTTGGCAGAGCCCACGGACACAAAATGTCTGAAGTAGCCCAATTTGTTGTTGTGTCAATGCGTACTGTCCAGCGAGTTTACAAAGAGTGGTGTAGTTCGCAATCAACTGACAATCGACGGCGTAACTGTGGCCGGAAAACAATTCTCGACAATAGGAGCTGCCGCCATGTTTCTCGTCTAGTAACTGCAAATCGTTTTCAAACCAGAGAACAATTGCTCCAAGAAACCAATGAGGTTCTCCAGCGACCAATTTCCGAATGGACATTGCGACGAGAACTGCATGCGATGAACATCTGGAGCAGGGTACCACGGAAGAGGCTGCTGTTAACAGTAAGTCACAAATTGGCATGTTATAAATGGGCTCAGGGGCACAAAAACTGGACTGCGGCAGATTGGAAACATGTAATTTGGTCCGATGAGTCCCGTTTTTGTTTGTTCTCCAATGATGGGAGGCGACGAGTACATCGCAGGTCCAATGAAGCCTTTAATCCTGAATGCGTCAAAGGTGTTGTTCAGGCTGGAAACAGAAAGTGAAGTGCAGGAATAGACAATAGACACCCACGGACTCTGGCGGAACTTCGGGACCGGCTGATGAATGAGTGGCAGCAAATCGATGTTCAGTACATGCACAACCTCGTAGAGTCTCTGCCTTGCCGGATTCGTGCGGTTATCAAGGCCAGAGGCGCCGTCACACGTTATTAGGTACATTCTGAGAGGGGTGACTAATTTTTTGTCCGGTGTGCTTATATATATATATATATTGGAAAAAATAAAAATCCCTTAATATGATAATATCTACAAGTCAATATCCTTCTTAATATTTGAATGTTCCCTTATCCTAGAAAGTAACCTGACAATTCATGTGGTGGTGATGAAATGTCTTATTATTATGATAATTATAGAGTGAAACACTAGAGGAGTTGGAGTCGTATATTTAAAATGTGAGGAGTTGGAGTCAGATTTTTAGATTTTTTACAATGTGTGGAGTTGGAGTTGGAAAATTTTGGACCGACTCCACAACCCTGGATTCGACGATACAGATACTTGGGGACTATGGCCTACGCAGCCACCGTAGCAATATTTTGCTTGACAAATATGCAAGTTTTTTATTTAATATGACTAATAACTAGTCTGTATAAGGATTAAATAAAAAGGTTATTGAATTTCTTGAGTTACAGCTGTTTGACTACGCTCTGTGCTTTCACATTTGCATGATTAGATTATGTATATTTATTAACTGGTTTGGTTCCTTCTAATACAGCAGAAATTAGCTTTGAGGAGGTCCAGGCTTGACAAACTATATAATTGGGAGAAATTCACATAGAAAGTCATAATGGGTATCAATTGACAGGAAATTCAATAGGGAAAACCATCTTTTCAGGGATTTAGTACATAAGATATGGAAATTTGTAGTTTAGCAAAGAAACCTTTAAAGCCACCCTAAAGTTAGTTAGGCTTTTGTTGTCATAGTTTAAATAATTATCATTGTTATTATTAAAATATATTCAGTAACATCAGATAAGACCTTTAACTATTTGAAAGCTAAGCAACGCATTAATTACAAAACTAAAAATTGAACTTTAAAAATATAAAAAAAAAAAAAATCACAATTTTGTGAATTAGGCCCAAAGTATTGTGCTATTCATACTTCAAAGATAGGTTATTTTAGATTATAAAATACTAGGCATAGCTTTTATATCCTGTATTTAGTTCCTTTTTAACTTAGTTTAGCTTATGACATGAACAAACTTGATGTTCAAAAGTGCCCATGTATTTTTTTAGGAGTGGTAAGTTAGCTGATTTTTACTTGCAGATAGAATGCTCCATTCATCTTCTCAGAGGATACATTCATGAGGCGGCAGATAACAGAATATTAGCGATGGAAAGCTTTAGAAATGCTATTCATATCGATCCTCTTTGCTATGAAGCCTTTCATGCTCTCACACAACACCACATGCTCTCCCTACAAGAAGGTCTGTAAAATAAATAATTTGCTGGGTTAATGTAACCCCCCCACACACACACACACACACACACACACACATTCAGGAATCCAGTGTTACCTTTCATGACAAGTTTGGGTGCATCAGGTAATGCCAGGTGAAACTGATGTTGCTGTTCTCAAATTACTTTTTACTCCACACTTTTCTCAATCATCTGCTGCTGTTACTTAGTTTCTTATTATGCCACTGCCAAATAAATTTGGGGAGGCCATACTGGATTACACTTGTTTGCTTGTCAATATGTTCTTCACATTTTTGTGTCCTTGCCTTAATTTTTGAACTGCTAAAAATATCATATATATTGATTAAACTTCTTACATATATGGTCAAGCATTTATGGAAGTCTTATGCAGTCTAAATTGCAATTTGTTTGGCAAAAAAAAATTAGGTGGGACATTGATGTTTTCTCACAATAGTTCTAGTTCTGTTCCAGATTCAGGTGTATTCATCTCTCTAGCCTTTTTGCTTTCATCTCACGCATTACTCCATCTATATGCTTATTAAACAGTCATGGCAACATCACACAGTCCTGTCATACTCCAATATTAATACTGAACTAGTCACTCAACTCCCTCTTAACTCTTATGCAAGTACTACTAGTCTACCCACATAAAAACTTCTTGCTGCATTCAACAACTTAACACTGACACCATATATTCTAAGCACTTGCCACGAGGCAGATGTATTCAATCAGCTATGTCACTGAAAACACTCGCTTAACACATCTGCCTTCCTTAAAACAACCTTGTTCATCTCCAACCAGGGTCATTCCAGCGTAACACTCATTTCATTTGGAAACCACTTTTCACAACATTTTTAATTTTAATTTTTTTATCACAAACACCCAAGAATCTAAGCTGACAAATATTACCATTATTTTATATATCCATGTATTTATTAATTTTTTTGTTAATGGAAGAAGTTGCCATGATGCTCATTACGCAAATGCAACCTCCCCTGTCACGTTAAGTGGTATTTACGTAAGTCTCTGAATAGGGTAATGTTTTCCACACTTGTTATATATGAGGTTGTAGGTCTGTGTTTAAGGAATTTATTAATACCCAGTTTATTAAAAAATGTGTATCTGTTAAAATGATATACAGCAATTTGTGTGCCTTCTGATTTCACTGGTTTTACATAACATTTCAGACAAATTTAATCATATTATCATATTTTTCTCCCTCTCCTTATTAAATATTATTTTAGGCTGTGCCCCAAACTGGTGACCCCTAATTATTCATTTCAATTTAATTCATTAATTATAGTAAGACTACTTGATAGGCAACCACAAATGGGTCATTCTCTGTCAGATCAACCAGTGCCTAACACCCTCATCTCTCAGATTTTGCTGAAATTTGGTTTATAGGGAGTTTGTGGGCCCTGAATCCATTTCTGAAATTATAAGGTCAATCTGACCAACGGTTCAAGAGATATGACCTCGGGAAATTTGAGGTCACTTGCGAGGTCACTAACATTTGGCGACCCATAACTTGGGTAATAATGGTCACAATTATATAAAAGTATATATTTAGAATCAGAAAACGACAAGGAATCCAAATATGCAAGTTTTAGAACTCTAGGTTGAAAAATAAAAAGTTACACTGTAACCAAAATTTGAGGTCACGATTTGACCTCTGGGGTATCAAATGAGAATTTTTTTTTAAATGTAAAAAATGAAGGCATAGGCATTGGCTATTAGAATCAGCAAAAAAAAGTTTGTTTATGTTAGTATTTTTCATGTAACTAACATATAAGTGAACACCATATTCATAAGTTGTGCGTCAATTCTACCTATTTCTTTCATACTTAAGCTCATAATTTGACCTATAGAAATTAAAATTACATTTTTTTTATAGATATAAAAACAAAGGCAAAAAATGTAAAATTGTATTTCACTGCTAATCTACACTGGCAATAATAGTTATAATAGTGAAAGGAGAAGACCTACTTAGAGGATTCATGTGCTAGCCTAATACAATTTTTGCATGCTCGATGCTCTCATCAATTTCTTTTTGTGGAAAAATGTATTGAATTCTTCTGCCTCCTCTTAGGGTAGGACAACTCATTACAGTTAATATATGATGTCCTGGCACTGCACATGAATCCTTGTTTGATGGATAATAATATGCACTTGATCCTGATGACCCAGAGGGATGTAGAAAGTTCACAGTGAAATCATCAAACTCTTCACAATATTCCTCCACAATTCCATACCAAACTTACATGTCATAAATGCAGCCAACATACTCTCCTGGTTTGACACATTTTAGGTTACCAAGCATTGCAGGTTCATTAGTAAAATGACTTTTCCTTATTCTTTTCTTTTCTCCAATGCCACTTGAAATGGGATACACCATCAGTTCTTCCTTGTTTAGGGGAACAAATCTATGATATTTCTGAGTTCCAGGAATAGCCCTACTATCCTTGAATGATGTTCCAACCGTTCTTCTGCATCTTTCAAATCAGCTGTAGTTACAAAGAAAAAATTTATCTTCTTGCTCAAGTTTTCTTCACAAAACTGAAACATGTGTTCTGGTGTAAGAATTTGCCTCTCTGTAGTTCTCTGCAAACTGGCACGAGCAGTAGCTCTTTTCACTGTTCCTCCAATCCCATCACATGCATTTTTGCCATGGGATGTAGCAAAGAAGTGCCATTCACAAGACAGACCAAAATCCTCTTCATGGTAACAGAGATTTGTGAAGTTGTATCTGTTCTTATATTGGCCAGCACATCCATCTGAGAAATAGTGCACCTTCTTCAATTGTGGGCATCTGAATTTAACATATGTCATAAGCTTCAATATGAATGAGTAAACCATTTAGTGTTGTGTTTTAGTGATGCAGATAAGAAACAGACACTAAAATTGCTAAGTTCCTGGTCTGCAGATGATCTATAATAGATGACAAAAGGGTGAACTGTACACTGTGAATTGTCCCAGTGAAACCCTTGGGCAGCATCCTGGACAATGAAAGAATAATTCTCAGAGAAATCACCTACTATAACTACCTCGCTCTGAGGTGGTAGTGTTTCTTTCAACTGCTTGAAGTACTGTGATTGTTGCTGAGCAACAAAGTGGTGACGAACCATGCAGGATATTTTCATGCTTAGGGATGATAAGTATTCATGAAGTGGCTCCACCTTATCAACCATTGTACAACGGTCAACAGTCACCCATTGCTTGTAAGATATTTCATTTGGAGCTGATTTCACACTGTCAAGTAACTCAAGAAAATCCAGGACACCCTCTTCTCTTGGGCAATCATTGCAAAGTTGCATCATGCAAGTCTCTCTTTCTGTACTGCAGACACTGTAATCCATAAGATCCTTGTATGAAAGACCTCTCTCCCAATGCAGCCAGCTGCAATTTTGGATTTTGATGGTATGTGCAGACACAGACAGAATGAGTCCCACCACTACCGGCAAGCACACAATATGATGGCCGTAATTTTGCAAATGTGGGAAATCCTATTTTGGGATTCTTTTCATCATTTTTATATAGTTCAAACATCTCTCTTAAATTCCCAAGGACCAATCGTTTTTGCACCTTCATTGCACCTTCAGCACTGATAACTTTCACGCAATCCTTTTGGCCAGGACACATACGACTAACCTCTTCTGACTCATAGAATCTTCTAACTATATCTTTGTGTTCTTCAGATATCACTTTTCCTTTGCTCATTAGTGGAATCTTCGGAAGGATTCCATGTTCTGATTTAAGTGAACGGCTTCTTTTCACCATGTATGTTGTAGTTTGAAAGAAACTAGCTGTTTTTTCAATTGTGTATGGTGAGAGTGTCAATATTTGTAGTTTGTGATGGTGACATTTGCTCTCCAGGAATGACTGTTTCAATTCATTCATTAATTTGTCTAGATGTTTTTCAGATTTAGTTTCAGGTTTTGAAGTATCACTTACCTCCTCGGTAATTTGAACACCATAACTGAGTTCTAGCCTCTCCTTCAGGTGTTTCTGAGCAGATGATAGCTTACCACGAGCCTTGTGCTTTTTCTGGCTTAATGACAGCCCTTCTGAAAAGAACAGAAAAAAAGGTTTCACACCTGAATATTAGTAATTAAATATTAATTATAGTACCTTAAATGCTATATAATTGGCTATATAGTAGATCAAACAGACCTTGTAGTAAAGTATAAGTTATTATATTAATTTATTACTTACTTTTTTTAACTGGTGTTTGGTCCAGAAATGCTAGAACTGGTTCAACTGAAGTTGAAGGATTTTCCTTTATCAAGCAATCACTGTCATTGTCCAGATCTTGAATTGAAGAGATGTTACTCAAGCCACTGATAGTAGATGATTCATTTGAATCCTGCTCAGACTCGTTGTTTTCAGTGGTACTAAGTATAGTGGGGTTTTTCATTATCAGTGTCCAGCAGTTCACACACAACAATGAGTCTTTTTTCACTCTTCCAGCACATTTTTCAACAAGTACATCAGTCACTTTTCTAAGATTGATTGTTATGCGTTTCTTGTGTTTTTGAATAGGGTCCTGGCAGTATTTCAAGTGCCGAACCATTGTATTTTGATCTGTAAAGATATAGGATTTACAATTAGGTAATATATATTTTTTAGAAAATATATAGCTATACACACTTAATATTTTAGGCCTTGATAGTCTCTGAGGCTCATTAAAACACCATACCCACCAGTCACCCACAGTGCTGGCTGGAACTGTACTAACCTGTAGACAAGGAATTTTGCAACTATCTGTGTTGATTCTGCACTTAGACAAGTAGCAACATGTTTCAACAGGTTTGTTTAGGCTACATGTGAGCTTAGTCTTCCCCTTTCACTATTATAACTATTATTGCCAGTGTAGATTAGCAGTGAAATACAATTTTTATTAAATTCTTGGAGCTTGAGGTCAAATTGATAGCTAAGATATAAAAATTCCTTGAAATGACAAGCAATTTATAAATATGGTGTTCACTTATAAGTTAGTTACATGAAAAGTACCAACATAAACAAACTTTTTATGATTGTTTCTATTAGTCAAGAACTCTGACTTTGTTTTTTATATCTATAAAAAATGTAATTTAAATTTCTATAGGTCAAATTATGAGCTTAAGTGTGAAAAAATAGGTAGAATTGACGCACAACTTATGAATATGGTGTTCACTTATATGTTAGTTACATGAAAAATACTAACATAAACAAACTTTTTTGCTGATTCTAATAGCCAATGCCTATGCCTTCATTTTTTACATTTAAAAAAAAATTCTCATTTGATACCCCAGAGGTCAAATCGTGACCTCAAATTTTGGTTCCAGTGTAACTTTTTTATTTTTCAACCTAGAGTTCTAAAACTTGCATATTTGGATTCCTTGTCGTTTTCTGATTCTAAATATATATACTTTTATATAATTATGACAATTATTACCCAAGTTATGGCTTGCCAAATGTTAGTAACCTCGCGAGTGACCTCAAATTGCCCGAGGTCATATCTCTTGAACCGTTGGTCGGATTGACCTTATAATTTCAGAAATGGATTCAGGGCTCACAAACTCCCTATAAACCAAATTTCAGCAAAATATGAGAGATGAGGGTGTTAATTTCAATTTTTTTTGGTTGATCTGACAGAATGACCCAAATTGGTGATCTGTAGGTTACTGTATATATATATATATATATATATATATATATATATATATATATATATATATACAGGGTGGGCCGTAAGTTTCCATACATAGGAAAATTTAAACGTTTGTTTTTATGTTTCAGATACCCTAAGAATATGCGTTTGACGAAAGAGCAACAAATTGAAATCATACTGATGGCTGGGTCGGGAAGCAGTCGCATGGTTGCAATGAACTTTAACAGACAACATGGAACGAACATCACACACGACACTGTGGCAAAACTTATTAACAAGTTTCAGAAAACTGGAAATGTTGCAGATCAACCGCGAAGTGGTCCAAGACGTACAGCCACCGATGAAGACACAACAGCTACGATACTTACAGCGCTTACACGGAGTCCCAGAAAAAGTACACAATGGTTGTCTGCAGAAAGTGGTGTCAGCAGATCGAGTATCAGGCGCATTTTGAAAGCAAACAAATGGCATCCATACAAATTGCATATGGCACAGCATTTGAGTGAAGACGACCCGGATAGATGGATGGAATTCTGTGAATGGGCATTAACCAAAGTGAACAAGGATGCAAACTTTTCAACTAAGATCTTGTTTACTGATGAAGCAAATTTTTATGTCAATGGAGAGGTTAATCGGCAAAACATACGTTATTGGAGTAATGCTAACCCTAACTGGCTGAGTCCGACGAAGATGCAAGGTGCCGGTAAAGTGATGGTGTGGGCCGGGATATGGGGTGACAGAATTATTGGACCAATTTTTGTCAGTGGAAATCTTAATGCCGAAAGGTATCTTAACATGTTGCAAGAAGAGATTTTCCCATCCCTGCTAAACGAGGAAGGTAACTTCCCAGTTTATTTCCAGCAAGATGGAGCTCCACCTCATTATGGTCTTCACGTGCGTCGGTGTTTGGATCAGCAGTTTCCGGATGCTTGGATTGGTCGGCGTGGTCCTGTGGAGTGGCCTCCCAGATCCCCAGATCTCACCCCCCTTGATTTCTATCTTTGGGGGCACTTGAAGGCCATGGTGTATCGGGAAAAGATACGAGACATAAATCATCTAAAGGAACGTATCACCAACGCCATTACAAGCATAACGTCAACTGTGCTAATGCGTGTTCATCAACAGTGGGGAACACGTATTGAAATGTGTTTTCAAAACAATGGCAACCATGTAGAGCATATTATATAAATAAAAATGGTTGTCCATAAAAAAATGTTTATTTTTCCTATGTATGGAAACTTACGGCCCACCCTGTATATATACAGGAATACCCCACTTTACGAATTATTCCGTTCCTAGCGCCAGTTCGTAAAGCAGGTGTTCGTAAAGCAGAGCATTATTTCCCATACATATAATGTTATATTTTGGGTTACGTTTTTTTCTTAAAAAATCGAAAAAAAAAGGTTATAAAACAGCAAATTTTGCAGAAAAAAATGTTTATTAACATAGAAATGAAAGCAATGAACAAAGAAATAATACAAACGAAAGTAATGAACAAAGAAATACAATAAAAATGTAAGCAATGAACAAAGAAATAGTACAAAACATTACATATGCAAATTTAGTTTTCATTAATAGATGCGTCAGTAGACATGCTTTTGGATTCGTTTCTTCTGATAACGTCACAGTCTTTACTATCACACTTTCGTTTTGGCATAATTGATGATGGGTACTGTAATTGCAATGTATGAAAGAATATCAGTGAAAACACTTAGCGTGCGCGAGAGTGAATAAAGCACAAACTCTCTTGTCAAAGCGCACATATAAACTGACAACAGCTGCGTTGCCACAGTGCAAAGTGAGCTAAAAGCGAGCTAACTTGGCACCGCTGTAATGCAGAATACGTAATAGAGTACAGTACAGTATGGTATGCGCGACGTAAGCATATTATTTTTGTCTTAAAATCGAGCTAAGCACTGCTGTAATGCAGAATATTAGATTGTGGTATGCGCGACGTACGCATTTTATTTTTGTCTTTTATATTTCTTTATTTAATTTTTTATTTAGCGCAAATACAATTTCGTAAACCCGGGGTTTTGTAAAACAAAGCATCGTAAAGCGGGGTATTCCTGTATATAATATATATATATACAGGGTGGGCCGTAAGTTTCCATACATAGGAAAAATTAAACGTTTGTTTTTATGTTTCAGATACCCTAAGAATATGCGTTTGACGTAAGATCTTGTTTACTGATGAAGCAAATTTTTACGTCAATGGAGAGGTTAATCGGCAAAACATACGTTATTGGAGTAATGCTAACCCTAACTGGCTGAGTCCGACGAAGATGCAAGGTGCCGGTAAAGTGATGGTGTGGGCCGGGATATGGGGTGACAGAATTATTGGACCAATTTTTGTCAGTGGAAATCTTAATGCCGAAAGGTATCTTAACATGTTGCAAGAAGAGATTTTCCCATCCCTGCTAAATGAGGAAGGTAACTTCCCAGTTTACTTCCAGCAAGATGGAGCTCCACCTCATTATGGTCTTCACGTGCGTCGGTATTTGGATCAGCAGTTTCCGGATGCTTGGATTGGTCGGCGTGGTCCTGTGGAGTGGCCTCCCAGATCCCAGATCTCACCCCCTTGATTTCTATCTTTGGGGGCACTTGAAGGCCATGGTGTATCAGGAAAAGATACGAGACATAAATCATCTAAAGGAACGTATCACCAACGCCATTACAAGCATAACGTCAACTGTGCTAATGCGTGTTCATCAACAGTGGGGAACACGTATTGAAATGTGTTTTCAAAACAATGGCAACCATGTAGAGCATATTATATAAATAAAAATGGTTGTCCATAAAAAAATGTTTATTTTTCCTATGTATGGAAACTTACGGCCCACCCTGTATATATATATATATATATATATATATATATATATACAGGGTGTCTGAGAATTATCTGTACAATTTTTGGCTGTTATTAAAAGTCAACCATGAAGTGTAGAAATTCCAGTGTTATCCCATTTTACAGAGAATCTCATTAAGTTTTTTCTGATACCATGTTTTGACAAGTTTTTTAGAAATGTACGCGGGTGACAGACATTGATGATTTAAAAGCAAGAATCACAGCTGCTATTGAGCGAATTGATGTGGATATGCTGCAGCGTACATGGCAACATTTGGAGTATTGATTGGATGTTTTGCGAATCACTAATGGTGCACATATCGAATGTTTGTAACAACGTTACTTTAATAAAAGAAACTTTTGAAAATACAGATTCTAAATAATCTTGTTTAAGAATTTTATGTGTGCTATCAAGAATTTATTAAAAGATGAAATTGTACAGATAATGTTCGGACACACTGGAATTTCTAAAAAACTTGTCAAAACTTGGTATCAGAAAAAACTCAGAGATTCTCTGTAAAATGGGACAACACTGGAATTTCTACACTTCATGGTTGACTTTTAATAACAGCCAAAAATTGTACAGATAATTCTCGGACACCCTGTGTATATATATATATATATATATATATATATATATATATATATATATACTTTTAACAATAAATAAAACTTGCCAGAGATATCTGCCAGTCCCCCAATCCTTCAAGCAGTATTTGAATAGGGTGCTGGCTTTTCTCTGTGCACACAGCCATACAGTCATGGGAATAAAGCAAGCACACACACACACACACACACACACACACACACACACACACACACACACACTATCATATATATATATATATATATATATATATATATAATATATATATATAATATATATATATATATACACTGGTTCGCAAAAGTATTTATGAATTGAGAAATATTATCCAGATATTAATGGTAGCTTTATTTTTTGTGATTTAGTAAAATTTATTTTGTTAATATATTTTTTATGGTAATTTATATTATATAGAACACACAGAAATTAGTATAAGACGGTAATTATTAGATTAAATACAATATTTTGTCACTTTAAAAGTAATTGTAATTAATTCCCTTAGAGTTTCTTCGATATTTTGATAATTTGGCATTGCTAAATTAGAAGTCCTCTAATTTTGAAATTAGTGGCAAAGATTATGCACAGTTTAGTGTGCTGTCAGCCTCGATAGGGGAAGGTTTATTTTAACCCTGTTCACTGAAATTTTTACTTATATATTTCCAATTTGAGAGGATGGTTAAGACATGTGAAGTATCTAGCCAAGACTTAAGAGAATTGACTGCTCTTGTTAAAATGGGTAATTATTCCAATACAATTGTTGCAAAAATGCTGAAGATAAGTGAAGGTACAGTCAGATAGCATAAGAAACATATTTTAAACAAAGGAAATACCTGTAAGTTAGTCCGAACTGGAAGAAAGAGGGTTTTGTCAGAGCGTGGTGTAAGGGCCCTAGTGATGTAAAAAAACCGGTTTTTTTTGTTTTTTGTTTTTTTTTTTGTTTTTTTTGTTTTTTTTAATAATTAATATAGATATTGCCAATTTAATTATAAGGTATACTTTTGCAATGATATATTATAAAAATAAATAAATAAATAATAAAATAGGCCATATGGTACCAGTATAGAATGTCCTTTTCAGCCTATTTACAGAAAAAACTGGCCTCTTTCTTGCACTGAAAGTCTTGTATCTTGAGATCCATTAAACTTGCAAGAACACTGGCTGGGAGCTGACTGCCCATTGTCCAACCTTCCCAGGACTCTCCCATCCATGCCTCAGATTTTGAATCTCCCACTTAACTATCCTTTAGACCCGCGATGACATATTCTCCCCCC
The DNA here is from genome assembly GCA_023014485.1 of Bathynomus jamesi. NCBI lineage: Eukaryota > Metazoa > Arthropoda > Malacostraca > Isopoda > Cirolanidae > Bathynomus > Bathynomus jamesi. The sequence goes on from JAJOZX010007197.1 coordinate 159,646, forward strand.
CCCACGAGACCATCCATATATATATATACATACACATACACCCATATACATATATACCAATATATACATAAATACTTATATACACATTTATATCTATTGTATACCCCATACACATGCATACATCCAGAATTCCAGATACATACGCATGCATACTCACATATATACCTACACAAACTCATACACCTCTATTTCGCCCTTTCATTACCTCCGAGATCATTTAGCACATACAGTAATATCCATACAGCCAAAAGAAACCAATTAAGCACAGACAGAGCAGCAAAGCTAGTATTTATATCCCAAAATGCAAAATTCCAAGAAAGTGAAGTAAAACATGGTGCTACATTGGCTTCGTCAACATCCAAATCTGCAATAAATACCAGTACCTGTGATATTGAAACTATTTGCTTTAATCAATCTAGTGATAATGATTCTTCAATGGAAATAGAATCAGATAATGAAAGTTAAACAGCATTAGGTTAACACAAAGGTTAAAGAAAGAGATTAATATTTATATTTTTTTTATTTTTCTATTTGGAATATATATATATATATATATATATATATATATATATATATATATATATATATATATATACTGGTATTCTTGCCAATCACAATTATATCTATTGTTTTATACCAGTATTATGGATATTATACCAGTACCTGTGATATTGAAACTAGCATATATGCTCTACCCAATCTAGTGATGATTCTTCCATGGAAATGTAGGTTAACAAAAAGGTTCAAAAAAAGGTGAATATTTTCCTTTTCTATCTGGAATATATATACTGGTACTCTTGCCAATCACAATTATGTATATTGTTTGAAACGAGGAAGAATGTTTTATGTTCTAGTTAAAAAATATATATACATATAAAAAATGAGGGTTTGTTTTTCCTTTCTATTATATACTTTTTGCATGATTCAATTTTTCTAAAAGATGACTATATAGTATATACTAGGTATAACCGTATAAGCATGGTAGTATAGTAAATTATAGGTAATACTAATATACTTATTAGATTAAAGGAAAAAAAATATGGAATAAGTTTAAAACAATAAAAAACAAAAAAAACAGACTACCTTCGTTTTAAACAAAAAAAACGACAAAAAAAACAAAAAAAACGACACAATAAAAAACGACTCACATCACTATGTAAGGCATCTAAAATTTCTGGCTTTGGAGCAGTGGCGGTTCCTCATATGGGCAATATGGGCAGCCGCACAGGGCGGCATTTGTGGAGGGGCGGCATGAGCGCCTGCAAAAAAAATAAAAATAAAAATAAGAATAAATAAATAAAGAAATAAATAAAAATAAAAAATAAAATAAAATAAATAATAAAAGATCAATGACTTTGCATCAAGGAAGGTAAGAAGAGTCAGGCTTTAGATGGCAGTTGTGCTGTGGTGCAATTTATTTTGTTTCTTGTTCAAAGTGTAGCATAATAATTACCCTCTCTTAAGTGTCTTATTCTATTTATGTGATAGAGCATTTGTACAATTTAGAAATTTGATTCTCTAGTTTATTTATGGCAGTTGTGTAATTTAATTTGTATTTTTCCTGTTCATAGTATCATAATTACATTCTCTTAAGTGAGTTATTCTATTTACGTGATGAAGGATTTATAAAATTCAGAAATTTGAGTCTTTGTTTTGGTTCTGAAATTCCAACAATTAGTCCAATAAAAAGTTATTTTGTGAAAGAGTTCTGTCCTTTATTTTGGGGGGATTCGAATGTGTGTGTGTTGGCGAACAGGGGGGGGGGGGGCGCTGAAGGTGAGGTTCGCCCAGGGCGTCATGTAAGCTAGGACCGCCACTGCTTTGGAGAATAGATTTATGACAGCAAATGACTTGAAAGTACAATTAGAATTTGCTATTCAACACAAAGATTGGAATGCTGAGAACTGGTTGAAAATTGTATGAAGTGATGAAAGCAGATTCAAAATTTTTGGTAGTGATAAAAGGAGGAAAATTGTTAATAGATGAATTGGTGAAGCATATAAGAATGAATGCCTTATTCCAACGATGAAAAAAGGAGGTGGGGGAATCAATGTGTGGGGCTGCTTCTCATCGAAGGGAGTTGGAAAATTACACTGAATCACTGGAAATGAAAATGAACACTGGGTCAATATGTATTCAAACATCTATTCACTAATATTGCAATCCCAGCTGCTAAGGAACTTCATGGAGATTATGCAAACTTCATATTTCACCAGGATAACAATCCTAAGCATAGTGCTAAATCACTAAAACAGCTCTACAGTAAGCTTGAAGAAGTGGGGTTTAAAATGCGAGGATGGCCATCTCAGAGTCCAGATTTAAATCCTATTGAACATCTTTGGGATGAGCTCGCAAGAAAAGTAAGAACAAGAGAAGATAAGGCAAAAAATTCTTCAAGAAGAGTGGTATAAAATCAGTACTGAATCATGTACAAAGTTGGTTGACTCAATGCCTCAGTGTCTTGAGCTAGTCCGAAAGAACAAGGGTGGCCATACAGGATACTAATTTTATAAATAAATTTTTACAAATAAGTATGGTATTTTTCTTTTATTAGCCTGTTTTATTGTCAAATATATCAAACATTATTATATTATAATTAAATATCTTATTATGTATACATTCTTATTCCAAATATATTACAACTTACAATTCATAAATACTTTTGCGGCCCAGTATATATATATATATATATATACACTATATGATCAAAAGTATTCGGACACCGCATGGTTTTGGGAAAAATGGTTTTATTATGGCATTTAGTAACCAGTAGGTCCACCCTTTGCTTTTATTACAGCGTCAACACGTCGAGGCATACTTTCCACCAGTTTTCGGTAAGTCTGTGCAGGAATGGCTCGCCATTCCTCTTGCAGAGCTGATGCAAGAGATGCAAGTGAAGCCGGGCGTGGTGTGCGGTTTCGTATCCGTCGCTCCAGTTCGTCCCACATGTGCTCGATTGGGTTGAGATCGGGGCTCTCAGCAGGCCAGTCTAACAAATCCACCTTATTTTCACGAAACCAGTCCTGCACACGCCTTGCAGTATGGCAGGGAGCTCGATCCTGTTGAAACAAACAATGGCCATCTCCATAGTATTGCCACAGTGTAGGGAGGGCCGAATTGTCCAGAACGTCGAGATAAACGTCAGCGTTCATGGTAGTGGGTATAACAACGAACGGGCCGAGCCCTAGCCAGGAAAAACAACCCCATACCATGATGGACCCTCCACCAAACTTCACTGTTGGACGTACACAGTCAGGAAGAAGCCATTCTCCGGGCTGTCGCCACACCCAAACACGCCCATCAGACTGGAAGAGTGAATACCGCGACTCGTCGCTCCAAAGAACAGTTTTCCAGTCCTCCACGGTCCAGGAACGACGGGAGACACACCAGGCCAAACCGCGCGTGGCATTAACTTTTTTAATCAGTGGCTTGTGTACAGCTGCTCTACCATAATAACCGAGTCTGTGCATCTCTCTGCGGATAGTTACAGTACTAACGGAGGTACCGGATGCTCTTCCTACCTCCTCAGCGATGGAAGCGGCAGAGGACGTGCAGGACTTCTTGACATGTCGTACCAGACTACTACTATCACGTTCTGTCAGTTTGCGTGGTCGTCCGGAACGTTTTTTCGCGTTAGTTGCACCGTCGTGCTTCCATCTCATGATAACATCCGCTACAGTCGACTTTGGTATATCCTGTTTGGCTGCAATGTTTCGTATAGAAACGTTACTTAAATAACTCCGATGATGAGTCCACGTTGGAACTCGGAGAGTTCACGTCCGCGCGGCATGGCTTCACAACAGTTACTGATAACTTAACAGAACACCTCAGCATTATAGTTTCGCCACGCTTTTTCCCAGCATACCTTTCGGCGAAGGTGATATTTGCAGAAATGCGGATTTCCGGGGTGTCCGAATACTTTTGATCATATAGTGTGTATATATACTGTATATATATATATATTATATATATATATATATATATATATATATATATATATATTATATATCAGTGATGTGTGCAATCAGGGTAAGCAGGGCATGCACCACCTACCTAGTTAGAAGTCAAATTACAAAATGTCAGTACATTCTGAAATGTTATTGGTGTAAAGTTTAATGTGGAATCTGATCCTGCCCTACCAGCAGCCCAGACATCTTACCTAAATTACCCCGGGTACCTATTTATCTAACAACCAGTTGTTTTATTGTGTGGAGGAATGAACAGCTGTGTTTTGCTGTGCGCTGCCTGCCATCACTAGGTTTCAATCCCGGGGCTGATGGATTCGTAGTCAGTGACATTAACCCCTACATCACTGAGGTGCTAAAGTCATGATGTTTTTTCAGGATTTTTTATCACAGTTTTATATTTTTCTGAAGAAACTGTCAATTTAGCATGGCTTGTCCAAAAAGAGAACTGCAAAATCCAGTTTGCTTGTTACATCATCATATTCACATTTTTAGCATAGCATCATGTTTTGATGATAGCTTGGAATTTTTATGGTGTCTGTATCTCGTATCTCAAGCACTGCATTCAATGTGGCATTGCATTTTGTTTGTTCATATCATTTGCAACCTTCAAAAGTCAGCTCAGTGATTCTAAAATTGTTGTTGATGGTTTGTACATTCTCATGAACCTGAAGTAGATAAATGGAACTGCAGATTTACGGGTTCTTTGAAGAAAATTAAATAGAAAATTGTATTGGAATTACAATAGATGGTGCTGCTTCGATGACAGGAAAGCACATTGGACTCATAAAAATGATAAAAGTAGCAGCTTCACAAGCATTTTAGACACTGCTTTATCCATTGTGACTCATGAGGGTCTTGCATAAAAAAAAAATCACTTGATATAACTTGTGTGGTAACAGAGGCTGTGAAAATTCTTAATTTTGTTAAGCATAGTGCTCTAAGTACAGGTTGTTTTTGGAGTTATATGTTCAGATATGGGATCTGCACAGAACCCTTCTTCACACTGAGGTCTGATGGTTGTTGTGAGGCAAAGTCCTTTATTGGTTGAGTTGCAACATGAACTACTCCAGTTTCTCAGAGAAAAGAAATCTCTCGCTTAAAAATTTGAGTAAATTTGGAGGGGGCATACTGGATTGCACTTGTCTGTCTGTCTGCCCATCCATCCATCACACTTTTGAACTGCTCAATGTAAACTGATGGAACTTCAGATATGGTACATATGGATCATCACATGATGTGTTATAAGCAAGAATCAGGTTCTTGCATCAGAGTTCAAGGTCACAAATAGAAGGTCAAATTGAATTTTTGTTGTGTCCATGCCATAATTTATGAGCTACTGAACATAAATTGATGAAACATCATACATGTATGTATCCTCATAGGACAATGTGTCATGAGCAAGAATCAAGTATGTCACATCACAAGACGATATGGTATGTCACAAGCAAGAATTAGGTTTTTGTACCAAAGGTGTATGTCACAAAGATAGGAGGGGACAATGATGTCATTCTGACATAGTTCTTGTGGGCCCTAAAACTAACATATTTAGTGGACATTTTCACACTTATTAATGAACTAAATCTGTCAATGCAAGGGAAAAGTTTGTGTATTCTAAATTAGTTCATATTTCTTCATGATTTATACTTTACTTAATCATAACCACCCATGAAGTGATATGCTTTTATCTTTAATTAATCTGAGGGCCCAGTAAAACTGAAGCTTAACCAAATTGAATAAATTAAATAGTCCAGTTGACAGTTGTTTGCTTTGTTAAAATTACTGTAACATGGCAAAAATTTAAATATTTTTTGAATAAAGGTCTACTGCTTGATTGATTGATCAATCAGTCTTAGATCTTGCAAAATGAATCTCTGTTGAAACTGAAAAAGTTAATGTTTCCTTCCATTATTGAGTGTTTGGAACAGGACAGAACTGTGCAACTTAAGTATATCTCGGCACTCATTTCTGCACATGTTGAACATTTGTGTGGAGCTTTTGAGTCCTATTTCCCCAAGGAAGGATTAAGTTGGCTTGTAAATCCATTCATTGAACAAGTTCAGACTTTGGATTTTGAATTGAAGCATCAGAACAAGTTGCTTTAGCTATCGTATGATAACAGTTTCAGGAAGAAGTGCTAAGTTTTGGAGCTCCACTACTGAGGAGTTTCCACAACTATCAGGGCAAGCCATGAGTGCCTTACTCCCTCTTCCAATGACATACCTATGAGAGCTATGATTTTCCCCTATGGTCAACATAAAAATAAAACAGGAAACAAGCTGTGGATGAGATCTACTAGCGAGTCTATCCAGAATAAGTCTGCAGTGGGACTTTATTGTGAAAACCAAAAAGCACATGTCTCTCACTAAGTAAATGATGGGTAACTCGCACTAAGTAAATGATAACACTGGCCAACAAAATGACTTTTTTTCCTCATCACAAACCTGATCATACTTTTCTTAATGCATTTTTCACGCTGATTCCGAATCTGGTTTTAGTTTTTTCTAGCACATAGAGTTATATAGATACACTGGTTTTGATATTTTTAAGTTTTTTATATTGCTATAAGAAAATTTATGGATGTATAGATCACACTTAGGAATGCTAAACAACAAATACATCATATACCTTATTCAATGTACTTATAAATAAAGAATATATACATTATTTTATTAAAAGCGCTGAGTGTGTGATTTCCTTTTGTAAATTTGGCCTGGATTGTCACGATACTGCATCCAACAATGGTCCACCATCATGCTTTCATTCCAATATCCTTCGTAGCGCTTCACCATCATCTGAATATCTTGATGGAAGCGCTCTCCTTGCTCGTCACTCACTGCACCAAGGTTTTCAGGAAAGAAATCTAAGTGGGAATGCAGGAAGTGAATATTTAACAACATTCGACACTCCATTTCTTTGAAGGCATCAAGGAGGTTCTTGACTTCATCCTTATACGCAGGTGACTTGTTGCTTCCAAGAAAGTTTTCACATATCCATTTGTGAATCCTGACTGCATACCCATAAGCATTCCTATAACTTTTCGATCTCCACAAACATTCCATTGATGACTGTCGTATTTGATTGCCTTAAGTAGTATATCCATATTGTCATATGTCTCTTTTAGATGGATGGAATGGGCAATGGGGATGGATGGCATTATATTACCATTATGCAAAAGAACTGCTTTCAGGCTTCTCTGCGACGAATCAATAAAGAGGCGCCACTCAGATGCCACATACATCTGAGATATGGCTGTAAATAGTCCATTGATGTCATGGCAATAACAGAGAGGACCGTCTACTGAAAAGAATGCTGTTAATTCAAAATTCCGCTTTCGGTAGTAACTAATACGAACATTGTTCTCAAGTAAATTGTTCTCCTTTAGTCTTGAGGCGAGAAGCTCTGATTTCTCTTTAGACAGTGATAAGTCTCTAACAAGATCATTCAACTGTCCTTGGGTTAACTTTTTAGGCTCTAAATGTCTACCTTCAAAAGTGTACTCTGGTTCTGTAGATGGTCCGGAAAAGCCAGTTGCACCTTCATCACTTTCCATGTCATCTATGATAGAATCTAGCCTATCACTTGGGGGAATTGGAATGGGCAATGTTTCATCATGTTTTACTGGTCTACATGCTGAATCCAAGTTTGGATATACAATCTGGTGTTTGTTCTTGGCAGAAAACCCCATTAAGTTCACACTACAAAAATAACAGTCTTCATGATGATCTCTCGGCTCCCTCCATATCATGGGTATGGCAAATGGCATTGAAGCTTTCTTTTGTTAAGCCAATCACGTAATCCATTTGAACAGCCAGAACAGATTTGATGTGGCGCCCATGGTTTATCTTGGTCACCTAGATGGCAACCAAAGTATAGCTTGTATATTTTCTTAATGTCGGTTGTAATACTTCGTCGCTGTGTTTTAGTTGTGAACTGGCCGCATACGAAACAGAACTTGTCGGGGTCATTCTTACATTGTCGAGGCATGTTGACTGACCTGAGCAAACTATAAATTCAAAAAAAATGTACACCAACTTGACACAACAAGTTCTTGGACTGGACTGATCTTTTGACACACAAAGCACGGTGTTGTTGCCTGAATCACAATGCTGCTAGACGTAAAAGCTCACACCTGAAATACATAAGATGTATAATTAAGATAATTGAAATAAATAAGATGAATAAACTAAAAAAAAACAATAAATAAACACAATCAAATGTTGAAATATTAGTATTTTGCCTATTTAAAATGGTTAAATCTGTGTAGTTATATATATGCCTTCATCTTGAAAACTATACGTGCTAGAAAAAATCTGAATGCAGTTTTGGAATCAGCGTGAAAAATGCTATCCAGCCAACACAAATTTTACTCTGATGAAAAATCTTTGTTGACCATGTAATTAAATCAGAAACAAACCTAACCTAAAAGAAACCAGTGGGTGTGTAAAGGCTGAGGTAACATAAAGGCTGACTAACTTGATTTCAAAGTTTTGAATTAAAATCCTCATGCAGGTAAAATTTAAAAAAAATATAGTGATCATTGTACAGTAAAACCTGCACTATCCGGCAATCAACTATCCAGAAAACTTTAGAAACCAGCAAATTTCATATTAGGCTAATACAATTCACCAATCTAGAAACTAGATTTCTGATGCCATCTGGAAAAATCTAGAACATCCTTAACACTTTTAATGAAATAAGACTAAATTTTACTTGTTTCAATTGTCCCATACATATTTAGCATAGTGTTTATGTTGATTACAATATAGTTTACGTTGGTGTACAGTGCAGTATAGCTAAAATTTGAGTTTTACTATTATTGTCCATTGGTTTTTCCTAGGATAATGATACCCTTAGATAACTGGAAAATTTAGACCAGTGGAATGGCCTAATCCCTATGCTTGTTGGATAATGAAGGTTTTACTGTACATGGTAAAAAAAGTACTTTCTCAAAACTTTCTCATTGACCCCCCCTGCACTACCTTATGCAAGTGAAAATTATTACATTTGAAAATATAAAATATATAACCTGTTTCAACTACTTGTTAAATACATATTTTTGGCATGGTTTATTATTGCACTACATTTAATACATCATAATAGAATGTTACATACAACACAGCAGGGCTTGAGAACTTTAGAAATCATAAGACAATGTGTCACGAGCAAGAATCAGGTATGTCACATCACGACAATATGGTGTTGGAATGCGACATTCCAACACCCATAGATAACAAGCTTACCTTATCATATACAGATGACATCACTCTAACATCCACCCACAACAACATCGACACCGTTACAAATAACCTACAAACATACATAAACAGTACACAAGACTGGCTCACACACAATAGACCCAAAGTAGTGCCCACAAAATCAACCCTCACCTTGCTAACAAGCAACACAAAAGAACACCAGATAACTCCACAGCTTACACTAAACAACACTAACATTCCACACACTCACAGGACCAAAATGCTTGGTCACATACAACACATTATCTTCTTTTGCAAACCACATTCAGGACATTAAAAACAAATGTACATCAAGACTTAACATGCTTATGGTACTAACAGGCACAAACTTTGGACACCAGCAGGAAACATCACTTATATACAAACAATATATTCACTCAGTTATGGACTATGCTAGCCCATGCTGGACACCTATTATCTCAAACACACACACACAAACACCTTACAGAATACAAAACAATGCACTTCATATCATTACAGGATGTACTCAAACAACACCAATAGAACACCTGCACACACAAACAAAAATACTGAAAATTAGGGAACATTTAAACATGAGGGGAACACAATTCATGGCAGCAGTGACAGAGCTAACCCATGACACCCTTGCCACTATATGTACAATCATGCACCAATACCTTGCACCATTAAGGTAACACCAGAGAGACATTATAACTGAATACTCCATTCCATATCAAGCCCCACAGACATCACACAGTACAGAAAACACATACACACACACCTAACCCACAAAGCACTGACACAACTCAGTCTGAATGCAGTCATAGGTGCGAAGCCACCACCCATTGACAGGTCAGAGACCAGCCTGAGCAGATTGGATTGAGTTAACTTAGCACGATTCCAATGTGGACATCGCCCTGTCTTACAGACATATAAACACAGAGTAGACAACTCTCAGGACACACCACAAACAATTGAACACATTATGACAGACTGTACTGCTCTAGTACAACATAGAACACAACACAACACAACACAACATCACTAGTGCACTGAACCTCTAGTCCATTCTGGAGAGGGCGATTGGTTACCTGCATGCTGCCAGCTTGCTCGATCAGGGTGGGCTGATTGGCTGACCAACAACAGCAACTTTAAAGATCATGAAAGATGGATTTTTTGGCATAATTTATTAGTAAATTTATTAGGCACTATGAGAATGAGGCAGCACCAGCATGATGTGTCTATGCGTGGGTTATAGAGGAGGCAGGTTACAGAGTAGCGGGTTTGGGATTATTATATACCTTACCTTATGAACCTTATGTTGTTTCATGCGTTGATCTCTCTTCACATGGAGGTCGAGCTGGTGGCCCCACCTCTAGGTCTGGCCTGGTGGAGGAGCGAGTTGCTTTCTTGCGCTCTCCACCGTACATAGCCAGGCACGCCCAGCTCATCTGGTACTGTCCTGAGCCAGGCATCCAGTCTTTTCTTGAAGACTTCAACTTTGACCCCCGTTACATTTCTGAGGTCCTTAGGAAGCTGGTTGAAAAGTCTTGGCCCCCTGACAACCAAGCTATTTTCCTTCAGGATTGAGGAGGTCCCTTGTCAGGCCTTTAATTTGGGAACACTACACTTTCTGCCTTTCCTATTTTCCAGTGTTGTTTGAATGGTAATTGGGTTTAGTTTTAGGTTTGGTACCAGTTTTTTGATCATTTTCCATATGTAGATTATGATGTACCTCTCTCCTTCTTTCCAGGGAGTACAGATTTAGTTTACGTAGTCTTTCCCAGTAGTTGAGTTCTTTGCAGCCATCAATCTTGGCTGTGAAATGCCTTTGCATTTCTTCTCGTTTATTAGTTTCTTCCTTTTTATATGGGGACGTCAAAACTGAGCAGTATTCAAGTTTTGGTATAATCAGTGTTTTTAGCAGGGGAATCATTACTGTCCTGTCCCTTCTCTTGAAAGTTCTTAGTACCTGTCTGGCAACTCTCTCTGCTTTATTTATCGCGCTCTGATTTTGTGTTTCAAATTTTGCATCATCTGTCATTATTATCCCGAGATCAATTGCTTTCATGCTTCTCTGAATTTCCTGTCTATCTGGAGGATAATATGCAGTCTGTTTAAGTTCCTCTTTTCTACCATATCTCAAGAGCTGAAATTTCTCAGTGTTGAATGACATGTTGTCTTCTGACCATTTGTATATTTTGTTCGTGTCCCTCTGCAAGGCCTCCACATCATGTACATCACTGATTTTTCTGCTGATCTTTGTATAGTCTGCAAAGGATGTTAATATACTGTTGCTGTTTACTCCGCTGTCTATGTCTGTTAACATGATTATGAACAGGAGTCGGGCCAGTACTGTCCCTTGTGGTACTGAGCTGCATACTTCCGATTCTGATGATAATATACCTTGAATTTTGACGACCTGCAGACAATCTCTAAGGAAGTTGTAGATCCATTTTCCCACTTTGCCTGTTATTCCCATATATTTAATTTTATGTGCTATTATACCATGGTCACATTTATCGAAAGCCTTAGCAAAATCTGTGTATATAACATCGTAGTTGTCATTGCCTTCTAATGCATCTAGGATATTGTTGTAGTGTTCTATTAGTTGTGATAGGCATGATCTACCTGATCGGAATCCATGCTGCTTTTCATCGAATCTTTCCTGTGTCTCCAGGAAATCATAAATTTTCTCTCTAACTATTCTTTCAAATACTTTGGTGAGGTGGGACGTCAATGACACTGGTCTATAGTTCTTTGCTTGAGATCTGTCCCCTCCTTTATATATAGGGACAATGTTTGCTCTTTTCAAGATGCTCGGTATTTCCCCAGTGTCTAGGGATCTTCTCCATATCCAGTATAAAGGTGTAGCTATTTCATTTTTACAGTTTCTAATCAATAATGCATTCCAATTGTCCGGACCTGCAGCTGAATGTGGTTTCATTTGTCCTATAGCTCTCGCTACATCTTCTGGTGTAAAATCAAAGTCTGTTATGTACTCTCCTTGCAATTCCTCTTCAAAGAATGCATTTATGTCAGGTATTGCTTTGTCACTTTTTGGGGTACTGAAAACTGGTTCATATTGAGCTCTCAATGAATCAGATATTTCTTTTGGATTGTCAGTTAGTTCATTATTTCCCGTCCTTAAGGGCCCAATAGCGGAGCGCATTTTTGCCTTCCTTTTTGCATAGCTATAGAAGTATTTTGGATTTTCCTTTATTGCTTCTACCACCTTTTCCTCTTCCCTCTCTGTATGGTCCTTAATCAGGGCTTGTATTTCCCTATCGATACCCTCCAGTCTTTCTTTTATTGCTTTCCTGTCATTATCTCCGCAGTTACCTAACTTCGCCTCCACTCTCTTTCTTTTGCAGAATAGTCTTCTCTTTTGTGTCTCTAGCCAGCTCCTCTTTCCTTTTGGCTGTGATTTTGGAGCGCATATATATATATATATATATATATACACACACACAGGGTGTCCCATAAGTCTGGAACCATAGACTAAAATAAGTAATTCATGTTTTTCCATTTATGCAAGTGCCCATGATGTCTTCGAGTAAGGAAGAACGCATCTAGGTAATTCTGCTTGTAGGAAATTGGAGTCAGAGGGAGGTCGCTGAGGAATTTAACAGATTGCATCTGGACTGCATGCCAATAACACACAGCTGTGT